>WAEK01000010.1:0-425000 GCA_011634665.1 Mortierella sp. BCC40632
GAAAGAAAAGTGAAAAAAAGCTTCACCTAATACATCCCTCCCCACGCCCTCTCCCTCCAAACACTTTCCTCTTTTTCCACACTTACGTTGAGATTTTGAACAGTATTCCTAATCATTAGTCCCTTCTAAAACTCACTGCTAATCTTTTTGGTCGCTATAATTGGCAAAGCCCAAGACCACAGTGCCCAAAGCGCCTAACGCCCTTCGGATCGGTGTCCTCTCGACCGCCAACATTGCGCCTTCCTCCTTAATCAACCCAGCCAAGACACTAGACAGTGTTCAGATCGTTGCTGTCGCTGCTCGAAACCCAGCAAAGGCCGAAGAGTTTGCAAAGCTCCATGGAATTCCACGGACGCATTCCACATATGATGACCTTCTTGCCGATCCAGAGATCGATGCTGTTTATATCCCGCTCCCGAACGGACTTCATCACGCATGGGCCAAGAAGGCAATCCAAGCTAGGAAACATGTTCTTCTCGAAAAGCCTGCTTCCTCCAACACGACCCAAACCACTGACTTGGTCCGATTGGCACAAGAAAATGGCGTGGTCTTGTTAGAGGCATTCCATTACCGGTTCCATCCAGCGGGAATCTACTTTCGACAGATCCTCCAGGAACATATCAAGCTCCGTGGAGGGGATCCTCACCTCGTAATCAAGGCTGTCCGAACTGATACCTCTCTCCCTAATATCATGGGATATGATGATATTCGATTCAATTGGGACTTGGCAGGAGGCGCACTGATGGATCTCGGCGCCTATGCAGTGAATGCTATCCAATATTTTTCGGGTCTCGACATTGACTCAGTCGAATCTGCAGAGGCTACGACCATCCCCACCGACAATCGTGTCGATGACAAAGTCAAGGCGACACTGGCATTAAAGGGAACAAACGCTAAAGCCGAATTGAAAGTGAGTCTCGTCAACCCCATTCTGTCCTTTAGCACCTGGTGGAACTTTTTCCCGTCCATTGAAATCGAGACGGAGGACAAGATCTTTACTTTCACCATGTATGTTCTCCCACATGCATACCATGCCATCAGTATTGTTGACAAGCGTACAGGAAAGAAAGAAGCAACGACCAAAGCGTATCAAGAGGGTTATTCGTCTTATCGGTACCAATTAGAGGCCTTTGTCCGTGCAGTAAGAGAGAAGGATGGTGCGGAGATTTCAAAGTCGACCTGGGTCAGTGGAGTAGAGAGTATTGAGACCCAGAGAGTGATTGATGAGATTTACAAGAAGGTTGGACTACCAGTTCGGGAGTAGTTTAGTGCTTTACCCTGGCATGGAAGCCAACCTAGTGGCCAAGGGTCATTATAGATTTATGATTGCACAGTAGAAAAAACAAAACAAAATAGAAAACAAAAGACTTTCTATCCATTGGCCCGAGTAAATTAAGCGATTCATTAAAGCTAGACAGAAAGAAAAAAGAAAAAAGAAAGAAAAGATAATACCTTTTTTTTTTGTATTTTTATTGAAAGGCTAGTGTTTCCCGACCTCAGGCACTTGTTGTGAAAGCGCGCCAAAGGAAGCCTCGGCCATAAAGCAGAGACAGTTGCGTAGGTTAGTTACAAACCCGGTATCATTGTCCACAAGTTGAACCAAGTCAATCGTATGCAATTGTTCCTTGATTGCAATGAACCGAAGATTCAGGTTCTGGCAGGTCAACGGATAGAGTGGGCTAAATACAAGATATCGACAAGTTAGAAGAAAGGAATAAATTTTCTCCAAGTTCTTCATCTCAGCGAGCAAACACGCAAACAAGAGAGTCCTATTACCTCAAGCGAACATTATTCTCAAGACAAATGATATCAGCCTCCGTGGTCTCGTTATCCACATGTCGACGCAAAAGCTCAGACTCGGCCATGTATGGATCAATGGGAATGTTTTGTACAACCGCCTGTTCACCACTGGGAAGAGGTGGGAGAACCTTCGATCCTTGGCTAGGATCTCCTCCTTTGGCCCTCTTTCGGTTTGGCACCACCAGGGTATAGCGTCGGATATGCCGCGACCGGTTTACAATAAAGATATCTAGATTGAATATCTTGCCAACAACAACACGCTCTGAGACTTTTCAAAAGCGCAGATTGATAAAGAAAAAGAAGAGAGAGAGAGGCTCATTAGAAACAGAGTCCGGGTATGCTCTGCACCTGAAATCGAATATAGGCGGACGAAATTCAAAAAACGCTTACCTGCAAAAGAAACTACAATGCCATCGCCTCCGTCATGTTCAACCCGGGTATGAGAGCCATTTCCTTGGGATGTCATATCCATACCAAGATTGGGTGAAAGAACACCCGCCCCATTGACGGCCGGTCGACCACTTTGGAGTTGGCCCTGTCCATTTTCGTCTTCATAACTTCCCGAGTCACTCACCACACCTCCATGGGCCATCGATGGAGAAAGTTGAACAGAACCCTCCTGAACAGGCGCAAGTCCCTGTCCGTCTGTATTGTTACCCCGCGAATAACCCCAGCTGCCCAGGACGCTCTTTCGATAGTTGGGATTCTGTGAGCCGGTATTGCGGTTTGATGGAGTGGCTCCATCCGAGACAACGGACGATGTCAGAGACGATCTCCTTGCCCTACCCTCACCATGACGATTCGAAGGAACTGGAGGACTGCTACTGGTAGAGACGCGTCGAACCAGGGCAGATCCCTTTTGAAGAGCCTGTTGAGGTTGAGGACTCGACGGAAGAGATTGGTTTCGGTGATGAAGCTGCTGCTGATGACTCATGGGTAGATTGCCACTGAGATTGGGCGTTGGTTGATTAGGAATAAGACTGGAAGATGGATGGGATGGCTGAGGTGCATAGATTTGCTTCTGGACATTCGCCGCCGCTGCCGCTGCTGCCGCGACAGAGTTTTCGCGTTTGGTCAAGTCGGATACATCAAGGAGACAGTTCCAACGAGAATGAATGATCTGTCCCTTGATTCCATCAACCTCTGGAGTTCCTTGGAGGATAATAGTCACCTGGCGCTGGACATCCCGTAGTGGCCCGATCTGTAGAACATTCTCACTCGAGTTACGACGATGTGTTCCTGAGAATCCTCCGTGTCCATTTGCAGAGTTCTCCGAGTTCCACTCTGGGCTGTCAAGTAATGAGACGGAGAAAAGAAAAGTGACATGATCGGCCGAATGCAGTACTAAAGGGAGCTGTGCATCGGAAGGAAGATAAAGGAAGAAAAGATAAGGGAAATACCGTTAGGTCGAGAGCATCTTTGCTATGGTTCCGATTTTTTCAAAGTTAAGGGACACGAAAAAAATATATATAAATTTACTTGCCTTTGTCAACTCTGCCGAGTCTAGAGATGTAACCACAGCATTCGTGACATCAACATCAAGCTGTGCTACAGAAAACTTGGCACCATGCTCCGAATTGTTCTCTACCTCGATCGACATCATCAATCTATTTTCCATGGGCGAGACTCTTGTGGTTCTCATTCTCATATTTAATGCGGATCGAACGGCAATTGTCTTTCGAACACTGCGTCTTGGAGCTGGGGCAGCAGATGGAGGCATGGCCCTTGCTCTCGGAGTATCTGGCCGGTAGTGATGCTGGGGCACTACGGAGAGAGCAAAGCTTGGGTCTAATGTTGACCATTGATATATTAGAAGAAATTAGCTGATCTGCCAACAGTGCCGAGTTTGTGTGTACGGCAAAAATCCACTCTTCCTTTGATAGGTTCATGATGAAGTACCATCTGACAGGCCCTCCAGCAGATTAACCATGCTGAAGCATTCCAAGTTGTATTGGTCATCCACTGGAACTACCGAGGGAACGGTTTGATCCGCAGGCCGAAGCGTTACGTGGCTGCTGAGCATAAGCATAGTGTTGGTTCCTTTGGTCCTAATGAAGGCTGTTGTCCGAGGAATATAACATAGAAAATAATAAGAATTGTGAAGAGAATAGAAACGCTCTGTTTTGCTTGTTTAACGTGTTTTTTGGGCCTTCTCTGTCAGCATTCAATCGCCTCCTACTTACAAACAGGGACGGAGAATGGGAAAAATGCGGTCCAATGTCCATTGACTGGTCGGATGACGGGTTCTTTGCCAAGTTCCTGAGGATTGTAGATGTAGGAATACAGCAGAGTCGATTCAATACGTCCCTGGTCGCCATAGTTAGGTGTTCCTGACCTATTTCCATACGGCCCTGGAGAGTTGGCTGAAGTTCTCTTGTCTGTCAAATGACTCTGTGGAGCGCTGGAGGGTCTACCACCACTGGTGGGACTCTTGAGCATTCCGCTATTGGGGCCTGAGGCTGCAAGTGTGAGGGCATCAACAAAGGCAGCCTCGACCTGAATCTCTAGTAACTGAAAAAAGTCGTTGACCTGGCGCGCGGTCTCGTCGTGGGTGGTCGAGAGATCATCTGGAAGTGAAATCTGTAGGAAGAAGGGGACCGTTTCGTCTAGAGTAGACCATCAGCGGTTACGGAGATGTTAGGGTCGATCCAATGAAAGAGTAGATGAAGTAGACAGATGCTCGACCAGCTCCAAAGGGCATGTGAGAAAGGGAGAGATGAACCTGCCATAGAAGACATGGGTACGTGGCTTCGCGTGAGCGATGGCGTTGTAGTCCTCCTGGAGGGATTCGATGTTGGCGTTGGGGATACGGATCTCCCATTGAGAGTCGGCGAAGAGACTCTCTGCAGACCTCATCTTGCTCTCGGCTCTTGGGGTATGCTTGACACGAAAACGATGTTGGAAGAAAAGAGGAACGAGCCCAAGATGCCCTTTTGTCCCTTCATGCACCACCTGTTCATGGGCGAACAGTTCTCCAACAGTCACAATCATTGGGTCGTCCCTTTTTTTTTTTTTTTTTTGAATCGGGCTTGGCCTTTGATGAGATTGTCTTCCTCCTCCTCCCTTCCCTCTCTTTTTCACTAAACAGAACATAACAGGACAACCATGCCCAAAGTACCTCGCTTCCGGAAGCCAGTCCTCCTAGTGGCTCTCACTCTCATTGGCCTGGTGGTGTTTCCCAGTCTTTTGTTCATGACCTCTAGAGACGGCACTTCACCACCTCAGCTCATTCAAACCCACGCTGATTCAGCACAAAGAGAGTCCGAGTCTGGCGCGACTGAGGACATATTCGTAGATCCTGCTCTGAACCTTGGAGGCACGATCATGCCTCAGCTTGGGAATGCTACAGCAAAGTAAGGGGGGCAGTGATATTCTGAATCGAAAACACGCACAACACATACTATCCCATCACCCTGTGTCTACACTATACACGCCGTGACAGTGGGACCTTTTTTTAAAGTTCTCATTGAACAAATGTTATCAGAGCTGAGCTAGGACGTGCCACTTGGAAACTCATTCATACTATGGCTGGACGGTATCCTCTCAAGCCCAAACCCGACGAGCGAGCCGCTGTCAAGCAATGGATCTACCTTCTCTCTCGACTTTATCCTTGCGGCGAATGGTGGGTTCCCTTTCATATGTTTTATTTTCGCAAGAGAAAAAGCGATAGAGAGAGAGAGAGAGAGAGAGAGAGAGAGAGAGAGAGAGAGAGAGAGGAGAGAGGGAGAAGGAGAGACAGATCCGATTTCAAAATGGCGTCCATGGTTCTCCTTGACACCACCACCAGGATCTCCTTCTCCTTCCTCCCCTTTCTCCTCCACAGCCACCTATATATTGTGCTAACGTACGAACAAAAACTCTTCTGCCTCGACCGTCCTCCCATGGATCATTTTGTGGGTTTCTTGCGGGCTGATCTCTTCCCAAACGCCCCATGCATCACCTCAGTGCCGTCCACTTCCAAAAACTCTTGAAAGAACACCCGCCGCAGACATCATCTCGAAATTCACTCTCCAACTGGGCTTGTAGTGTTCATAACCTAGTCAATAAGCGACTGGGCAAGGAAGAGTTTGATTGTAGCACTTTGGCTGATGTCTACAAATGTGGCTGTGCCGATGCAGATGAAGAGGCATCAGACGGTAGTGGCAAGGAGCAACAGGAGAAGCTTGCCATCGATCCGTCTGCAGGGTCTGGGTCATTGGCTACTCCGACCCAATGATGATCACCCCGTAATTAGTAATAAACAGTTCTATCTTTTATTTAATGAGTAATTTCTACGAAGCACCCCTGATGCAACCGGCGGTCTTCATGACTTTGGATGGAACAAGACAGAGAACCAGGGAGGGACCGACAAAGTTTTGAGTGAAGTTATGGAGCACGTCCATCGAGCTGTCAAACTGTGGTTGGCTGTAGCATTGGATGCTACCATACACTTTCAGGATGTAGTATCTGAGCCAATTTTTTATGCTTTCTATCTTTAGGCTCGCATGCAGGATTTGCTTTCATGAAAACCACATTGTTCGATGAACGAAAAACTGACAGTAGTTTATGAGCGGAGGCAAGAGATTTTTTTTTTTTTTTTTTTTTTTTTTTTTGGAAAGAGTGTAATACGTCGTCATTCTCATCGACTACATTACAAAGTACCTCTATCAAGCACCAACTTCAACGGTCTTGAACTCAAATTTGGTTAGTGCATCGACCTTTACGCGGAATACCTTTGAGGGTTTATCTTTGTTTCCAGGTAAACTGGCTCTACCTCAATTACCTACTGAAAGCTTCTAGCAAATCAAACCTTTACTAGTACCCCCCTCACACACATCGAACGCGCCCTTATTTCTCTTTCGCCCATAAAAAAAGGTGAAGGCTTCTTAACTCGAACGGATAGAAAGCTAATGTCAGCTCTAGTCTCCCTTGGCTTGATAGTTTTGTGTGTGTGTGTATGTGTTTCCTTCCTATCTTTCCACGTAATCCAGTTCTAACCCATTTATCAAATACCCACACAATCCGAGTTTTGCTACTGAAGTTTGTATTTGCTTGGGATATTGATAGGACTATGTTACATGAAGAAGAAAAAAAAAATGGAAAGAAAAGAATAGAAAAAGAAAAGATGCGATCCAAAGAAAACAAAAGTACTCCTGCGCTAACTGGACCAAGTTGAGTCTAGATGAGTTATTTACAATTGAAGGAACGGGCAGCAACTAGAGGACTCAAAATGGATGTGGCGACGCGTGGTGGCGAAGACAAAAAGAAAAAAAGAAAAGTGGGGTAAAAAAATGCAAAATGCCAACGTGTTAAAATGTGTTACTACGGTTTCGATGAACGTTCCGATAGTTGTGTGTGTGTGTGTGTGTGTTTGAGTGGAGAGATGTAGTGAGTGAGAGAGGGAAGGAAAAGAAAATATCTCAAAATGCGCTACTGTTGTAAACCAGAGATGAAGCCCAGTGCACAATGTCCTTGACATTGCTCACAATCTCATAAGCCTTTTGTCCAAGTCCTCCCTTTCCCGCTTGATCCGAAAGACGGACTTCTTTGGACCGACTCTCAATTCCTCCATAGGTTGCTGAGGTGGTATCTGGCCGAAGGTAAGGATCTACGAATGGGTCATCATAGTCCATCGAGTCCAAATAGCTGGAGTGACGAGTACTGCTGTTGTTCGCAGGGTCGAATGGGTCATCAAGCCCATCAGTGGTAAGAGTGCCCCCGGCTTTGAGTTTCGTGGGATTGATTCGCACAATGCTCCTTGCACTCTTTCTGGCCGATATCCGCATGATGATGCCGCTATCTTCGTCCTCGTCCTCGTCGTTCAGCTCAACGTCTGAGACAGCATCTGCATCGATGGAGATGCATTGCTCTACCGAGTCGTTGAAGCGGAGTTTTGGTTGGCGGTGTTCCTTGATGACGGCTGTCTCCTGGGCTTTACTATTTGGCTCGATTTTGCGATCGAGCTTGAGGTCCGACTGGACGTGGAAGAGGGTGTCCTCGCGGAAGAGCTCCGAGGCAGTCTTGTGCTTGAGCACGGGCTTGAGCCCTGTGTGAGATGGGTCAGAAGGAGGTGGAGAAGGAGGCTTGACAGTCTTTGAACCAAAACGGGCAAGATCGAATTCGTCAATGCTTGCTTTGTAGAGGGGGCCGTAGAGCCAAGTGGTGTCGCTGTCCTTGAGCCTAACCGAGACAGGAGCAAAAGACCAATGAGGTGGGTCGCGCAAGGGCCAAGATAGAAAAAAAAGTCAGTCACAAGTCAAAGGAGAAATAGACTGGTGAGAAGCTTAATTGCAAGCTCAATCTCGCGTATCAGCAGGTTATATATCAGTCCTGCACAATAACGAACACGACCACACACGCATCGACCAGCCCTTTGCCAAATAGGAAAGAACAAAGAACAAAGAGCAAAAAAAAAAAAAAAAAAAAAAAAGGTCCAGCCTCGCCGACCGGCTGCTACCACCGTCGTCTTTATCTTTTTCTCTCTCCTCTCTCTGGGCCTGACAGCCGAAAAAAAAAGGGGGAAGAGGAAAAGTCACAGAGTGAGAAGTGCAAGGAACCGGAGACAAAAAGAAAAATCGCTATCTTTTCGTTTTCCACTCCCTTGTCTCTGAGCTATCGCCTGGAAGCGTATCCTTCTCGATCCTCCTGCACGGCTATCCATACATGGCTACCTCATCGACAAGTGCATGCATGTTCTCTCCGACTCCTCGCCAAGCTCTCCCCCCTCCCCTTCTCCTCTCCGACTCCTTCCCCTCTTCTCTCCCCCTCCACAATGCAGCTGCTGTCTTGCAATTGCATCCTATTGCATTGCACGCAGGTCGACTATACTTCGTCGTCGTACAAAAGGGCCCAGAATGTTGTTCCTTGTCTGCTAAGATGTGCTCGAGCCAAGGGCCAAAAGAAGCCATAAAAGAAAAAAAGAGAAAAAGAGTCAAGACTTACCAATTCAAAGTTCTTGGGCTCACCGTCTTGAGATGATGCCGCTGCTTTGCCCAGTTGCGCCATGAGGCGTTCTCGAGCCTCAGGCCATTGATCAGGTCATTCTTTTGCTTGGTCATGAACTTCCAAGAGGCCGCAATATCGTCTTCGTTGCTCCAACCATTGCCGAGGTAATCGATGGCGAACGCAGGTCGGTCTACGGGGATCAGTCGTCCCGCATCTGTGTCGTCGTGCATGGGTGTTGTCTTGGCTGATCCTGGAGTGGTGCGTTGAGACGGACTCCGTGGGTGAGGTGACGACGAGGATGTGGGGGATGTGGAGGAGGATCTGTTGGACCGACGACGGGAGCGTTCGCTGCTAACGGACGAACTTCTGTGACGAGGGGCGGCTGAGGAAGACTGGCGGTGAGAATAGCGCGATGTCCTTTCGGACGGGGATGAGGAGGTCATTTTTTTAGTCTGTCAAGTGGAGTAGAGAAGAGAGTGGGAGAGAGAGTGAACGGTGGAAAGAGAGGAGAGTGAAGAAGAGAAAAGGACAAGAGGATTCAGGAGGCGGAGATAGAAAGGGAAAAAGAGAGATAGAGAAGAAGAAGAGGAAGAGGGAGAGATGGGATGAGATGAGGTGAGCGGATTGGATGAGCGAATGAATGAATGAATGAATGAATGAATGAATAAATGAATGGATGGATAGATGGATGATTCCAATGGATGTGAAGACAGAGCAGATGCAGGAGAAAAGTGAGAATGGACAAAAGCAAAAGAGAGAAAGAGAGAGAAAGAGAGAGAAAGAGAAAGAGAGAAAGAGAAAAGAGAAGAAAGAGAGGAAAAAGTGTCAGTGCCCAGTGCCCTACCACAAGGCCTTTTTATGCGACAGACATCGGAATCCTTTTGACAAACATGTGCTTCAATGGTGCCTCCATAGTGAGCGTCCACTCGACTTTCTGGGCCTTGCCTGTCTCCATTATGATACTCTTTCTCAACAGAGAAAAAGAGAGGAGAGAGAGAGGGTCAATGCTCTCCACACTCTCCCCACAGCCGCCACCGTCTCTTCGCCATTCACCTGTAAACATAAACACACACACACAGGGTATACGCCTGCCGCAGGCCCAAACTTCTTCCACGCCACTGTTGCTCCGCTTCCTGAGTCGCCCGCTGCGGCAGTGTCCTCGGCAACGGCCTAAAAATCGAACAGCGCCTCCCACACCTGTCTGTCACTATGGACCGTCAACAGTCATCACTCCGCTCAGGCTTTGATGGGCAACCTTCCCCTTTGGAGCAAGTGCTGTTGCAGGCTGGTCCATAGTGCAACTTTCTCCCTTCTCTGTCACTCTCCCGCTCTCACTCTCCCTTCTCTTCCTCCTCCGGTGGGAAAGAGGACGACTATCGGACGAGCATGGCGAGTAGGGTGAGTGAGAATGAGTGTGTGTGAGAGAGAGAGAGAGAGAGAGAGCGCGAGAGAGTGAGTGAAGACAGAAGGAACCAATCGAAAGCGCAATGGACGAGCATAGGACAGAAAGAGACAAGCCAAATAACCTTGACCTTACGCCAGGCGTTATCTTATCTCTATGGCTCCCCTTTTTTGCTTCTCGTCTCACACATACTCCCCACCCGGTCTCTCGAGTAAATACGGTCCTCTTTTCAGCGCTCCTCTCGTCTCCTCGCGAGAAATGAAATCTCGAACACCTCTTGTTTTTTTTTTCTTCCTCTTCCATCACCTCGTCTTTCTTAGTCTGCAGCTGCATCTTCTACTTAGACCCATTGGGATATAAATAATCCCAAAGCTGCTTGCTACTCCCTTTTTTTTTGTATAAAAATATAAAAAGTGACCACGGTCCAGAATGTCGCCATTCCCTGCGTGCCTTCCTCCATGCCGGGACTTTTCTTGGTCTTCTTCTTCCCTTTAGTTTAGATGTGTATGTGTGTATGTGTGTTGTTTGGCACATTGCTGATTTGATTCATTTTCCAAACTCAGCTCTCAGATCACATCCCGAGAGTCGGGGTTTTCCTCTTTCTTTCTTTCTTTCTCTCTTCTCTGTGCTTCGACCCTAAAAGAACGCGCTCAACCCGTCCCTTGATTTGCTTGTTCCCTTTTGGATGCCGAAAGAAAAAACACCTCAGTGGCCCAACCCACGCTAACACATGTGTCCCACAAGAAATCATTGATGCAAAATGAATACATCCTGGCACCAGCTCAAGAAGAAGAGGAAGAAAAAAAAAAGTACACGTGCTTGAACAAGATCCCTCCCTTTCATCCCGCCCTGCCCCGAAAGCCCTATTTGGCTATATCTGGAGATGAGCTTAACTGCAGCACGCGGAAAAATACGGCCTCCCTCCTCAGTGGACTGTGAGGACAATCCAGAGAAGGGGAAGGGGTAAGGACATTTCAAAGGGAAATAGAAAGAGGCAAGGGCGTTCACATTAGCAGAGTCTGCAAGGACTACAGTATACTTTGATGCAAGGACAAGGACATAAATGGTAGGAAGGACCACGTGGACGAGGTATAAAGTAAGGTCTCCTTGGATGTTTAAGAGTTCGCGTGGGCGTTGCTGAAGTGTAGGGACTGACGGTGTATAAGAGGTAGTGCATGAGGCATATAAATGAGTGAATGCGGGCGTAGTAGGAGTGAGTCAGCATGGAGGCGGATAAGGGTCTTTGTTCAAACGTTCGAGGATGGGACGGGATACTTGGAAAGGCGCAATATCCTTTGCTGGCCTAACGTAGTCTTGCTGTAGGTGAGCACTTGCCTAGAGGTACATGTACACACCACCGTCTTTGGCTTCCTGGGCGAAGCACGCCTCCTCCATAATAATCCCTATTGACTCGGCAGGCATAATAGAAGAGTGCTATGGACAGTCTACCAAGTGCACTGAGCTGGCAGAGGTCTCCTGTAAAATCAGCAGCATACCTCAGCAAATACATGACCGCCAGAATTTCCCAGCGCGACCAGTCGCACTTGGAGACTATATTGAATAAAATAAAGCCCCACACTAGGCCCGCGAAACTCTGGAAGCGATTGGATGAGGTAAAGTCGGCCAATCGGTGTACTTTTGAAGTCATCAAACTTCAGTCGTGGAGAAGCTATAACTAATGTATAAGCATATAAAATCCTTTTCGAAGCACTGTCTGTTTGATCCGCCAATGAAGAAAAAAAATATACAATGATGCCTCGAGAAATGCACCAACACTTACACACACACACTCAGGACACAATGATGTCATTTTGGTACTCATTGCGCCATTAAACCTTTACACCGTTCTTGCCTAGGTGCCAAGCGTAACCTGCAGAAGCCAAAGGCGTCCTAAAAAAAAAAAAGAGTGAACAAGAGCAACTAGCCTCTGAAGAAAAAAAAAAAAAAAAAAAACTGAATGCTTTATTACATTGTCAGGGAAAAAATGTGTTTAGTTCTTCCCTTCGCGAGAAAGGTAGCGTTTAAATGACTCTTCCTCCATATTGGCTTTGCGTTCCTCTTCATCTCGGTGATAGCTCTCCATGTCATCCCCCTCCGAGTCCGAGTCGTCGCGGTACCGTGGTTCAACGTCATCATCATCGTCCTCGTCCTCGTCCTCGTTGTTATCCTTTCCAAACTTGACCTCTCTGCCCTTCTCATCCATAGCCATATCTTTCATCAACCTAGCCATTTGCTCTTCCTTCTCCGCTTCCAATCTCTTGCGCTTCTCTTCCAACAGACGTTCCAGCTCTGGTTTGTACTCCTGATTGTATTCTACCACAGCCTCGTCCACGGCCTTCAAGAAATCGTCCATGCCAGCACCTGTGATAGCGCTCACTCCGACAACCTTCAAGTGTGAATAGAATTCGTCCAGGACAAGAGACATAGAATTCATCAAGCTGCTCATGTACGACTTGTCCTTTTGCAATGCTTCCTGGAAGACCTCAAAATCTGTCATCCACTCGACCGCGAAATCGTGAGGCTGCACGTCTGTCTTGTTGAAAACGAGGATAAAGGGGACTTTGGTCTTGTAGAGAATACTGCAGGCATACAACATGTTACTCATAAATGTGGCAGGGGCTGTTGTCCGGGGCGTGTCGATGATATAAGCGACCATTGTTGGATAAGTGGCAGCAAGGGTGTCTGTGATGATCGCTCCTGAAGCGGACCAAGTGAAAATCTCGATCTGTCCAGGTGTATCCACCAAAATGTAGCTAATGAGAAGAGATTCCAGCTGTGTTAGAGATCGTAGGGATGAACGGTGATAGTAGTGGACAAGTTGCAAAATATAGTCTTATCTGTTTTTGCTTTTGCCGGATGACTTACTCCAGGGATGCTGCTCTCTTGTCAACAAACCCGAGGACCTGGTCGAACTTGGTTGTAAACAAGTTCAACGCCGTAAGAATCCCTCCGTTTGGTCCAAGATTATACCTAAAAAACAAAGAAGGTACGTACAGTTTGTCAGTGGATTTAGAAATATATTTTGATATCCTCTGCGCATTTTCTCCACGTTCCAGTAGTTGCAATGCTATGCGAAATCAAACGAGCCTCGCCAGGAACATACTGCTTCATGACTTCCTTGTAGTTGACGGTATCGCGGATATCAATGTTTGCCGAAAAGGGGAGCGATGCAACTGCGGGATCGAGATTCAGTACATATGGAGGTTGCTTCCTGGAGTGCAGATGAGCATTGAGACGCTGTCGATATGGAATGACCAAACCCGATCGATATGAAAATAATAATAATAATAATAGTAATAAAAAGATGGCATAGTTGCTCGTCGTTAGTCAAGCTGTCAAATCTCTTCTTCTATCCTCTCTAGACTTTGAAGCCAAGACTAGAAGCGTTGCAAGGAAGGCCTTATCTTTTTATTCTTTCTTTTTTTTTTTTTTTTACCTGCATGAACGTCGTCTTTCCTGAGCCTGCCATTCCGATGCAGAGAATGACAGGTGGTTTCTTCTCTTCTGCTGATGTTGACATTTTGCTCCACAATTAGTATAAAAGGTTGTTATTCCCGTCTAATGTCTCTGTTGTAAAGATGAGCTCCCGGAGTCAAGTTTGAGGTTTTCTTTTCTTCTTTTGGCTCTTGTCTCGATGGAAGGTAGCAGAAAAAAAGACCGAATCCAATACTCTCCTCTTTTTTTTTGCATCACAAAAAAAAAAAAAAAAAAAAAAAGTGGCACCTGGGTGTGGCCAACACATACAAGCCACTTGGGTTTCGGCGCAGTTTTTTTTTTAATAAATTCTATCCCTTAAACCGTAAGGTTTAATAGGCAAATTTGCCTGTCAAAAAAATGGGAGTGAAAGAGTGAAAAAGAGGGTTAGCATCCACTACTGGTTATGTTTGAGTTGGCCTGGCTTGCATCTCCGTGAATTGCCCATGAATTGCTTACCAATACGGGATAATTATTGTCGAGCTCCACGCTCGACTTGGGGAGCAGAGCGCTCCTAGTTGGTTATCCGGCGCAAGAACCATGGCCATTCCATCTTGGACAACCAGTGGTGTACCGCCATTGCCATGTTGTGAGCCCTATTGATATCACGATCACGGCTTGCATCATGCTGGACCCCTCCTCCTGCCTTGCATACAATATTTCTTTTCATCTCCTCTGTTTTCAAACCACAGAGGCAGCATTGCCGCGATGTCTTGAACTCGTCAGCGAGACAGACAATGATTCCCATCCCTTGTGCCTGTCATCCACAAATAAAACGATTAAATCGTTAGCTACTCTCCTCACTTTGGTCTGCACAATGTATCACATCATATTAATGCTCATTACCATCTGGCACAGCCTCTCCAACACAACGTACGTCCCACTCGTTCCACCGTTCAATGGTTTGAATACTCCATCCCCAATCGCGAGGATAACCTGTCGCTTCGATGGTAAACTGGGCTTAGGCAGAGGCTCTTTCATATCTTCTGCAGGTTCGAGATTGGCAATGCTGACTGCTGTCCGCAAAATATGCGAGAGTCGCTGGTCGATCTCTGCAGCGTGTTCTTGTTGTTTTCGAAACTTGAGCGTCTTGTACGCCATCGATCCATAGAAAGATCCAAGCGATCTGTCCGCATTGAGCTTCGACAGGACATGGTCTTCCGTGCTCTTGGAGAGCTGTTTCAGTCGAGTCTCCTCAGTAGCCAATCGTTACTGGGACTATCGTTTGCTCTACTGCATTGATCCCGTCTGTCTCCTTGGCGAGTTGCATTAGGTGTCTCATCCCCTGTGTGTGCCAGTTGTATGTCCCTCTGGAAAGGTGGTGGTTGGAAGCTTGGTTGGGCCGTGCACTGTCAGCGATCACTGCTGTGACAAGCTCCGCTATCCCTGGGTCAACCCCAATCACCACGTAGCTATCGCCAACAAGCTGTAAAACAGTCTCTTTGTTCGCAAAGAGCCCTGTCGCATACCGGATAGTGGATCGGCCTACGTTCAGCGGATGGGCACTCGCGTTGGCTGCCTCGGCTTTGATCTTGGGCCTTTGAAACTTTTCAGTCTTGGATCTAGAGGACGGTACGCAAGCAGCCGCAACTGATATCCGTCCGTTACCATCGTCCCTCGCAAACAGTATTTCTGCTGTGGAGAAATCGCTGCTGGCATGCTTTCTTTCTCGATCTGGCAACTTTTGGTTTTCTTCAGAATTGCAATCCTCTCCTTTGTCATCTCGACAAATTGAGTCTTTAGTTGACCATATCGTCTCTTGGCTTCACTCTCGTCGCCTTGAGCTACTGCCGTCGAGCTTTCTGCTCTTTTTCGCCCTGGCAATCTCTGGGCTGCCTCCACGAGCCCCTCTTCCGCCATTGCAAAAGAGTCGAAAAGACTCGGAACTTGAGACGATGAGGGCATCCCAACACAGGTAGTCTTGTCGTAGTTGCTTCTTTGTCTCCCACCGACAAAGAGCCTGTAGTAGATCTCGCCTGGGTGATTGGATGCCTTCGAAGATCCCTCTCTCTGGGAGCTGACCCCTAACAGGTCCTTGATTATTCCTTGTTCCACTTTGTGCTCCAAATCTTGTCGAAGAATAGCGCGGACAAAATACTGTTCAGAAATGGTGAGAAAGGACGTTGACTCTTTTGCAGTAGGAGCTAGCTTTAGTCGATCCTTGAAGGGCAGCTGGAAGTTGAGAACTGTGAAGACCTCGGCCTGGCTAAACGCCTCTGATATTCCTTTTTCCTCTACTGCTGCCAGCATGACTGCTCCCTCTGTTGATTGTACCCATCCTGGGTTTAGCCGACGCACCTATTATGTTGAGGTAACATTAACAACATTTTTTTTTTTTTTAAAAAAAGAGCATGAACCACTTACTCGTTTGATCAACTCGGGGACAAACTCGACAAACGTTTTGCACAACATACTGTACAGATTCCGGCCAGAACTCTCAAAAAAACACTGTGGTACTTGTCTTTGTAGGTGTGACTGGAGCCGATCTCGTTGTTGTTTGAAATTGGGGCCTGCACTCTTTGCAAAGTCGTCTACTACCTCCTTGGCTAGACTCATGCCAACAGTCCCTCGCTTTGTTCTGTCTTCGTAGTATAGCAGCATTAAGAGCTGTCGGCAAAAATCCTCCGTATCTAGGATCTGTAACTTTTTTCTGCCATCCTCTTGACTCCCATTCACAGAGTACATGGCTGCAACAGTCTTGGCAACAAACCACCGTACGATGTACAGTCCAATTTATGTCGCCTCCGAGTGGCATTTGGCGAGTGCTAGCACCGTGTCGGCAATATACTTGGCAGCTCCACTGCGCTCCTCTTTGGTTTTTGAAGGCAACCTCTCCTCCAAAACTGACGCTACTCGCCACAGAATCGGCTCGCGCTTCTGGGTAATACAGTCAGAAGTTGAGTCCAATGCTTGGTCAATTAGATTGCCAGGCGATACTCTGTTGGATGATCCTGTTCCCATTACGCTTCCTGTTCCTAGAGCCGTTTGAACTGCAAGCCTTGATGCCTTTGCTCTCGCCAGCTTTTTGCATTGTCGTTTCGGTGGAAGATCTGGTGGTGCGTTTGCCTTTTTTGCTTCACTTGCTGATGCTCCTCTCTTGATACCTTGCCTACATTTGGATCAATCGAAAAAATATCAGTTCTCGCATCCTTTATTTTTTAATTACATCAATCCAAAAAAATTAGGATTCGAAAAAGTAGGATTTGAAAAAGGACTATTTCGAGAAAAGTAGGATTTGAAAAAAAGGACTATTTCGAGGAAAAGTAGGATTTGAAAAAAGGACCATTTAGAAAAGAGGTCAATTTGAGAAATGTTCAATTCAGCAAAGGCAGGAGTCTGAATACAAGTGCTTGGTCCTGCGTGCCACAGCTATGCAAAATAGAGCTACTACGTAACGAACAGCTTAAGTCTTAGGAATGTGTGTTCAAAAGCTCTCTCTCTCTCTCTCTCCTCTTCTCTTTCTCTCTCTCCATACAGTTCATGATTATGTCAGTTTGAAGACCGTGCACTGAGAGACATACACTGGAGCCATTTACAAGGATAATCCGTCCCACCAAACATACCTGTTCATATTCACAGGAGATAGTTCAACTTACTATGCCTCCAACATCAGTTAGAGAT
Source organism: Mortierella sp. BCC40632 (assembly GCA_011634665.1). NCBI lineage: Eukaryota > Fungi > Mortierellomycota > Mortierellomycetes > Mortierellales > Mortierellaceae > Mortierella > Mortierella sp. BCC40632. The sequence goes on from WAEK01000010.1 coordinate 17,222, forward strand.
GCAATGGGGGATCCCTGCGGTACGCAGGGCAAACTAGGCTAGTCGTGTATCCCGCCAGCAGCGCACGTGCAGTCCTTTGGCCTGCTGGTGAGCGGTTCCACAGCTTCACAAGAATATTCTGGTTCTTATTGATACCAAATCCTTTGAGGTTGTCGCAGTAATCATTCCCTGAGGTAATGGCCATCGTTTGCCATACCCCAAAGTCAGAAACCCCTAGTTTCTCTAGGGCTTGGTCGTCGATTGTATAAAGATAGAATGTAGACCTGTTGCTGTAGTCTTGCCTGAGTACATGGACGTTAGGGATGAACAGCATGTCACTATCAGTGGTCGCGACATAGATCCGTTGGCTGCTCTTCATTGCCTCCTGTCTTATACAGTTGTCGGCCTCGCCAGAGCAGACGTGAGCATGACGACCAAGAGCAACAAGGTCTTTGGCAAGCCTGTGTCGCGTGTCCATGCTGATCTCCATTGCACCTCTCCAGGACACCATCATTCTCTTGAACGCCCGGAGTAGCCGTCGGCGCAAGTTGCGCGCCGAGCGAAGGCCGCCTTCGGGGTACTCTTGTCCAGGCTGGATTGCCGCATTGAATGCGGACAGTGAGCTGGAGCACTGGCGACGGCTATCCTCCTCTCTCTTGGAGCGATATTTCCGGGCGACGGCCTTTTCGCTGGTGGGGAGTCCGTCGATGTGTATAATCGCATCCCTTGAAAAAATGAGGTCCAGCTTCTTATTGAGCGCCTTGGCGACCCAACCTGGTTCTTTGTCTGGCCTCTTGCCTCTTGAAGACGAGCGCGGTGTGTGGAACCAAAATAGAATGGCAAGGATGTAGTGAAAAAACAAGGAGAAGAGGTCGATATGAACAGACGGGAACTCTTTCGGATCTACAGAAGATCGTGGGACGCCTGCGTCCGTAACTTTTTTCCAGGCCTGTTTAACTCCCATGGTCAGAAGTGAATAAAAGTGAACTTTCGAAGGTGTGAGGAAACGTGCCAGAGAAGTGGATAGAAAGTCGAAAAAGAAAAAAGAGAAAAAAAAAAAGATAAAAAAAAGGACATTGGGAGCTCGAGGTATCAAAGCCAAATTCCGCCCCATCCACTCTCTTACACTCTCTTACGCATCAGTGTCTATCCCGTGCTTTAGCGATTCATCAGATACCTTCATCAAATAAAGTCGTTTGTCCTCTCTCTTTATTAACGGCGATCAGCCATAGCAAGCAAAGCGAGCGACGGCTGTTAGCACAATACAATTATGACTCTCCTGCACGGACCACAGGTGAGATCTCAGATGAATGAGTAGACCCATTGGTTCCATGATGGTACATTCTACCTAATGCCGGTTAGATCCTGATGGTAGATGTCAGCACGTAGTTTGATCTGCTAGTTTCTGACCATAGAGAAGGGGGTTGTGGTTTAAAAGACTTTCGAGAAAAAGGCTGGAAACCTCCAAATTTTCTATGTTAAATGGCATTTTTGCCTGGCTAACGGTTTAATTCTATATACATTCAAACAACAGGCCAGATCTCGGTCGGATGCCAGCACCCTCTGGCCAGTCTCGCTCCTTTCGTCTTCATTACGATCCATGCTCCTATCAGCTTTGCTTTGTTTCATTGTATCAGCTCAGGGCACTCCAATGGGTAGTCGTTTCCGTGATCCATTAATTCCTTTTTTTTGGTCGTAACGTTTTTTTTTTTTTTTTCTTTCTTCTTTATCTTTGTCATTCCTTAGGCCACAGCTGGCAGTTAGGGTGGTGAAGAACCATGGATTGGGTCGTCGATATTATTCGGATTATACATGGCGTGGCCCCGTGATCGATTGTTGCTCACTCATTGGAGTCAACATTCCTGGTCGTCGTGGATGAGGATGATAGCACTTGAGGTGATCTTGCTCTGGTGGCGTCCATTTGGTAGGAGTATTAGGCGTTACAGGAGGTGTTGGTACAGAAGCGATAGAGTTCTCACTTGAAGAGTAGCACGGGTGGTGATAGAGAGGGTGCTCAGAGCACAAACTCGGTTCAAGCTTCCCAATGGCGGCCAAAGTAGCTTCCTGTGCATAGTCATTAGAAGAATTTTCTTGATCAAGTCGTGGCGAGAATTCGTTAGGACGATGACTGTCATGAAAAGGATGGTGGCCCTGCCACGTCAAACGTTGCTGCAGGTCTTGCTGCTTGTCGTGATCATTAGAGCTTTGTCGCAATGAGTGGGGAATAGTCGAGCACCCTTCGCCTCGGAGTGAAGGAGAGGAATGAGGGTGGGATTGAAGCGACGGTGACTCCACCCATCCAGAGAGGTTGCTTTCCTTGGGTGGAGTCGAGCTGACGTTAGACGTCTGGACACCACGAGTGGCCAGTGTAGATGAGTTTACATTTGGTTGACGTGACTCCTTTAAGCTGCACGGCAAGCTGAAGCTCGCCACGATCTTTGGGGATGCAGGGGTGGGACGTTCGCTTGGATAATACAGGGAAGGTGTAGATGACTTGCGGCGAGGCGGAATGATTGGAGGGGTTGGAAGAGTTGATGATGTACATTTCTTGGGGCGAGGCGTAATATAGTTGTCACGATTATAGGAGGATGGTGCTGTGGCCCCAGAAGTCTTCTGGTTTGATGGTGGTGTTGGTTGCTGGGCCGAGTATTGCTCGCCCTGAGACTGCTGCCCAGTCGGTGATGGAGTCAATGGAGGAGAGATACAATGCAATACCTCGTGCTCGATCGCCTTGGATGTAATAGCGGACGAGTACATAGTAGACGGATCAACAATTCGGAATCCTTGATCTTTTCTTGAGCTGATCGACTTTCCCTTCACGACAAGACTCCGGCTGATCATCGTAGAGTCCTTGCACAAATGTATACGGGCATCCGCTGCACTAGCGTTACTGCCTAAAGAGCCAGACCTTTCACGGACAGGACTCGTCTTGGTAAGCAAAGAATCGCGTGGATATGTGGAAGATCTAATCGGGGAAGGTAATGAGAGAGTGTGGCGGCTATAGGAACTATCTAAATGTGCCAAAGAAGGGCTTGACAGCGGTTGCGACCGAGGCGAGGCTGCCGGCGATATCCCTGAAGATCTGGATAGGAGCTTGCTGACCATGCTTCGCAAATGGGGATGCTTTATCCTGTCGGCATCGCATCCATAGAGGCTGCTCTCATCTGCTCGGGCATGCCAGGGGGTCAATGTCAACCGCAGAGTCATAAAGTTTCCTGATCTTTCCCCGTTCTCTGCCTGCTCGGACGGTACTGACGTTGATGGAAAACCATGGGCAAGCATCTGTTCGAACGCACTCTCATTAGACAAAAGGTGATCACGCAGGACCTTTCGTGATTGAGTGCTATCGTAGAACTGAGTTGGTGATACGTTGTTGGCACCCTGAATGTGGTAATTAAGAGTATCATTGCCAAGGTCATCGTGATGAAGCTCCTCTGTACCGAGTTCACTCCATATACTCACTGGCTCCCAAGTGTATTGCCCACCTTCTTCCTCCCAGACAACAGAATCCACCGTCGAGCCAGCTCTTGCTCCACTGAGATCTGCTACGCAGGAGGATGTTTGTCGCATGTCGGACCGAAGTGTTTTGCGCTTGTTTCTATTCTTCCAACACTCTGTCTTTTGGTCACCGTTGTGATGTGTCTTCAAGAACTCAATCGAGTTTTGCAAAAATTCTTGCTCTCGCTTCTGTCGCTGATCTTGAACAGGCGTCAAGTGAACAACGGCCTCAGTCGATATCTCCTGAAAGACGGACCTATCACATTTTGTAGAGGGCTCGGAGACCTTTCCACGCGAGTTGGATGTGATATTGGCGAAGGGGCTATCTGCCGAAAGTGACCTCCTGTTGATTTTTTTGCGAATCCATAGGTCGGAGGCACCCGAGGCATTCAGGGACGACTCAGTGATGGAGCCGAGACGGGGATGAGCACGACCCGGGAATGTGAATGCCATAGCTCCTCGATAATCTCGTCCTGTTGTTGGCTGGGATTGGTTAGGACTCCTAGGACTTTTGGGGCTGTCCGGACTCGTCAGGATGTCGGTACCCTGGGTCTCGATGAGTGATGTGGTTGCAGGAGATCTCCGTGAAAGATATGGGAGTCCGGATGTCTGTAGAGGGTCAACATCGTACACGGTGGTCCCTGGAATGGCACCGTGGCCACCAATGATCACAAAGGACTGTAATGACATGCTTCCTGTGGATGAGACGCTATCTCCAGACGATTCGCCACAGTGAGTGTCTCTACGCCGCCGTAATAGTTTCTTCATTACACCAGCTGCATTTCCGATAGTCGACATAGAGACACGAGAGCTGATAAAGGTGGAAGGTGAGTGTTCGAACATTGGTGAGAGTGAAGCGAATGAGTATGAGGATGATCGTGGGACGCTTAAAGGAGGTGGACGAAGGGTAGAGTTGCGTTCATGATGTGAGGGTAGTGTCTGTGATGGAGCTGTGTCGAGAGGATGTATCGATACCGAACCGGACCTGCATCGTTGAGTGGACATATTATCTGAGAAAGACACCGTGTATTCAGGATGCTTCAAAATGATCTTTTGTGAACACTTTCCAAGGTGAGAATGAACAACAGCAGTATTGATACACACACAAAGAGTAAGAGCGGGTCGGCTGTGGTTACAGTAGCAATGGTGTTTGCTGACCAGGAAGGAAGGAAAAGAGTCAAAAAAAGGAACGGGATCAAAAAGGAGTTTTAAAGTAAAGCTATCAGGGAAGCGAACTGCCTTCTGGAGAAAGAAGCATGCTGGCTGTGGGAAGGAATGCTCGAGATCGAAGCGGACTTTCTCTTAGACCTGCAGCGTTCTCGACATTATCGGGAGACGTCGAGGAGGCAAACAGGCAGCAAAGGACTACACAGATAAAAGGACAAAGGGGGTCTCCCAATGACGAAGGCAAAAGGGGGAAGGAGGAGAGGAAGGAGGGAAGGAGGGAAGAGCAATCAACTTGCCCTATGTGTATGTGAGAGAGAGAGAGAGAGAGAGAGAGAGAGAGAGAGAGAGAGAGAGAGAGAGAGAGAGAGAGAGAGAGAGAGAGAGAGAGAGAGAGAGAGAGAGAGAGAGAGAGAGAGAAAGAGAGAGAGAAAGAGAAAGAGAGAAAGAGAGAAAGAAGGAGTTTCGTGGATTGCGGGCTAGAAAGAATGCGGTGCCTTGAGCAAATCTGGCAGACCATTGAACTCCCTTTCATCTTCTGGTGTCCAACACAAAGACGGTACCGCATCCATGACGCCCTCTAGGGACCGCCTCTGTCGCGAAACAGGAAAAAAGTTTTTCGGGGGGAAAAAAAGGACAGCCGCATCAATATAGGTATTGACCCGCCCATGGGTATTGGCTCGGAGCCGGCGCAGTCTTGCGGCCTTGCATTGCTCAAAACTACTACTCTGAAGCACAACAGGGGAACGCATCACGAGAATGAGGCCAAGGAAAGCGAGGGGACAGACAACTATGCATAAGGATGCACAAAACAAGCGTCTGTTGACGGAAAGGAGAGGGACGTCTCGAAGACTTGGAGAATGGCTCCAGGAGGCGTAAATCGAAGCACGATGCTATCCGAGTTTGCCCTCACTCCTGTTGCTCCGTGCCTTCTGCCATGCACACATCGTAGAGCCGTTCGACCATGTGGAGTCATTGTACAGCTAACCGACCGACATTGATGATAGACAGGTACCGCCTTTCTCAATACCATTCAACATTGTAGTCCATATCAAGTTGCTCTTGAAGAGCTATGCGGTCGCTATACAAGAGTTCAAATGGTGCAGCGATCCACTCGCATCCAGCCTTCGGGCTGGAATCCAATGCAAGGAAGCTACTTGCTGTCCCTCCCTACAGTAGCCTTCTTCGATCTCTCATCTATTCCATTCGCGCGTTTTCTCTCTCTCTCTCTCTCTCTCTCTCTCTTTCTTTCTTTCTTTCTTTCATTCACTCTCTCTTTAACCATTCATCTATCCCTCATTTTTTTACTATGGTCATTTGGTCAAAGAGAACGAATCCCACGGACCTATGCCGACATGTTCTGCGTTTGAGCGGGCAAGCCTAGCTACGAACACTCGCACGATAAACCGGCACCCTGCATAGTAGTCTGTCGACACAATCGTCGCTCGACCCCCCACTCTCCTCTTCTGGTTGTCGAGGCGCTCCCCGCTCTTGAGCTCTGCAAAGACACCATGTTACAAGCTGTCACTTGTCTCAGGGGGGTAATACAAATGAACTCAACAGACAACAAGCAATTGTAAGATGCTCCGTGTTTTCCGTGTGAGCACTCTTTTTTCTCTTACTACCATGGTTCTATCTCTCTTTCGTTCCGTGGAGTATATGGGTGCTGTAAGGTGTACTATCAGGGAAGACGTCATGAGGCCCACCCTGTTTCTTCTTTCCACTTCATCCTCGCTTGCCCAGCTTCAAGATACCCACCATTGGAAGGCATGCAACTATCCCGCGCACCGCAAGTGCAGGTGGTGTTCATCAATCTCTGTGAACGTTTTAAATCCCTGTGGTCAAAGTTCTCTCTTTCTCTCTCTTTCTCTCTCTCTCTTTTGGGCCTTGCCTCAAATTATCTATGCTTGCTGCTTGGGATTACCGTCAGCGGTCAGGGTCCTCATCAACCAAGAGCATCATTACCTACAAATGCTGCAAGTATCATTCCTGGCCCCATTTCTGGAATGGAAATGGTAATTTAAAAGGATACATGATGTCTTGCGTTACAAGAATTACCTTCATACTCCTTACTGACGGTATGCTTCTTGAACGTGTAGTGCCCAATTTCCCTAATCATCATCATAATGTACTTTAGCAACCATGTTTTACCAGAAAACAGAGTGTGGTTTGCTCACTTTCTGATCAAGCAAACATCCTCCCGTGTCGTCAAAGCAAGCTACACAGCACAGAAGAGAACAGATGCTCTCTGACAAGAGGATGGCAGGATAGACAAAGGGCATCCAAAACCCGCCCTGTCTTTGGCCCAAACTCTCCGGGTTTTTACGCCCAGCGAACAAAACCTTTGACTCCGTTCTTTCTCTCGGGTCGTCCCATCCTTTTTTTTTTTTTTTTCTCCTTCGAATTACGGCTCGTGAAGTGGTGTTCTTCTTGAGGCGCATCTGTCCTGCTCTTGGATACAACGCTCCCATGTCCATCGTTGGCTTCCGTTGTGAGCTACCTCCAACTGCGATCTGATGTCCTTGACTGGTGCGCCACTGTCGTGTAAAGGAGACTGACACGACTTCCCTGCTCATCGACCTGTTAGCAAAAAAAAAAAAAAAAAAAAAAAAAAAACCTCTCTCATCATGTGGACCAGAGGGGAAGGCTGCTTGAAGATTGCAAATAAACAAATGCATTATTAGTTGACCACTATGACGCTATCCGATGAGAGGGACTATCTCCTTGACCAATGTCCATTTCAAAAAATGATACCCTTTGGTAACTTCCTTTTTGTCCTCGCTGTTGTTTATGCCTTTTGTTCTTATCATTTGCTTTTCCATAACTGTTACCAGCCGCCCCTTGGCTCGCCTCTTTCCGGTTCTTCCGGCTGTTGTTAGGAGAGAAGTTTCATTTCCGATGACCTTTACTCGACCTAGTCCCAGTGCCATATTCCCGAGCGTCCAGGACAAGAGGGAGGACGAAAAGACCACTCGAGAAAAAAGGGGTGTATGAATTGGATGCTCAATTGGCAACCAAGAGCCTAGGGAGTCGAGGCACCCTTTACATGGAGACTACTCTTTCCTGTCTTTACTGTTCTCGGTGGCCGAGTTCACCAACATACCGCTCACCAGAGATCAGAGACTTACCCTTTAGGCCTGCTCTCCGTAAGGAGCAAAGCAAAGCAGCCTTTTGGATGGATGGTGGGATGGGGAAGGGTTTGCAGTCGAAGTCGCAGGACGTTCCCCTCTATTCTTAATACCTTTTTTATTCCTACAAGATTTCCTCACAAACGGTATTGATCAAGCCCCCTCTCGGTTCGATCGTGAAGGCCCAACCAGTGAACCCTTCAAATTGAGGGGACACGCCTTGATAGCATGCGCGACACTAGCATCCTAAAAAAGGCGCTTTGTAGAATATTCAAAAAAATTGGGAGACTAAGGGCTTTGGCTGGTAGCCACCTGTCTCCTCAAAATGGTAGACGGATCATTTGGTGTTCCAAGCGACGTTGATGACAAAGAGAAGATGTATTTGGTATTTGAGCTGGGCAAGAGCTTGACAAAGATGAAGCGAAGCACTGCAGCGAAGATAGGAAAGCAACACCTAGTATCCAGCTCCAGAGGCAAGGACGCACGTTGAGGTGAATGCAAAGTTGGATACATAGCATCAGCGATCAGCTATTCGGTGACGTAAACTTTTCTCTCTCGGAGAAGGAGGAGCTCCGAGATCTATTATCCTCTTGCACTTCTCCGAGCAATCTGTTCTCCCCACATCATACCATACTAATCGCCATGTTCACCAAGTCCCTCAAGGAGCTTCGCGTCCACTTTTGCCAGACCTCGCCTGCCAGCAACGGTCTTAGGTAATAGGAGTCACCATCGAGTTTAAGGGATAGACGACTTTATCTTTTTGTTATGCTCTGAATCAAGAACACACTACAGGACGATAATGAAAAGCTGATGGGTCCGGATTGCCGAGCTCCTCGAATGAGATAGTATCGACAAGCGATTCTCAGGAAGGACCAGGCTATAGAAAGGAAGAAGGAAAAGAAGAAGAAGAAGAAGAAGAAAACCAGCGGCAGCTAGTTTTTTTTTTTTTTTTTTTTTGACGAGAGGTTCGATTCCTTTCTAGACTGGGTGCAGGAAGCAACTTAGTGTTAGACAGTTGACAACACTAGTCATTCGGACCGAAGTCACGCCACACCTCTTTCTCCAGCACCTTCTTTCTTCACGAGACCACAATTGGCGATTTGGACAAGTATTCTGACTAATAAGGAGCGATTTTCTTTTTCTTTTTCTATGATGTTCTCGTTTCCTATTATTAGGCAATTCGTCGCCAACAACTACACTGCTGTCAAGGCTGCCAACCCCAACCTCCCTATCTTGATCCGTGAGGCTCGTGGTGCTGAGGCCAAGATCTTTGCCCGCTTCGGTATGTCCCTTTTTTCCTTTTTATTTTTATAAAAAAAAAAAAAAAATGGGAAGGCGAAGGCGAGGCAAAACGATACCGTCTTGAAGCGAGCAGACAGTCTTACAGGATATGAAGGGCCATAATTGCGACCATTCTTGAGTATGGTGATGAGGAAGAGCACTTTGACTAACCTATTTCGACATTGTTACTTGGGATTCTCTTTGTAGAGCACGGCCAGGAGAAGAAGGTCGTTCTGGACGGATTGAGCGCAAAGGAGATTGAGCAGAAGCTCGAGGCCCTTGTCAAGTAAACCAGCAGGGCGATTGTTAACGATACTACGTGGATCAGTGCATGGACGAGAATAAAATTTACCATAGAGCCAGTGAAAAACAAAACAAAAAAAAAAAAAAAAAAAAAGGGCGGATAAAGCTGAATAGCCAGATTTTTACCACAATGATGAGACTATGAAGATATTTAATGGCAGCAGTACCAGAGTCGGCTCTGCATGAGGATGTGGGTATCACGACTTTTTTTTTTTTTTTTTTTTTTTTGTAAAAGCGAAGTTGGTGTCTCTGTCTCTAGAAGTCGTGGTGGAGCAATTTTGGGATATCATTTCCTTCTGGTTGTTTCCCACACACAGAGCACAGAGCAGCCAATAGAAAACCAGCTTTACCGCTACGAGCGATGCAGATAAGATGAGATGTGGCGATGGGCCATTGAATGGCGCGTCTACAGGACCTCCTGGATGACTCTGTTGACTCATTGACTCAATTGACGATCCAGCCTAGACTGTCTGCCCAGAGCGCAGACAGGTCAAAGGGACGCTCACAAATCAGAGTGTTTCGACTGCGGCAAAGCGCAAGGGACGGATAAAGTTCCTGGCCAGAGAGATAAAAGGGGACACCGCACCGCCCCTGATCTCAGAACAAACGTTCATTCTCTCTTATTATTACTCTCTTCTCTATCTCTCCTGTGACAATCGGCGATCAGCGACAAGCTCTTACTTTCTACTCGTCCCAAACTTCTTTCTCTTTCACCATGCCTACTGACATTAACTCGGCTGCCATTATACCCAGCAACGCTATCGATACCCAGAGCGCCACCTCATCCGCTGCCCCTACCAACATGACTCCCACCAACCAGCCTGCACAGGCCCTCTTGCAGGAGACTGCTTCGAGAAACAAGAAGAGAGCCTCGAAGGAAAAACCCGACCAAAAGTATGCTCCGACATTGCTGCTTCCCAAGACTGATTTTCCGTTGCGGGCTGATGCCGTCAATCGCGAGCCTCAGTTCCGTCAACGCTCCACTAGCGATCTCTATATCTGGCAGGTAAAGACCAAGATCCTTTGACCTCTCTCTCCCTCTCCCCCTCTCTCTCTTCAGGTTGCTTCTTGTTTGGTGAGTAGTCGTTTGAGTAGGAAAGTTGGGTTGTTTTTTCTCATTGTGAATTTTTACCTCTTTGGAATCGACATTCCAATAGCGTGAAAACAACCCTGGCGAGCTCTTTGTGCTCCATGACGGCCCTCCATATGCGAACGGGAACTTGCACCTCGGACACGCTCTCAACAAGATCATCAAGGACATTGTCAATCGTAATCATGTCATGAAGGGCTTCAAAGTCGAGTAAGTAAACCTGATCTTTTATATATATATTTATATATATTCGCGATCGCTGTCATGACCTACTTTTTACTCAAACAGTCAAACCCTTTTCACGCTCATGAAATTAGCTATCGTCCAGGCTGGGATTGCCACGGACTCCCGATCGAGCTCAAGGCCCTTTCAGAACTCAAGGTCGCCGATCGTTCTAACTTGAGCCCTACTCAAGTTCGTGCTGTAGCCCAGGCGACAGCCCAATCCACTGTCGATGCTCAACGCAATAGCTTCCAAAGCTATGCTGTCATGGGTGACTGGGCCAATGGCTACAAGACGATGGACAAGGACTTTGAGACTCGCCAGCTCAAGGTCTTTTATGAAATGATGAACAAGGGTTTGATCTATCGGGCCAACAAACCCGTTTACTGGTCACCTTCGTCCAAGACTGCCCTCGCGGAATCGGAACTAGAATACAAGGATGACCACAAAAGTCGATCTGCCTGGGTCGCATTTCATCTTCATGACCCATGTATGCACTAGCTGTTGTTTGCTACACTTTTGAGCTTTTGAGTGAGGGTGAGGGAACCGAGCGAAAAAAAAAAAAAAAAAAAAAAAGAGAGAGAGATGAGTAATAGAGATAGAGACTCATAAGAATTACTGTTACATCTTCTGCGAATAGGCGCCGCCCTTTTAGCCTTACTCCCGAAAGAGGTATCGTTACAGTTACAAGCGGTCGTATGGACGACCACTCCCTGGACCTTACCCGCGAACCGATGTGTGGCAGTCCATCCGAAAATGAGTTACACTCTCTTCCGTGCCTCAAATTCCTCGACAGCCGTGTACTTGGCAGCCACGGAGCGCATGTCAGAGATGGAAAAGCGATTTGCCTCCAAGGAGTCATCTGTCGTTTTGGAATCGCTGGCACAGGTGATGGGTGAGCAACTTGTTGGAACACGCTACCAGCATCCATTAACGGGCGAGTCAATGCCATTCATCACTGCGGATTACGTGGCGGCCGACTCGGGATCAGGTTTGGTTCACACGGCTCCAGGTCATGGCATGGACGATTACAAGGCCTGCTCTCCCCTTGGAATTGAAGCCTTTTGTCCAGTGGACGATCTCGGCGTCTTCACTGCTGAAGCCGGCCCTGAATTGGAGGGTCTTCAAGTTCAGAGTGATGGAACGGTCAAGGTTCTGGAGATGCTCAAAGATAAGGGTACCCTTATCCAAGATGAGGTCTATGTTCATAAGTATCCCTATGACTGGCGAACCAAGAAGCCGATCATTCTCCGAGCCACTTCACAGTGGTTTGCGAACGTAGGCTCTGTCAAAGAAGATGCGCTCAAGGCTGTTGAGAATGTCCACATAGTACCCGAGGCAGCAAGACGTCGACTCGAAGGATTTGTGCATTCGCGTTCCGAATGGTGTATTTCTCGTCAGCGGTCGTGGGGAGTGCCTATCCCAGTCATGTACGATGACGAAACGGGAGAGCCTTTGATGACCAAGGAATCTGTCCAGCATGTCATTGAGATTGTCAGAGAACACGGAGCTGATGCCTGGTGGAGCATGACGACAGAAGAGCTTCTTGCGCCCGAGTACAGGAACAATGGCAAAGTCTATCGACGAGGCACCGACACGATGGACGTCTGGTTCGACAGTGGCACGAGCTGGACCATGATTGAAGAAAAGATGCCAAGGCCAGACCGGCCATACGTGGCCGATGTCTATTGCGAGGGAAGCGATCAGCATCGCGGTTGGTTCCAGTCATCCCTCCTGACATCAGTCGCGCTGACAGGCAAGGCCCCCTATGGGACATTGATCACGCATGGTTTCTTGTTGGATGAGAATGGATTCAAACAGAGCAAGTCGCTTGGAAACACGGTCGATCCAGCGGTCGTCATCTTTGGTGGCAAAAATTTGCAGAAAGATCCGGCTTATGGAACAGATGTTCTCCGACTCTGGGTGGCCTCCTCCGAATACACTAAGGATGTAGCGATTGGCAAGACTATCTTGACGCAAGTTGCGGATGCCCTTCGTAAATTCAGGACAACAGCTCGATTCATGCTTGGAAATTTGAATGAATTCAAGGAATCCGAGACCGTCCCCTATGAACAATTGTCCTTCCTGGACAAGTTTATGCTCTTGGAGGTGTATCATTTTTGCAAAAACGTGGATGCGGCCTATTCCGAGTTTGCGTTCAACAAGGTGTTTAACCAACTTCAGTTCTTGACGAGCACCACTCTCTCGGCCTTTTATTTTGATATTGTCAAGGATACGCTTTATTCGGAGAGCGAGAAGAGTGTGAAGCGCCGAGCTGTCCAGACGGTGCTTTTCCACGTAAGTGATTACGGAAAAGGAGGGGGGGGAGGGAGGGGTTCTTTTTAAACCCACGACATTTGAAGAGGGAAAGTGTGTAATTTCAACAAGGTACTAACAATCTCTTACGCCATATAGACCTTGAATGCTTTCAACAAGAGCTTGGCACCAGTAACTCCTCACTTTGCAGAAGAGGTCTATGAGAACTACCGCGATTGTTTCACGAGCCCTCAGCCATCTGTCTTCCGCACAGGTTGGATAGATGTTCCTGAGCAGTGGAATGACTCAAAGCTCCGTGAAGAGTTTAATGTGGTTCGATTTCTGCGCGCCGAGGTGAACCAACTCTTGGAACAAGCTCGTACCGCGAAATTGATTGGATCATCTTTGGAAGCGGTCCTGGAGCTTCAGTTCCCAGCAGAGGCCTCAACCTCAGCAGAATATCTGAGTACGGAGGCAGGAACGGAGCAATCGCTAGAGCAAGTGGTTGCCAAGTACAAGGATGATTTCGCGAGGTACTTTATCACCTCGGATGTCAAAGTCACTCGAGAAGAGGCTGGAATCAAAGAGGATGAGAAAGATACGCGCCTCTCTTTTAAGCGGGAAGTGACGGCACCTTGCAGAGATGGATCTTGCCGACTTGTTGTCAAGAGAGCTCTTTTGCACAAGTGTCCTCGTTGCTGGACTTTTACCTCGGTTGGCCAGGATGTTCTATGCCCTCGTTGTGGGCCAGTCGTAGCCTCACTGGACCATCTAGTCTAGATTTAAAAGAAAAAAAATGATAGGCGACAACAAATGAATTCATCTCATCCTTTTCTTTCTTCACTTCGTCTCTCTCTCTCTCTCTCTCTCTCTCTCTCCTCACCCACATTTGGTCTAATATCCTTGTCTCTTGCTCTTGCATCGACATGCTCGTTTAAGTAATGCATTACGTGCCATCAGATATTTAGTTCGTGGTGGAATGTTGGATGGTAAAGTAGAATGGGCATTGGTCGGCACTCGAAGGCTATATTTGCCAGCTCCTGGTCCTTTCTCAGTAGATCTTTTGTTTAGCTCGCAGTAGAAGGGCGGCATGTCCATTGGGCTTGCTTTTTTTCTTTCTTTCTTTCTTCCTTTCTTTCAATAGTTGCTTACAGAATAAGTCATACGCGATCGACTTTACCTCAGCACGACAAAGGCACTATCTACGGAAGAGGAATGAAATGAGATCTTGGAGTAGACAGCACTTGATATCCCTGAGCTTGAGAGTTCAGCCACTGACTATCTAAGTACTTTACAGGCATCTGTATTGCGAAATCGGTACCCTTACTAGGTTTCACTGCCACAGAAATGGCATGACCGGTGCGGCTCAATCTGCTGAATGATGTCGATGGTATCTTCATGATCCATGGTGAGAAAATGTACATTGAGTTGTCTCAGATGGAAAACATGCACCGCAAATACAACGCAGAGGAACCTTCGAGGAAGAAAATGGGTAAAATTTGGACCTTGTTTGTCGTGACGAAAGTCTGAAGCATGACTGGGTGATAGTGGAGCGAGTGTGTCCATGGGACACAGAGTTGGTCAAGTTCCTTAGGGAAGTGGAGCATGCTGTCGTTTGAGAGACTGTCACTATTGCTCAGAAAAGGATGAATGAGTCTCCATCTGCCTTTCGGGTACACGAGTTTTAACATTTTAATACGGTGCTACTGTTGCTATTTGCTACGAACATGCTGGCATTAAACCATGCGGTTTCGGCAATCTGATAGCCTGTGAGCGGTGAAAATAATCTCTCCAAAGACTGCGCACTGTATAAAAAAAACAGCGACAAAAACTGAATTGTGAAATGTTACCCACCTAGATATCATTGGGGGATCGAATTATCACAGTTGTTCAGATCCTCATTTGTAAGTCCAAGACTATTGCCGGGAGAGTAGTAGAGTATTTACAGTAAAGACATGAACACTCTAACTCAGTTACGATCCACTTGGAGTCACTCTGGAAGATTTGAAAGGATCAAAAGTGTCAGCTTTGCCTGACGCTGATCTAATGCGCGCCCTCCTGTGGAGCCATCCGTGGTCATTTCGTCCGCAAGGCAATTTCGCTCGCTACGTGGTGGATGCATTGTAGTTTTGTCTTCAATGATAAGTGACTCGAATCCCGTCTTGGCCAACGATTTTCGGCTATCGAGTGATACCAGACAGTTGGTTCCCACATATGTTTATCCATTCTTGATACGATTTAGTGTATACCAACGGTGACAGATTTATTGTAGGCTCCAATAGAACAAATGGTTTCGTTCAGAGTGACCTCTTATGTCAGAGTAATAAGATTTTTCGGGCGATGGTTATCGAGATGCACACCGTCACTGCTAATTGTACGCTTTACGTTCTTGTGCCAAATCCTTGATACGTAAAAATGAGGTCCAAAGGATCGATTGACTGGGAAGGAATGATGAAAGGCTATAGGGGATTCGAAGGATTGATTTCGGGAAAAACATAACGAAGGGTGTCCCTTATTCTTAAGGCAACATGTTGCATAGTTGAGGGTGTGTCATAGTTAGCACCTTTCTTCTACAAAGACGCTCATCGAGCTATTCATTGCTAATATCGGCCCTAAAGGTCATTCCGTGCATAATCGTGACGAGGGATGGCGTGCAGCAGCTATCAACTCTGGTTTATTGGGCTTGTTGAGCAACATATTGGATCAATCAAAACAAATGAGTTTCTAATGTTAATCCTAACCTCCAAGATACGAGAATTGTTGTCTGTGAAATGCAAGCGATACGAAGACACCTTTCTGGATCTTTCGATCTCAACCACGGCTGTTATAGATGACAAACTGACCGAAGTTAAAGATGTGGCCAAGACCGGAGGCGATGTACGTCAGTACTTGAATTGTAGCCGTGCTGAGGTCGATCAGATATCGTACCTGAGAATTGATCTTGGGTAGACATGCTGTGCTCACCTTTCACCACGTAGGACAGCCAAGAACAAACACCCTATAAAACGGCAAAAAAAAAGGAGGAGATCCAAACGAGGAGCCAGAAGATCAGAGGAAGAGAGGGGTAGCTACATGAACCGGCAGTCATGCTACTAGGGCAGGAGCGATCGGCCACGGTTTTTCAATCTCGCTGCACAGTAAAAGGTTATCGTACAACCACCGCCAAAGCATCGGCGATAGGTGGAATCGCAGAAAGGTGTCGCGTTGTTGGCACAACTTTTTGTCAGCGATATTGAAACAAGCCTTTGGCGCTTCGCGGCACTGATACCTAATTCAGTGAATGTGTGTGGTATCGTCGCACTCATTGGTAGGCGCTACAATGGCAGTAATATTAACCCCAGTTTCAAAAAAAGCAGATGGAGCATGGTCAGAGCACGAGAAGAGAGGCTTTTCAGAGCGACGGATAGCTTGCCGAGAACGGTCGGAGGCTCCATCGGCCAGAGAAGGAACGAGGAAGAAAAGCGGTCGTTGGAGTTGGCGTATTCTCTTCCAGCGTCAGGCTGTCATCACTACATGAGACATTAAGGCTTCGTCGCCCAAAAAGAAAGTATCCATCGCTTGTTGTACCCGCAGGATATTTCGAGGTCACATTGAGGAGAGCGAACGTTTAGACTACCCTCAACCAAACGATGACCATGGAAACTACCTTTGGAAGCACAGCCAACAGACAGAAAGACCTAAGGTTGTGTTAGCGGGAATGAAGCAAGGTAACGTCCCGCGATTACGGTGACGTAAATAGTGGGCGGCTGGAAACCGCCCACACCACAAAGCAAACGACAGCCTCTGGCATCACGCGGGCTTGCTCTTTCTTTTCATTTTAGTTTACTTTGTTCCTTTCAGGTAAATGATCCTCCATGGTCCTCGAGACACTCCCTGGTGCGTCGTCACAAGGCCATCGCACCCTCCCCGAGAGCCACGCTGGACTCCTCCTATCCTCCTCTCTCGGTATTCCAGGAGATAAATGAGCAAACATTGCAACGACAGAGAGCGAGGGGGTCAGGTGGGGAGGGAGGAGTGGAGCCATGTCCGCCGATCCGCGTCACTGAAATCAAGCAAAATGGGATTGACTTGCTGGACCCCTGAACTAACCCATGGATCATCTCCCGTGCTCTGGATGGATCCAGTTCCTTTTTTCTTTTTCTTTTTCTTTTTCTTTTTCTCTTTTTCTCTTTTCTTTCTTTCTTCTTTCTTTCTTTAGTACCCGTGTTCAGACCTCAACTACAGGAACCTTGTACATAGTCCCGCATTTTTTTTTTTTTTTTTTTTTTTTTTTTTTTTTTTTTTTTTTTTTTGTATCTCAGGAACATTGCATCGCCTCTTTCCTTTCTGCCTTTTGCTTTTCCTTCTTTCTTCTCCAACATCCAACCAAGACTCGCCTCGACGCAACTCTATTTTTTTTTTTTTTGAAAGATGGAACAATTCGCCTCTCAACCTCAGGGCTCTCCTGCATCACTCTCCCAACCTGGCGCCCCTAACTCGGCTGGTTCAGGACCCAACTCTTATGGCGCTTCTTTTGGACTCCCTGGCAGTGGCGACTGGTCTCCTTCCTTCCAGCCTGACGAAAACGCCAAGACTATCTACGTTGGAAACCTGGATCAGAGCGTCAATGAAAATGTCCTCAGAGAGTTCTTTGCCCAGACTGGAGGTCAGATCGAGAGTGTCAAGGTGATCCGCGACAGGAACGTAAGTGTATACATCTCTCTTTCTCTCCTTCTTTCTTTCTCTGTCTGTCTGTGCGTGTGGTTTGTTGTTGGATTTTATTTGCCTCTGTTACTTTTAGAGTGTCGAGTACCACTCCCCAGCCTGACATTAGGATCATGACGTTTTTTTTTTTTTTTTTCTTTCTCTAGTACGGTCACCAGGGCGGACTCAACTATGGATTTGTCGAGTTTGCTGAGCACGCTGGTGCTGAGCTTGCTCTTCAAAACATGAGTGGTAGACGCTTCTACAACCAAGTAAGAGCGAACCCTATTCATATTGGACTCTGTCCTCTGACTAATGTTTCTCCACAGAGAGGCAATGTAGACTAACCATATGCCTTTTTTTTCCTTCTCGAAATTGACAGGAAATCAAAGTCAACTGGGCTTTCACTGGTCAGGCAGCTGGAAAGGAAGATACTGCTTGTAAGGCCTATTTTCTACTTCTTTCTCCCTCCTAATAATGCTTAAAGGATGGGTGCTCAGAGGAGGAAAAGAAAGAGAACAAGACCTGGGTTTATTTCGACCAAACATGATTTAATAACGCGCCACCACCCGATTATGCTTTTGATAACTCGACAAAACAATAGCCCACTTTCATATCTTTGTTGGCGATTTGAGTCCCGAGGTTAACGATGAGACTCTCGGCAAGGCTTTCTTGGTGTTTGGTTCGATGACGTAGGTGCTAGCCAACAAGGGGGAGGGAGGGGCATCAGCAGTGGTGTCCTATATTCTTTCATGATACGCATGGTGGAGCAATCGACTCTTGGTTCTGGTGAGAGGAGCGGTAGCAATACTCGAGGTATTAACAAACTGGATGGGTATTTTGGGTTTCTTTTATCGCTGTAGTGATGCTCGTGTCATGTGGGACTCTTCGTCCGGCAAGTCGAGAGGCTACGGATTCGCTGCATTCAAGGAGCGTGCCGTAAGTTTGTTTATCGACACTTTGGTGAACGGACCCTGATTTGGTGCTTTTGATTTTTTTGATAACTCCAAGAGCTCACATTTGACATTTTTGCTATATCTACCTTTTCCTCTCCTCTAAACTATCTAGGATGCAGAGCGTGCTATCTCGTCCATGAACGGCCAGATGCTTGGCAGCAGAGCCATCCGCTGCAACTGGGCTACTCAGCGAGGCATGCCCGGCCCCAGCTTTGGCCATGGTAAGCCCCTATCTTTGCTCTCATGGCCTCTACAATTTCAGTGCTTGGAGTCATAGATATTGACCAAACAGCATTTTCCCGCTTTTGGATTGAATAGGAATGCACCACCACGCTCACGGCAATAGTGCTTTCAAGATGGTCGCTGGTCAGACCCCTCATTTCAACACCACGGTTTATATCGGTAACCTCCCCCCTCACACCACCCAGGAGGATTTGGTGCCTTTCTTCCAGCCTTTCGGATACATTGTCGATATTCGTTTGCAGGCTGACCGTGGATTTGCCTTTGTCAAGATGGAGACCCACGAAAAGGCTGCCAATGCCATTGTCCGTCTTGCAGGAACTCTTATCAACGGCCGTCCCGCCAAGTTGTCTTGGGGCAAGGACCGTGCAGCTGAGAATGCAGCTCGGGGCAATGCTCACTATGGCTACTACAACAATGGACCCGGCTACCCCATGAACGGAGCCGGCGGTCACCACCAGAACAACAATGGCGGCTACTCGTATGGATACAACAACAACGGAGCCAACTTTGGTGGTCAGGGATACATGCGGAACGGTGGAACACACCAGCAGCATCACCATCAGCAGCATCACCACCACCAGAACAACTTTCATCACCACCACCACCACAACCAGGTGAGCCACCACCATAATCAGCACTTCCAGCAGCAACAGCAGCATGCACAGGGTCAGCAGGGAGGTAATGCGATGGAGGGAGTCCAGGGAACGCCTGGATCAGCAGACATGGCTACCGGAAGCCCAGGTTTGGCCTCGAACGTTGTCCCTGGATCGAACGGCGCGAACGACCCTTCGCTTGACCAGTATTCCTTCAACAACGGCCAGGGCAACGGAAGCTATGGCGGCTCGAGATAGAAAGTTGGGGAGTGAAAAAAAAAGGAAGTGAAGCAACTGTACAACACTTGTACTCTTTGAAAGGGAGGATGCTCAGAAGAAGAAAAAAAAAATGAAGAAAAGAAAAAAAAAAAAAAAAAAAAGTAAGGCTTCGGGCAAAAAGATGACGAGAGTGAGAAAAAAAAAATATATTCAGAAAACGTGACAGTATGCAAAAGTAATAAATCCATTTTTAGGAAAGACTGGTAGAAAGTAGGGGTGAGCACAAATATTGAGGAAACGAACAAAAGAAGCAGGGAGAGGAGGAAGAGAGGAGAGAGAAGTTGTTGGGGGTGGCGGACCAAATTGGAGACCGACAATAGACACTTTCTTTTCTTTTCTTTTCTTTTTTAATAGGAGGAAAATTAGCAAAGCACGATATCTTGAGAATCTCCAGAAGAAAAAAAAGTAGAGCTAAAGTGAGTGTAGAAGGGATCAAAGGGATCTGGAGGGGGAAAAAAAAAGATTGTCCGTGGTGGAAAATTAGCCAAAGGGGGGAGGCGATCAAGTCTTAATCATGCAATTGCACTTGCGTCTCCAAAAAAAAAAAAAAGTCGTTCGAGAGTAAAATGGACTCAGTACTCGGTGGTTTTGATGTATGAATACACAATGATGGCCAAAGGTAGACAGGCTGCCTCCTTGAAGACGATATTTTCTTGGAAATTGACGGCGCTCTTTCCCGGCATAGCGATCACTGGAGGTAAGAAAAAAAAAAGATTGACAGAAAGCTAGCATTTAGTATAGTTGTTGACCCTCTCTCCCTTTCCTCTCTCTCAGCTGTTTGTTTCTTTCGATTCAGAATACGTATTCCTTACCACTGTGATAACCCTTGGGAGGCTCAGTCCATTGATCCATGAATTGCTCCCCATATCCAGGGACAAAGGGATTCCCTGTTGCGACATCGGCTACCACCATAGAGGCATAGATTCGATTTGTATCTGGATGAACAGGAGTGATCTAGAAAAGCAGTTCATGGGAGAGAGGAGGTCAGAGTATGTATCAAGTGCCCTGGATCTTATGTTATCATTGAAGAAGTGAAGTAGGATTGAAGAAGATTGGTAATCACTCGCGTTGAGACCCTCTAGCCCTTTTGATTGTCCTACATAATACATACACCGATTTTGGAATAGAAATGACACTTGGAGGTATGCGGACTGAATTGAATTAAGAGAGGAATAAGAGGGGAACAGAGCCAAATACTGTGAATAAAGATTTTTCTTCAAATCGAGGAATGTAACCACCACAGGTTGATAAAAAAAAAAAAAAAAGCGGGTAAGCAAGCAAGAGAGCTGGTGCTTACCTAAAGTATATGCCTTTTCCAAACCGTTGCTGCACAGTTTTTTGACCACGTTCGATCGAGCCCTTTCCAGATTTCGAGGGATCAAAACCGTATGCGATAATATTGCAGCCGGTGCAGTCTTGACTGTAGCACAGAAGCTAAGATGTGAGGATGAGAATAGGAAAAGTCGGGGAAAAAAAATAAAGGTCCATTGTTGGTCATATCATAAAGAAAAGGTCTCTTCTCCCCTTCCTTCCTCCGTCCTCCAAAAAAAATACCTACATCCTTCGATAACTGGTTGACAGCAGAAGCGTGGCTACGATCTTCAAAGACCCGTTTAGCAAGACAGGACCGTGTTCCATGATAAAGTTGGATACGGTTCCCATCAGGCTTGCTAGCATCCGAGCTACATTTACCCTCGACCGCATTCTGGCTCTCAATGGTCTTGAGATACTCTTTGAACCGAGTTTGTTGATCATAGGAACTGTCGATTGCAACAATTTGTTCAACCTGAACTCCAGTCGTGTTGGGCTTGGTCCATTGTTGGATGAATTCGATCGACATCTTTCGGTACTTGACACTGGAGGGTGGTAACTTGTAGATTATGGTTGTTGTGTTTGGTCGGGGAGGTGGTGTATCGCTCTTTTGTTTCTTGATGACTGGAAATCGTCGACACCATAGATGATACGAGGATCGGTATGAGTGACATGGGTCATCGTGCTGAGGCTAGTCCTCCATCTAAAATGGTCGGAAAAGTGCTTTCCGAATCCGGACTGCAAACATCTTTCTTTAGGCGGATCTTCAGCAAGAGATTACATGAGGGAGTGGAGGATGACCAAGACTAGAGTCTTGAGTGGTCGTTTTACCTTTGCCTTTACTATTGGTACACTTGCCGCCAGTGCTTTTTTTACCAATGCTCTTACCGCCAGTAATGTTTACACCAGTACTCTTTACACCAACGCTCTTTTTACCGGTACTCCTTTTACTGGTGCCTTTAGTATCAGTACTCTCGCTATCAGTACAGGTGCCATTGTCAACACAGCTTTGGCTATCGACATCGTCTACCAACATTTCACCAATTGAGCACTCGGCAATCAGGTCCCGAAGGTCCTCTTTGGTGTCTGACATGGTAGGAAAAGAAGAGAGTAGAATCGAACTCTGTTGTTTTCTTGAAGTGTTTTGGACAGTGGATTGCGAGTTGGATCGTTGTCGAGAAATAGAACCGAATAGATTGCTCAACCAGCGTTTCAAACCAACAGCTTTTTTCATTGATTCATATATGTTTGTTCAGTGTGTGTGCGTGAGAGAGAGAGAGAGAGAAAGTCTTTGTTGGTACAGAAGAACTAAAGCAGGACCGGCGAAAGGCAGAATAAAGGATAGAAATACCAACAATCAATCAATTATCAAAAGAACAGCTGCCAACTCGATCTATATTCATCACGATTTCATTTGATTATTTCATGTAGTATGCCTATATAATGTTTTTTTTTCTTTCTTTTTTTCTTTCTGGTGTCTTTGTCTTTGTCATTGCTTTCATGAATCGCCCGTAGCTAGGGCGGGGTTACGAACTCCTTTGCGGCGTGGTCGTCCTACGAGCGCCTTGCTGACCAAAATCTCACCACTTCTCTTTACCTCGGTCGCCTCGGGCAAGGGAGCCGATGGCTGGCAAGAGACAGTCTCTACAGTTACCGATGTAGTATCAGCGTTCTCTACTCCTACCTTGGGTGAAGACAACGCTGGCGTGGGTGAGAAGGAGGATGCCGAAGGGAGTACTGGTGATGATGACGATGATGTCGATGGGTTCGTAAATGCTGGCGTCGAAGACAAGAGTAACGACGAAGATGAGCCAGCAGACATGGAAACGCTCCTCACACCCTTTCCGACCCTGCTTCGCTGACGCGCCAAAGTCTGGGTCTCAAGATGATTCAGGTGCACCTCCGAGATAGGAGGTGGTGGTGGTAACGTGGGCAGTGGCTTCAACAGCTCACTCGCTGTAACGGGAACCTTGGATTTAGGGAGCTCTGCATGAGCTGTGGATCGCTCCTCTAAGAACTGTTTAATCTTTTCTGCCTCTGTGGTCACTTCGAGTGCCTCCTCAACTTTGGTATCCCAGGATGAAACCAGGTTCCGGATATGGGCACTCGTCATGGCACGTTTACGAGGTTTGCCAAGGACAATAGGTGGTAATGGCTCTGCTGCCTTGCGAGCCTCCTCCTCCTATACATGATCATATACAGAGAACATTTGATGGTTGGTTGTTCCACTCTACACAAAAGGAATTTAGTCCGATGGGAGAAGGGACAACCGAATGGCTCATTTTCGACACTTACCTCTCGCTCCTTCTCAAGCTCATCAAGGGCACAACCCTTGCCGGCCAGTTTGCGTCCCAGGATATTTTCGACCTGTTCGACCAATCGTTTCGGAATCGCTACAGGCTCGACCCGACTCCGGTCTCCTCTCCGTTTGCTTCCTGGAGGTAACAAGGACACTGTGACCGAAGACGATGGTGATCCCCCAGCTGTGGCCGTCTTGGATCGTGGTCGAGATGCAATGCTCCCTGTATTGGGAGAATTGCTACCACTGCCACCCAACCGATCCACGTCGAGTTCTGGGGAATGCATTTCGTCTGTTCTCTTCTTCTTTTCTGCCTCATCTTCTTCATCCGATACGATCACTGCCTGAATTTTCTTTACCGTTCTCAGATTGGCCGTGATCGGGATCTTGGCGAGTTCTTCCTGGGCCCGCTTTTGTTCTTCCTGTTGCAAAATCCGAGCCTGAACAAGGTTGGTTGGGATATGAGGTGTCTGGAGCTGTCGAAGTGTCGGATTAGCAACGCTCATCCGCTGAGGGGGGTGAGCTGATGGAGGTAAAGGTGGGACATCTGTGTTGGAGGAAGCACCACCAAAGATGGTTGCAGCTCTCGTCATGGCAGCGCTGCTAGAGGTGGTATGTCGACGAGGCGACATACCGGGTCGAGGCTGAGGTTGCTGATCCTTTTCCATGACCAAGGTTAGGTCTTGCATCCTAGACGATAGCGCCTTGATGCTCTTGGCACCCGTAGCAGTAGTGGTAGCAGTAGTGGTAGCAGTAGTAGCAGTAGAAGATGTAGAAGGCGTGGAAGTAGGGGTATATGTGGGGAGAGGAGGGAGCTGCTTGGATGGATCCTCAAAGGCCTTCATGAACGCAGGAACGGCATTCGGGCCACTCGGGGCAGGCGAGAATTGACTAGGCACAAGTGCGGATACGTTCCTCCTCCTGGATGAGCGCCTGCCCGTGTCATCACTCAAGGGAGACTGTGGAGACAAAGGGCTCGTAGGCGTAGAGTCTTGTCCGAGCCTTTCTCCTAATCCTTCAGAGGTAGCTAGGGCGGCTACTCCTATCCCCAAGGGCATTGCAACCCCTTGCTCCTGGTGAGGAGATGGCAGCAATATCTGAGCATCCTTCAAGGACGGGCGCTGACTTCGAGGAGAGCGACTATGGACACCGGTCTCTGTTATGGGTGAAAGAGGCTCTCTCTGAGCAGCATGAGCCATAGCCGCAGAATTGTCCTGCGCGGCCCTTGGCTGGGGAGATGACGATGACGAGTAGGACAGCCCACGCGCCCTGCCGCTGCTGCCTCCTCCACCGAGTTGAATCCTTGTCATGCCTACCGTACTGCTTCGCTCTCCACTGTTGTTCTCCCGTCTTCGAGAAGGCGATGTTGTGGTGGCATTGCTTGAGAGTGGTGGAGGTGGTAGTCCGGCTGAACCCTGGGGTGTCTGCTTGCTGCAGCTCAAAGCAGGGTCCTCTCTAGCGGCGATCATGGCCTTGATGGAGAGACCATGTGGAGGGACAGAGGCCATTGGGGGCTGTGCGGCCGGCGCAGGGAAAGAATTGGAGCGAGAAGGCTTGGAGCCAAGGGACCAGGGGTGAGAGATCTTGTTGGGATGCTTGGGCTGCTTGGACGAGCCTGTCGAGGCGACCTTTTGCTTAAGTAGCATGGCTGTGGCCTGGATCCGTGAGAATGCCTGCTGTTGCTGTTGTTGTTGTTGTTGTTGCTGCTGCTGCTGTTGTTGCTGTTGTTCTAACGAGCCATGAGCAGGGTCAACAGCAAGAGCAGGGGTAGTGCCTGCAAGTGAGGCCATGTTGGAGAGGACGTTGGGTGGGATCCCGATCCCTGTAGGCTATGGGAGAGAGATGAAGTTCTGTTGTGTCCGTTTGTGGAACGGGCTCCCGCACGTTGGGAGAAATGGGCGGGCTGAAGCGAAGGAAGGGAAAGGAAGGGAAGGGAGGGGGAAGAGAATGCTAGGGAGAAGCGAGTGGAAGGGAGGATGTTCCAGAGGACAAAAGAAAGAGAGAGAGAGAGAGATAGAGAGAGAGAGGATATATATAGAGAGAGAGAGAGATATAGAGATATAGATATATATATATAGAGAGAGAATAGAGAGATAGAAAGAGAGAGAGAGAGAGAGAGATAGAGAGAGAGGAGAGAGAGAGAGAAATTTGTGGTTTGTTTTCAAAAGAGATTGTCTTTGTTCCGATGAAGCCGGACGAGAGGTTGAGGGGAGGAGAGATGGATTTGGTTTGGACCTCGGAATGCTGGAAACGAATCGTTTCGTTCGTTCGTTCGTTCTTTCTTCGTTCTCGTTCTCGTTCTCGTTCTCGTTCTCGTTCTCGTTCTCGTTCTCGTTCTCTCGTTCCACTTTTTTTGAATTTCATCCGCGCCCCGCGCCATCTCTGCATCCCAGTCTAAAGCCCCACCGCTCTCCCGCCTACACATCACCCTCTCGGCACTGGCCTGGCTCCACTCGCCTCATCCTCTCTTTCCTCTCTTTCTGCTCTTGCTCTCTTGTCCATCTACACTTGCCTCCCTTTCCACCATTCCTTTCTCCGTCCCCTGCTCGTCCGGCTCTCGCGTGTCGCCTCTTTGTACCGCCTCTGTGGGGCATGGTCTCGACCAGATCGGGCCCCAATTGCCCAATGGTTCGTCTCACAGTCCAGGCTTTTTACACCAACGGGCGGGTGCACTCTTTATTTGCCCTTGTTGCAGGTTGGATCGAATTAGCATTATTGGTGAGCAAGGCCAACAACAACGCAGATATAATGGTATGCATGTATGCAACAATAGTCCAGTCCATTCGCTGCCTTTTGCATCCTTTTTTTTTTCATCTTTTTTTCCCGGGCGCTAGCCATCTCTCTGCGAGTTGACATATTGCAGTTCACAGACCCGCGGCGGGGCCCCACGACCCCGGGCTCGAGACCGAGAGCGCGAGCGCGGTATGAAGCCCAAGGGTCAGTAGCCTGCACCGAAAGGTATTGATGGCCCTTGTCTCTAGTCACGATAGCCACAATGTACCCCTTTGTTGCCCAACTCGCCAAACCCCTGTCCATGATCTTGAGGGGAAGAGAGGGGGGGAAGGTTGGTTGGTAGTCTGAGAGGAAGAACAAAAAAAAAAAAAAAAGGACATCTGCCCTACAAAATTCTGTGTCTCCTTGTCCAGAATGCCTCGGATCGTCCATTCCTTGTGCCTTGTCCTCCCCCCCCTCTCCACCAACACATACACCACCCCTTTGCTTTTTTTTTTGTCTTTCCCCCCTGGGAGCATGACAAGCGCTTTCTTTAGATCCGCAACTTTCTTTGCTTTCACACATATACCTCTGTCTCCTACTTTCTTTATTTTGGCCCATCTCGGTCTGCGCATGCCTCCTGTCCCTATTTCTTGTCCCGTTAGGGACTCAGAGGTTGTATTCTGCAAGTTTTGTATTTATTATGGTTACTACTATTAGAGAGTATTATTTAGATTAAAAAGGATGGGATAGGGAAAGGGGGGAAGAGAAAATGAAAAAGAGGTAGGCAATAAAATGAGATGAGAACTACATCAAGGCAAAAGAAAAAGAAAACAAGAAGTTGTTGGTATTACATGGACTTTTTTTTTCCTTCTTTTTTTCTTTTTTCTTTTCTTTTCTTTTTTCTTTTTTCTTTTTCTTCTCTCTCTCTCTCTCTCTGTCCTTTTTTCCCCGAGTGGACAATGACGAATGGATACGCCTGTTGGTACTATTACTTTCTTTTTTCATTTTATGTATTGTTCTTTTTTGGTTGTTGTTTTTGTTGTCGGGCCTTGATGGCTGGCTGTTGTTACTGGTGGCATATTTGCCCGTCGGATTTCAGTATTAGGGATGGCGAATAGGGGAGAGAAATAGAAGTATGTGCGGTGTGTGGCGACGCGGCTAGGTCAGACCATTCTTTTTACCCCTTATTCTTCTTTCTCTCTTCCGCGTGGTTACAGGAACGGTCCAGCTGAGATGAGGAAGAGGAGAGAAGGAGGAAGAGGAGGAGGGAGAGGAGGAAGAGGGCTGCATGCCGCTGGTTGGACACTGGCACTCTTCTTCCTCCGCCTCTCCTCTTCCTAACCTTCTCCTTCTCTCTCCCCCTGTTTAGCTGCTTGTTCGGTTAGACGCCCGTTGCGGTCACCGTCGCAGCCGCTGACATGGCCATTGTCGCATGTCCATGTCCATGTCCTTGGGTTTGCTGTACCTGAACCTGCCCCTGACTTTGTCCTCCTCTCTGACTCTGCCCACCCAAGAGACTCTCAAACAGTCGGTTCCAGACTCGTCTCTGCTGATGTGGAGCGTAGTGTGCCTGACGCGACGGCTGTGGTTGCAATGGTCGTGATAGAGGCAGTCCTCGACTTGAGGGATTAGCGTCGACTGTTACGTCTCGATGAGTAGGCCCGGTTCTCATCTGGTACTGCGCATGACCTGGAGCGGGTCTCTGCAGATCATTCTCCTCTGTACCTGCAGATCCTGTAACACTAGCCCCACGGCTATGATCCAACAGAATCTCTTGGCTACGTGAGAACTGCCGACGACCCATAAACCGACCCATTCGTCGCGTCGATGGTGTCGTGTTCGTGCTTGATCCTGTCACAGGAGTTGCAAGAGCATCTCCATCACTGCGATGATTTGCCACATTCACGCCTCCATTCTCCTGAGCATGACTTGAACCAAAAGCTCGACTGAAAAGCGGCATAGAAGCTCTCCTAGCCTGTCGAAGCGGCTGAGGCGATGGCTCACTTTGTTCAGGCTGCTGTGCCAGATGCACTTGCAATAGTGGTTGACTCTGTCGTCGGCTTGGACGACGTTGTCGCCACAAGCGTTGTCGTCGTCTAGGCGCTGTGGGCTCGACTAGATCCACGTCTGTACCACGACCATCGTCCTCGTCCTCGTCACTGTTCTCGTCACCCATCTCGTCGTCGTCAGACAGGGATGAAGAGGACGAAGCTCCGGTGTCTGTATTGTGACCCAACGCATGCAACACCGATCGCATCATGGCCTCTTCATCCATGAGCCGCTGCTGACGCTGTCTTCCTACCTCGGCTCTTGGTTCCATTACAGCAGATTCGTGTCCTTCCTGAGCGTGCTCAATAGTTCCACCCTCGTTTCGTTGCTGACGTCGGACGCGATCCCAGGAAGATGTCCTCAACAACATACTGGCACGGTTCCCAATCCTTTGACCGTGATTTCTTTGTCCATTCTCTTGGCCGTGACCATGGTAGCTGCCGTTGTTGCTGGTGCTACTGTGACCACTTCCCATCCGGAACCGCCCCGTGTGCCACCGGTTCATGATCGCGGGTCCATGCCCCGTTGGTGTCGAGGGAGTCAATGACGACGACCCATCCGGTCCTAACCCTGTTCTCGACTCGGAACCGTCGATCGGCGTGGCTACCTCATTGGAGAGAGCCTGTACACGAGATGTCATTGGAGAGATGGGTGAAGAAGTGGCCGAAGACTGGACAACAAGTTGTTGCGAACGTTGTTGTATATGTTCATGTCTCTGTATCATCATGATATGCTCCTGCTGTTCCTGTAATTGTTGCAAGAGTTGTCTTGGTTGAGATGGTGGCGTAGAGGAAGGTAGAGACGATGACGATGAACCATAATCGCCTGAAGGTCGCACAGGTGATGATGTACCACTCATATGGTGTGCCTGATGGGAATGTGGGTGAAGAGTCGGAGAGACTTGCTCGCGACGCGAAAGGGTTGAGCTTACTGTGGACCGTGCGTTGGCTACTGTCGATGAACCAGACTCTGCAGCTGACGAGGTTTGGTCATTTTCCTGTCGGTGGTGGTGATGGTGATGATGATGGTGATGATGATGGTGGCCATGATGGCCATGGTGAGGATGCTGTGTCCTTGGTAGCGTGAAAAACTTAGGCATACAGCGCTCCTCAAGGCTAGTTGCAATGTTCGCAGCGGCCTGCAGATGCTCCAACCATGTCAGGGCATCAATCCTATCCTTGCACTCCAACAAAATGGTTCGATCGCAGGCGCGGATCCTCAGAACGTTGGCACGCGACTTGTAGTCGGTTGCTGCCTCACACCGCGCATGTTGTAGGCTGATGTTGCGTACGTGCAACCGAGGTACATCTTCCGAATCTACATCATAGATTCTTAGTGAAGTTCCTCGCAAATGCGCAAATGTTCGTCTAGTCAGAAGCATTAAAGAATATTCAAAAAGTCAACAACACTGTCTCAAGGATGTGACACCTAGACCTAACACCGCCCTAAAAAGAATAAGTTATCTTACTTCCAAGGACGCCGGTACGGCCGCCAGTTGCCAACATGTTCCGTTTTGCGGTTTACGCAGCCTTCGCGAAAGACCGAACAAGTGTATCGAGGCAGAGCTTCGCGCCCTTGCTCTGGTCGCGGCTCAATCGCCGGCCAGCCTTGGTACTTGACAGCGGCCTCCCAATATGATGGCGGTGGAGACAAAGCAATGCTTGATACAGGAATCTTGAGGGGTTGCTTAGGAGAAATCCAAGACGAGTGTGGATAATGTCCCTCGCCTGTGTGAACCCCAGTCGCCATCGCCGGTGTAATTGGTCGAGTAATGATATCCGAGCTACTCATTCCCGCAGCGTGCATGGCCATATCCATACTCTCTCTCTGATCCTCTCCTTCGAGCTCGGCTTGCAGGTTCATATCACTCCCAGGAACAGGGAACCCTGTCTCAGGATCTACATTCCTACGTGCAGTATGGAAGACACTTGCGCTACTGCAACTGCTGCTAATACTGTTACTTCCTTCGGATGAGTGTCTGGACAACAACTGTTGACCCGGCTGTAAAGATGGGTGACTGCGAGCAAGTTCTGAAAGATCCTCTACAGAGGTATCAAGGACGGCATCCTCATAAAAGTAGAGTTGCTGTTGTGGAAACAACGGATGGATACTCTCCTGAGAAGCATTCATCACCTCAGGAGGTGTGAACAACAGTCGGCGTTGGCTCAACAGGATATCATCGTCAGACACATGGGCGAATCCACTCCCACCTTGACTGCCTGTACCAATGAATTCACTCTGACCAAAATCACTTTGTTCCATTTCGTCCCCAGGGCCTGATGTAAAGATGGACGTCATCAGTCGACCCCAGATCGAGGTCGAGCCCGAGTGGAATCCCAGTGAAACGCGTCGTCGACCCGATGTAGAGCTAGTGCCTGGATTCGACATCCTACGATGACCGCTATCAGAGGACAAGAGTTCATCTCCAAGAGAGCTTCGCCGGGTCACCCCTCGATCAGCCTGGTTTTGCTCGTTCGTAACCCATCCCGGCCCAAATTGATCCAACTCGCCTGCGTGTGATCGTCGTCGGAAGGCAAGGGCACGACGACTGGGCCGTGGTTGGTTTTGCAAATGCTGATAGTGAGGTGGAATAGGATCGGGTGGCCCGATGGGTCGTGGAAGATCACAAGAGGCGGCGGCCCGTGCAGGAACCTGGTTCTGTGGTCCTGATGTCCTTTGAATCACGTCTACAGATGCTCTTGAAGCAGGGG
This sequence comes from Mortierella sp. BCC40632, assembly GCA_011634665.1. Taxonomy (NCBI): domain Eukaryota; kingdom Fungi; phylum Mortierellomycota; class Mortierellomycetes; order Mortierellales; family Mortierellaceae; genus Mortierella; species Mortierella sp. BCC40632. The sequence continues at coordinate 47,982 of WAEK01000010.1, forward strand.
CTTGAGGAGAATGAAGGGGTGCTTGCTGTGCTTGAGAGGGTACTTGTGAAGAGGAAGAGGATGAGAGGTGAAGAAAGCTGAATGATCGTTGCTTCAAGAGTCTGGGGATCGGTAGTCTCGGTGTTGAGGGGCGAGAGGAGGATGAAGATGCCTGTTGGTTTGAGCGACCTTGTTGTTGAGATGGCTGCGAGTCCTGCGATACTCGAGGTGTTGGAGGAGGTGGAGTCCATTTCTCAAAGGTCGATTCTGGACGCGGTGATGGGGGAGGAGAAAGTACAGCTGGTGAAGCCGGAGGTGAGATGGGGTGGTGTGTACCTGACCCTGGCGTAGTAGTTTCTACTGGGACCGGGGCGATATCATGCTCGGATGAGTGGATGAGGGCATGAATGCGGTGTGAAATAGAGGGATGAGTTGAGGTCAGTGGTGAATGTGGCTGCTCTGTTCCAGGTCCAAGAGAAGCCAGACTCCACTCGGATTCAGGCGTTTGCAATCCGCTCCGACGCACTATGATCTCCTGGTTGACCGTCGGACTGGGAGAACGCGCAGCAAAGGTTGACGGTGTTTGTGACCTTGGACTGACTGGTACCACTAGAATCTGTGGTGATCCAGACTTGGGAACAGTGTCAGGAGTAGCGATATCATCACTGAACCCGTTTGAGGCCTCAAGTGGAGGAATGCTATCCGTCAAGCGTTCTTCATGATGATTCAAACTTGTTTGATTCAGCTGTGGACCATTGATAGGCGAAGGTGACAACCGCCTCTCCTCAGAGATGTCATTAGGGATCGAAGTTTCCTGATCCGAATCAAAGGTAGAGACTGTGGCGAGCGGATGTGGTGTGGTACTTGCCCGACGGACAAGAGCCTTTGCGGGCAGGATGTTGAGAAAGTTGCTAGAGGAGCTGGATGACCAAGACGATGCCGAAGTGGAAGAGGGTGAGCTCAGAGTTGAGGATGTGCAAGTTGACGTGGATGTGGTTGATAAAGGGGATATAGGCGCATCGGGGAATAGGTGGGTAGACTCAGCAATGGTAGTAGTGTTTGGGGAGTGTGGCGTATCCATGGGGGATAGGAGGGGAGACCCACCCGGGCGGGATGAGATGGAGTGCATGGGTGCCTCAAAGACAAGGGAGAGGTTGGGATGGCTACGACGGCTGTGGAGTGCACTGGAGCGTGGCGAGGATGGTGTTGCGGCCGAACTGCTGGTCCGTCGATTCGACAGTGGGGATTCTGCCCAGTGGCGCACGGCCCTCTGGCTTTCGCAGGCACTGCTAGCCTAATCATTTTGAGTTGGGAAGGGAAAAGAAACACATCATCCAGGGTTAGCCACTGATTGATCGTCCTGATCTGAGACCGCGTCTCCGCGCACGGACCCAGACAGAAAATACACGCAACATCATCCTGTTTCAATAGCTCTGGGTCCCTTCGTGGTCACGGGACTCACCTCCGCAGGTGCTGGGGCAGCCGTCGCTGGCGCGACCAGAGTGTGTGAGGAGCGGACAAGCGCGTTCAGTGGAGACGGTGACGGTGACCGGGAAGTAAAGAGCTGTAGGATAGGGAGCGATGGTGAAGGTGAGGGCGAGCGCTGCGGCCGCCTCTCGACAATGGGAGAGCTGTGGTTGGGATGGAAGAGAAGATGCCACGAATTTCTGGTTCTGCTCTCGTTCCCACTTCCGCTCCTGACTCCGGTTCTGGTCTCAGTCGAGCACGGACCCTGACGCTGGTCCGGACTCGAAAGCCTGGTTGGGAAGGACTGGCCTGACCTTTCCTTCCTATGCAAGATATGACGGCCGACAAATGATTTGACGGCAACCCAACTCCGTGGACGACCTTGGTGCTGTGGGTTAGGTGGTTGGTAACCTTCAGATGCAAAGTCAGCAGTGGCCCAAGTCTCGAGATAGTGGAGAAAGTCGAGTGATGGCTGTGCAGTGTCACCAAGGAGTGGATTGGGCACGCGTACTAGCTGAGGGCCTTCCTGGAAGAGGTGAAGTGGCTGTATCTCAGGCGAGTAGACAAGACGGGGTCGGTGCTGCGACCGCTGATGATGACGGTGTTGTTCGTAGTGCTGAAGTGAACGACGACGTAGGCCAGGGCCCTTTTCACGAAGGCTCTCGTCTGGACCTGATGCGCGGGCGGATGGTGGGGTGAGGAGAACAAACAACAACAAAAAGAAGCGAGTTAGGAACGATAGTTCGAGTCGTCAGGGCTGAATCGATAGGGATGAGGAGAATACGAAAAGGGGTGGTGAGGTGGGGTTGGCCTATAAATGGACCCTGCGTCTGCTAGACGGCACTTGCAGCGCAACAGTCGGGAAGGGGAGGCACGATGGAGGGGAGCGTAGAGAGGAGCCAAGGAGGGATGACCGCACCATGCTGGGAGACAGACAACACCCAGCGGACAGGCCAGCGCGGAGCCAACTGATGGGAATGACTTGGGCCCGCCAGGCAGTCCAAAGCCGCTGCGGGGCTGCAGCGGTCCGCAAGGAAAGAATCCTACGGAGGGAGGACCGCTGCAAAAGGGCGGCCGAGTGAAAACTCGACACGAAATGAAGGAGAAGCAACCAGAGGGCAAGGGACCAAATGAATACAGGAAAGCAAGGAATGGCGCGCAGACACAGCGCACTCGCATGTTACTGCCGTGCACGAATGAAAAAAAAATGAAAAGAAAAGAAAAGAAAGAAAGGAAAAAAAGAAAAGGACACGATACCATGATGGTATTGCCCGGAAAGAGGCGTGCAGGAGGCAAAAGATAAGCGGAGAAAAAAGATACCTGGAGAGTGAGATCTGTGAAGAGGTACTGGTGAGACGATGGACGTGGCAACGTTGGAAGAAGGAAGGATGAGCGAGCGCACAGCTCGAGCTGGAGTAGATCCCGAAATGCGAGGAGTAAAAGTGGCGGTCGGGACTGGGGATGGGGCCGATTGGACCGAGGTGAGAGTGGATGGGCGGTGGTTCTGGACCGGAATAGGCGCAGGGAGGCGTGGTGTCGTCAGAGATGTAGGTGGAGCTGTGACAGAAGTGACGATGGGGACGGCAGAGGGTGTGAGTGAGGCCGGAGAGAGTGAGAGTGTGGTAGAACCAGAATGGTCGGCTGTGATGATAGTTGAAAGAGGAGGAGGAGAGAAAGAGAAGGGTTCTGCGAGGGGTGTGGGTTAGAGAGAGAGAGAGAGAGAGAGAGAGAGAGAGAGAGTAAGAGAAAGAGTAAGAGAAAGAGTAAGAGAGTAAGAGAAAGAGAGAAGGAAAGTAGGAGAGAGAAAGAGAAGAGAAAGAGTCAAAAGATTGACCACAAGAGTCAGGAAACCGGCCGCTGGGGGAGAGAAGGTGATCCGCCGGGGAAGGCGAGCGGTTCGCTCAAAACAAGGGCACCATCCCGCAGACAGGCGCCTCCTTCGGGACATCTCTGGTCCTGGCTCGGTAGCCGTGTGCCCGGCAACAATTGCCCGATTGCATGCAGCGCCCAGCAACATTCATTGCCCTTTACTCGAGAGGGAGAGCGAGGGAGAACAAAAGAAGAAAACGAGAGAAAGAAAGAAAAGAGAGAAAGAGAGAGAAAGAGAGAGAGAAAGAGAGAAAAGAGAGAGAACGCACGAGTCCAAGTGAACGAGCAAACAAAGTCAAAATGGACACGACCAGCGGATTACGTCTCCGAGTGCATGAGCGTCCATCCATGGCCGCATCACATCGTTTGCCACGATCAACGTCTCCTGGCAGACGGGCAGGATGGGACGCATACGAAACGGAGTTGGACGAGAGAGGGCCTAATAGGCCATGATCACATCCAGTGTGCACACAAGCATACCTACTCTTCGCGGAGGCCCCGCAAGGACACTCGCCTGCCGCGCGCGCAGACACAGGGCCGCCGGGAGAAGGGCAATAGAGGGGGTGGATACCCAAGGGCGCCAATCTAGCTCCCAGCGGGCAAGGGCTAGGCGAGGGCTCATCGTGCCTTGGTCGCGTATGAATAAAGAAAAGAAAAAGAAAGGGGGGACGGAGACAGAAAGCGACCCATGCCGATGATTACCGCAGGATGCGCCTTGTGCGAGAATGAAAAAAAAAAAAAAAACAGAAAACAGACTCACACAAACACGATGAACACACAAACAAGGGAGAGGCCAGGAGTCCCGCCCATCGTTTTGATGCCCCACCAGGAAGCGTGCCCCGCCGCAGGGAGCAAAGCAGTCGAGAAAGCCTTTTGCCTAGGACCTGCTGTCCTCGATAATGGCCCCCTTCTAACTTGCAACCGCCACAAACGGCCTGCACCTCGACGTTCTCTGTCGGCCCTGCTCCACAAACCGAAACGATGCGTTTCTGGCTGGGTCGTGTAGGTGCCTATTTTTTTTTTTTTTTTTTCCTGGAACCCTCCCCCTTCCCCATTCTTACCGATCCAAGAAGCCACGCGCTTCCATTCCATCCACCCTTTTTTTTTTTTTTTTTCTCTCTCGCTCTAGAAAGGTACTCGAGTAGTCGATGTAAAGAATAAGAATAAAGGGCCAACGAATCGGAAAACGTACCTTGCTCATCCTGACTCTTGTCATCCGGTACTTCTACAGTGCATTCATCTCTAGACAAGTCCTGTTGAGATCCTGGAGAAGCCATGGACTCAAGTACCATCGCGTGTTGCTCTAGTTCCTCACTTTGCCGCTGAGGTTGTGGCTGGGATGACCGCTCGTGGTCCGGGTTTGGATTTGAGGTCTGCTCCTGCGACAAAGAGTGCCCTTGTCGACCTGGTGCTGGTCCCAGTGCTGATGTCATTTTTGATGTTGGGGGTTGTTTGTTTTGTTGGTCACTCAATTGTAACGCGTCTGTTCACTGCTCTCAAGACTGGGGTGATGTGGTTCGTTGGCGCGTCGCGAGAGGGTCCTGTGCTGCGAGGCTACGTGCTGCAAGGTAATGGAGTGAGGCAACGTGTAATTGAGGTTGCGCTGGTCAGATTCCTTTGCCCCTCCTCCCCTTGGATCCTGCGCCCTTGATATATAAATATCGCAGAGAGACGAGATCCTGGCACCGCTCCTTTGCCCCTCGTCAACTCCTGAGATCTGTGTTATGTGCAGGATAGTGGTGGTGGTGGTGGTGGAGGAGGAGGAGGAGGAAGAGGAAGCGGAGGGGGTAGAGGTGAGCAAGTAGATGAGACAGAAAGAGGGAAAGACACAAATAGAAGAGAGGTGTAGAATGACTTTGTTAGATAGTGCAAAGAGAAGAGAGAGAGAGAAGAGACAGGACAGCGGAGCCGAAGACACCACGGCAAAACAACAACGAGGACGGTGCCCCCGATCCGCGATCAACGGGCGCATGCAGTGTGGTTGGGGGAAGGGAGTATGTGCAGGAAAAGGCTGCAACCCGCCAAGCGATGAGTCCAACACAGAGGCAGGGGTAAACCAGCTCGCGCGTGAGAGAAAGCACCCTCTGGACTTGTCAAGAAAAAAAATTGCCCGACTCTCCAGAGAGAGAGAAAAAAAAAAAGAGACCACCCTATTGTGGGCCGCAGCTGACCTTCACCCCTGCCTGGCCATGGGCCAGCGTTGTCACTGTCGGCGACCCTCGGCCATACCCCCTGTCGCAATGTCGGACCGGACCGCGGAGAAGGGGCGCGCTTTGGCCATGTGTAAATGTGTGCCCAGAGCTCGCCGTCGCCCTCCCACGGCCGCATGGCGCACAACTGTCTCGATCCTTCGCCCCGAACTGGTGAGAGGAACAATGCTCTGGGAGGACTAGACCGAGCGTGGCACAAGAAGAGGACAAAGAGAAAAAATGCAGCTGCAAACGAAGACTAGAGGTGCGTTTTTTTTATGATATTCTCAAACACTTTGCGCAATCCAAGGGGGGCAGCCCGAGTAACCCTCTCTCTCTCTCTCTCTCTCTCTCTCTCTCCCGCCATGTCCCCTCCTCAATCCATTGTGTACCATTGGCGTGGGATAACCAGAGAAAGAGAGAAAGAGACAGAGAAAGAGAAAAGGAAAGAAGGAAAGAGGAGAGAAGAAAGGCGAGTGAGAAAGAACAAGATGGGCATGCCCTTGCAGTCGAAATGCTCCGGTTCCTCCGTTTGTCGGATTTGCCAGTCGCGCTTACTGAAAAGAACAAAGTAAATGGGACGTAGAGATGTGGCGCACTGCGTAGTATCCATCGGCACACACAGGGGAGGGGAAGGGGGAGAGAGAGAGATAAGAACAAAAACAGGTTCAGATACTGCTGTTGACAGTGTCCATAACCACTCAGCTCATTCGATCCGTGAGAAGGACTGACAAGACCTGGGCATGTGAAGGCAAGAGGGTAGGAGAAGGAGGAGATGCACGAGTCTTTTGCGAAGAGAGTTGAGGCTATACTTGCCGAAGCTGTCTTTTCTTTTTCTTTTTTTTTCGTTTTTTGTCTCCTTTGCGGTTCCTGCAGCAGTTGTGTTGTCAGAACTGGGCCAAGGGTACGGCAGGGTCAATGAGAGCGTGTGGCGAAAGGAGAGTGTCGGGTATGTTCGAGTGAAAAGAGAGAGAGAGAGAGAGAGAGAGAGAGAGAGAGAGAGAGAGAGAGGGTGCAGGAGTCGAGTATGTACAGGAAGTGTGGCGGGGATGGACACAGTCGCTGGATGCTTCGCCTGGGGCTGTGGGCGGATCGACAGTGAGAGCAGGAGAGGAGATGAGGGGGAAGGAGAGGGACTCTGGTCCGGGGAATGATTGTCGAAGGCGGCCGACTGGGAGCAGCGAGGAAGAGAGGAGAAGCAATAACGAGCAAAGGAGAGAGAGAGAGAGAGAGAGAGAGAGAGAGAAAAAGAGAGAGAGAGAGAGAGAGAGAGAGAGAAAGTGAGAAAGAGAGGAAACAAATGAGGGCGGAGTAAGGAAAAGAGGGAAGGAAAGAGAAAGGCGTCGAGCAGACAATGTTGCAATGGTGGAAGAAGGGGGGAGGATGGGGGGGCTAGGTGAACAACTTGACCAATTCTGACTTGCGAGACCACACATGGACTGACAGGGCAAACGAGGACGCACAGGGGCGTCCGAAGGAGGGGCGCAGAGTCTCATCCATGGTCCCTTGGAGCAACGGCTGCAGCCTCTTCTTCCCTACACGCATACACACACATACACACGCAGAGGCCCGCCAACTGTTTCTCTAGCCCGATGTCTGGATACCGACTCGAACAGCCAAGGCTTGCCATTGAATTGACCATGCAGGTACCCTTTCTTACCCAAGGCCATCTGTCCTGAGGAAAATGAGAAGAGGCTCCTTTAGCCATAATCAGCGCAAAAGAAAAAACAATGACACCATGTACACCTAATAGCACCCTGGTTGAGCAAGCCCAGTCCCTTGCTCTCCAGGGGTGTGTGTGTACAACCATGCCAGTGCGTCTCGACCGAGAAAAGAGCGTGACATCAATGATACGCAAATAGATAATAATAATCCTTTTGGTCAGGATTGCGATCAATGGAGTGCTTTTTTTTTTCAAGGCAGTAGGCGGTCCACGATGGGCAGTTTGGATCGTCCGTCCATGTGGGAGGTTGGAAGGAAAATACTTTCTGTTGTGACGCGAGACCCACGATGGAAAACACAAAGTACCAGATTTCCGATCTTTTATCCCTCAACATACATTGCCCCAATGATCTTGGCTGCCTTGGCCTCCCCCATCCAGCGGGAAAAGAGGGGGGAGGGAAGGAGGTGGAAAAGAAAATGTACCCTTTTCCAAGAGTTCTAGTTTATATTTGTCACCTCTACCAGCACCATTTATTTACTGAATTGTTGACTGGTTCCTTTCTGGGTCCAAGAGTCGGTGGACACGAACATCAGGGCCTGGTGAGACACTACTGGCATCTTGCGGGGTAATTAGGATGTACTGCACGCCATCCGACTCTCGAGCCGTGTCGATCAGCATTTTCATACTGATGCGGCGGTTTACGGCATCCATAAAGACGTCAAACTCGTCCAAGCTATTGGCCATGCATAGGTGGTTGGAAAAGAAAGTCATAATCAGAAGGGAAAGACAGACAGAACAGACAGAACAGACAGAGCAGACAGAACAGACAGACAGACAGACAGACAGACAGACAGACAGACAGACAGACGAGACAGGGAGAGAGAGAGAGAGAGAGAGAGAGAGAGAGAGTCTACTTACCATCGAATGGAGCTTGCCATCGAATCCCAAAGTGACAAGAGCAAACAGATTGTCGAAAACGATTTTTCACCTCCCGACAGTGATTTGGGATCCTTGTTACGAGAGACTCCCGCCTTGGCTGAGCGTTGGTCTTCAGGCTCAACCTAATTCATCACCGAAATAGCGAAAGCGATTAAAAATCAATCATTAAAAAACTCATCCCGCCATATTCCGCTAAGCAATGGTGAGATGTATTCATTCCTGCAAACTTACTGTGATCTTGAGCTCTCTCGTAGTATGGACAAACTCTAGGTTTCCAGAGTAACCTCGCAGAGAAAGCTGCAGACTAAAGTTGATCGTGGATCGAAGAGCCATCTGAATTCGGAATTCACGCCAGCGTGAGAGCCGGTGATTAAGCGTCGACTTCAACCGCTATTGTATTATATCCATTGTATTTTATGTCAGTATCAATAGTATCAATGACAAAACTGCCTAGAGAGGGGTACATACACATGCATTCACAAAAAAAAAAAAAAAAAAAAAAAAAAAAAAAAAAAACTCCTCCGCTGCTGGATAACGGTCATCAACATACCGAAACAAGTTGACTCATTTGAAAAATGGCCTTCTTGGCTGTGTTGTATTCTTCTTGTTTACGAGCCAAGTCCATTGTAATCTCCTCAAGAGAAACAGCACCTTGTGCAGTTTGTTCATTAATGCGTCCCTGAATTTGTTTGATCTCTCGCTCCAACTGCGCCATGGAGGCTGTTACTTTCACCCGCTGACAATACTTGGTTGCCTTTGCTGTTGACACCTATTATACATTTTTAAAGTTGATTGCGGTCAGTTCAAAGATGGTGTCAAAACTATACAGCCTAGTGACTGCATATTGAAAATAAAAAAGAGGGGCTTACCTTCAAGATTTCAGCTCTCTCTTTGAGATCGATCTCCAATCTACTTGCTGCCAGCTTCTCGTGTGCAAGTTTCTTTTCCCAATGTTGAATTCTAGGAATATGGTTCTGCCTTTCCATGTTCACCTTGTCCAGCTCAGACTTTTTTTTTGTTCCAAAAAAGCACGGGAGGGGGGAGTATTAGCAAAGATCTTGCTGCAGTTTTCCTTCTTTTTCTTTGTACAAAAAAAAAAAAAAAAAACTTACACGGATCTTTAGGTTCCCTGAATCATGCGACCTGAGCTTATCACTAATCTGAGAAAGCTGCTGCTTGATCGGTTCCATGGATTCAGAAATCGTTTGCTTTTGCACAGCAATTGGCTCATACTGCTTCTTCATCGTATCCACTTGTTCAAGGGCTTGTTGCTTTGACTCCTCGTACGCCAAGAGGTTCGCGGGCTCATCTTCCTGGAGGGAATCCCGAAGTGACTCAATAGCTCGTGTTTTCATCTTGAGTTCTTTCTCAATACCAACCATCTGACGCTTTGCCCCTAGTCGTTCTCCTTCCATCTTTTCGATGTCTCGCATCAACTGCTGGGATTCGCGAATACGGTATCGCAGCGAGTCTTCGAGTTGACGAGCATTGCCTTCTTGTACCTCCAGTTCCTGATCAACATTCTTGTAAAGTCGGGGTGGACCACGGTATCTGCTCATCATGATACTCGCTGCTCCTCCTGATCGGTCACCAACACGGATCAAGTCTGACGTAAAACATCCACTAACGTTCTCAGGGAAACCGCCTCTCGGGCCTGAAATCATGACCTCATCAGCCTCGCTACGCTTCTCCATAAGGATAGTCTGCTCGATAGAGTTCTTGTCGATCAAGAGTCGGCGAACCCATTCGTTGTCAATATCCAAGACTCGGTTGATGGTCAGAAAGCGGTTTGCTGGTTCGTTAAAGTCGAAGATGACCTTTTTTGTCATGATAATGTCGGATGAGCTATGCATTCGTCCAATGAAAAAGTATTAGAATATAACCTTTCCCTCTTTTTTTTTTTTTTTTTTTTTTTTAAAAAAGGGGAGGAAGAAAAAGCGACAGCTTGGTTCCTTACCATCTATTTGTCTTGAGAATCTTGGCTAATGTAGCCCGGTCTCGGTAATTCTGTACTGCAAATGCATTTAGAACACCTCCAAGGGCAGACTCAATGACAGGTGCCCAACGTTGATCACGGAGCTTGACATGTTTTCCTAACGGCCCAACAGGAGGTTCCCCCGACCAACCTCGCTTCCTCGTGGTCTCTTCAATCTCTCTCAACACCTCTGGCATTGAAGGACCAAATGCTTTGAGGGCATTCTGCTTCTGTCCCTGCATTTGGCGGATACGCTCTTTAACATCACTGAGCTCGTTTTTGGAACGATTGGTATCCATGTTCTTCTTTTCCAATCTTCCTTTGAGATCATCAATCTGGGTTTCCAGCTCGGTATGTGTCTCCTTCAACTCTGCATAGTGGCGCTTTGCCGAGTTGTTCTCGTCTTCTAGTCGGCGGATCCGCTCCTCTACCTCGGCGCGCTTTGCTTCCGTGTTCGATTGTAGCTTTTTCGTCTCTTGTTCAATTTTTTGGTCGAACAGCCGGATTTGATCTTTCAGGTTCTTGATCTCATCGTTCACTGCACGCTCTTCCTCTTGAACCGCCTTTAATTCGCTCCGCCTGTCGCGCAGTTCGGATTCCAATTGTCGCTTCTGCTCATTTGCAGGCGCAATTGAGTCAGCACGCTTCTGCAAAGTTTGCTCGAGTTCCTGTGTTTTGTCCTCAAGAGTAGTGATCGCTTCTTGTTCCTGCGTCCGTTTGTCTTCAATTGCTGGAATCTTGGCCAGCAACGTGGAAAGCGACTCCTCAATCTCCTTGACATCTCGCTCAAGATCCTCGATTTGAGACCATGCCACCTGCTGTTTCAAGCCCTCGACCTTCAGCTCGAGAGAAGCAACCTGTTGCATATCTTTGAACCGCACCTGTGCAGCCCTGGCCAACTCATACATCTCTGGCAAAATCTCTTGTTTGGCTTTGAGTGTGCTCTGTGTGATATCAATGCATTCCCGTACCAGCTCGTAATCTTGACTGAGTTGCTGTAGCTGAGTTCCTCGAGAAAAAAACTGGTATTTGTCCTCGGGAGTTGACGACTGTAGAAACTGGCGGGCAGTGTCCTGAGATAACACATTCACTGGATTGTCAATCTGGATGTTCATATGATCACACATAGCCGAAAGCTCCTCGCGTCTATTCGAGACAGTCTTTCCAATAGCGGACTTGATCTTATATCCTGATGTACCATCCCTGGAAATACGACGCTCGATAATAATACTATCTCCATATACATCTGGCTTAAAGGCATCAGGTCCCCGGTTGCGAATCTGTAGCTTCACTTCAGCTTGTTGCGCTCCTTCTCGGATAAGCGCCTTGAGTGATTGGGCACGATTTGTAGCATTAGCTTTTCCTCCAAGACACACCATGATGGCTGTTAGGATTGCACTTTTCCCACCTATTTATCGCATGGGGAAAGTAACACCAAAGGAGAGGCAAGATGCCTCGTCAGTTCTTGGTGATTATTCGTCCCTTTTTTTTTTTTTTTTTTTTTTTGAATATGAGCGTCACTTAGTTGTTCAAAAAAAAAAAAAATAAAAAAAATAAAAAAGGTCCCACATACTTCCGTTATGGCCGATGATGAAGTTGATCTTGGGTCCAAAAGGAACTTTCAAATGTCGATGACACATAAAGTCGAATACCTCAATGACTTCGACAACACCAATCTCCGCAACCATCTAGCAGTCAAGTCAGATGAGTACTCGGTCAAAATGATATCCATGGCTCCTGTAGATAGTTTGATTGAATATTCAATTGAAAAAATTCCCATGCTCTGAACTTACCCCCACTCTGCCAGGTTTGGATTTGGAGATTTCAAACTCTCTGTCAGCACGCTCCCTCCATGCCACATCGTCCTCGCCTTCATCCTGACCATCGCTCTCCTGATTCTGTGCAGCTTTCTCCCAGCCTTCGGGTTCCTCGCGGAGTGACGGGTACTCGATATCGTCTTCGTCCTCTTCAAGGACATCGGCGTCCTCCTCCTTGTCCAGTTCTTCTTCATCCTCAGAGTTTTCTTGGAGCTTTGAGCGTTTTGCTGACTATTGCCATGGTCCAGCCAAAAGTCACAGACAAAAAAAAAGTATTATCGATTGGTTAGTTGGATGGCAGGAGGGTAGAACTCCAGACCTATCTTGTGGCTCAGTGCAGAGTAATAGCAAAGGTAGAGCAAATGAATGGCAGCCCGATGTCTGTCGACAAGCTTGTTGATCAAATCACCTTGCTCTTGGAGCTCCTGGAGCCCCTGGATGATTTCTCTGAGCGGCGACGAGTGGGAGCATCGATGTACTGCTGCTCCTCCTGCTCTTCTTCATCTTCTTCCTGGATTAGGCGCCTCTTCCTTGTAGCTTCAGGCATGGTGTCTGTCCCTGGGGGAGGATGCAGAAGTGGTCGTGGTGGCCGCGAATGGTGGCGATTAAGATTTCACAAAAAGCGTGAAAAGGTGGCTGCTCTTTTTTTTCTCTCTCTTGGTTCCTTCAAACTCGGGCGAAGGGGATACTGCGATGGAAAGGGGACGACGAGAGGAGAGCAGGACGGTCAAAAAATTTTACACCAGACTCAAGTCTAGCAACAGCACCCACCTGTTCACCACCTCCCCATTCGTCCATTCCACCATTCCTTTTCTCGAGAACGACCACAATGTCAAAGGACGTTCGCCGCCTCTTCGCTGTCCAAAAGGCTGCCAAGGCGTCCTCCTCCTCCGAGGTCGGATCCACCTCCCTCTCATCCAGAAAACGCATCTCTCACCCTCTCGCCAAATATGATCCGACTACATCCCGTCTGACCTGTGCCATCTGTGGACCAGCCGTGCTAATCAAATCAGACAGTCTTTGGAATGCTCATCTCGTCTCCAAAGCCCATCAGGATGCCGTGGCAAAACTGAGGGCCGTCAAAGAGCAGATGCAGAAGCGGGAGCAGGCTGCTGCTGTTGAAGCACAGCAAAGGCAGAAACAGCAACAGGATACTTCTCCTCAGGGTGGCGTCAAACGCAAAGCAGTTGGAGGACTGGTTGCCTATGCGGACGAAAGCGAGAGTGAGAGCGAGGAGGAGGAGGTAGCCCCGTCGGTCTCTAAATCTTCCAATGCCCAGGACTCGAAGCGGATCAAACTCGATGACAACGATCGGCAGGCAGAGAGGCAGATCGAGGAAGAGGAGGAGGCACTCTCAGGCTTACCTGCTGGATTCTTTGATTCGCCTCAAACCAAAGGCAGTAGTGGTGCTTTCACTGGCTCCAATTCAAGCTCACCAGCGCCAGAACCAGCAGAATCACAGCCAGAGGCAACACAGGAAGATCAATCCATGGAAGGTGTGTTACCAGCAGGATTCTTTGATGACCCTGAGGAGGACGCCCGTGTACGTTCTGAGGTCGGAGGCGCAACAACGGACCAGCAGCAACGTCAGATCGATGCAGAATTCAAGGCGCTGCAGGCGGAACTTGCTCGCGACATTGAACAGCAGGACGAGCAAGAAACAAAGCTCTTGCAGGCTCAAAACTCTAGGACAGTGACAGCGACTAGTACTGTTCATGAAGAATCAGGAGCAGGAATTGTGACTGAACCATTAGGCCATGATGAAAAGGTGGAACAGGAAGAACAAGAGCTTGAAGAGACCATCCTGGCACGGTCCGAGGAGGAATACCAACTGTTTGTGGAAATGACTGAAAGATTGGAGATGTTAAGGGAAAAGAAGACCCATCTCCTTGCCCAACGTACATCATCTACTGTCACGCCCAACCCACCCACAATGATACCCGAGCGAAATGCATCAAAATCAAGAACAACGCCATCAAAACGGAAAACAAAATCGAAATCCATTTTGGATATGGTTCGAGAACGTGAAATGGAGCGAAAGGATAAGGAACGTCAACAGGCCGAGATGTTCAGGAAACTAAACGCCACTGAAGACGGTGATTCCAAGATGGCTGGAAGCGAGGATGAAGAGGATAGTGATGAAAGCGATGAAGATATTGAAGCCATGATGGACTGGCGCGCCAGGAGGGTGTAGAGGAGGACCTATGAAGGCCTGCAGGCTTTGCCTTCTTGGGGATTCGCCAATAAAGAAAACAACATCAAATATGTAAAACAAAAAAAAAAAACTAGCTTCAGGGCATCAGTTCGTTGAACAAAACCAAACTATCGAGATCGGCTCTTTCAATTTAATTGACATTGGCGATTCATATATTCTACAGTTGCTTTTTTTTTCCCTCCCTTCTCCCTTCCTTTTTTTTTTTTTTTTTCAGAGAAAAAAATACAACAAAAACTGAAAATTGAATACTCTTCGACTCCTAAAACATAGCCTCGTCCTAAACACTTTTACTCCGAACGAGAGACGATCTTCCGTACCATCCATGGCTCCAATCCTGCAAGAGCGAGCTCCTCAATCCTTCGTTTCGAAACGTCAGTGCTCTTGCGCCAGAGCTCACGATTTCGTTCAAGATAGCGCTGCAGAACAAACCCATCCACCTTCATACACTGGTCAAAATCCCATTCCAGATCTAGGATGGTCCGGTTCTGCTTTAAACACTGACTCAGGTATCCAAGAGAATGCTCATCTTCACAAACGCGTGCATTCATAACCACGAGTCGAAGGAGTGTGCTTGTCTGTAGAAACTCGCCAAACGACAGAATGTCATCTGCTTCTCCATCTACATATTGAACCTCAATACACTTGAGAGCATTGCCATTTCTTTGCAGACCTAATGACAATTCCTTGAGGTCGACATGAGATACGGACAGTCGAGAAAGAGCACCGTTTCGTTCCAATAATCGCTGAATGGCGGGGCCCATGGATCCCATCTCTACGAAAGAGTCGCTTTCGATTTTCAAGGTCTTCAAGGTCATGTTGTTGTGCAAACCTTCAAGGATCCTTGCTGCGCCAGCCGGGGTCATCCTGTTCCCTGAAACATCCAAGTACTCCAGCCTACACTGTGTGCCTTCTCGCGCCAAAGAGTCGCCAAGAGTGGCTGCCACCTCGTCACCAAGGTCTGTCTGCTGGAGATCCAAGACGGTCAGTTGAACACAGGCACTCTGGAAGAGGTCCGATAATATACCAAGATCGTGTACCCTTGGCCGAAAGAGTTGTGAGTACCCTAAGGAGAGTTTGACCAGCTTGTTGATGCTTTTGTTTCCATGCAATGCTCTTCCAAGGGCATGTGCACCAGAGAGTGTGACACACGGAAAGTCGATACGCAGTGCCGTGAGTGCAAGCTGTGTCTGTCCAGGATCAGAGAGCATCCTAGCCAGTGCCTTAGCAGTCTTGTCACCACAGTCACCACCCTCCAATTCGAGTCGTCCCAGATGCTGCACTGAAAGTCCTTGGATAATCTGTGCAATCATTTCGTCCGAGCTATGTAGTGTCCCAGACAAGACAAGTTCAACCCATGGAATTCTAGCCGTGAGTCGAATGATGCTTTCCATTCCCTCCGGCTCGAGTCTTGATCCTGAGTTTGAGATATCGAGATATTTCAACCGATTCGATTTAGCCACCCGATCCAGTGCCAGGGCGGATCCGTTGCTGAAACCTGTGTTGGGTAACCAGACCTTTTCAAGTCTTCCCCCCACAACCTCAAGTATCTCGCTGATACCACTGTCTTCGAGTGGATTGTGCCCTAGGTCCAGTTCACAGAGAGCTGGGAGATCAGCCAATCCTCTTGCAAGGATAACGGAGCACTCATTCGAAATTTCGCATGCGGTCAGTGAAAGGATGCGTAATTTGCTACAAGTGGCCAGTCCTTTCATGATTGCTACCACATGTGAACGCCGGAGAGTGGTCTGGATCAATCGAAGCGCCGAAAGGTTTCTGCATGCTCGCAATATCTCCAAGAGCGTATCCTGTCCATCTTTCAGTCCGGCTTGTGTGAGTTCTAGCGACTGGAGGGCCAACATTTCCTTAGGAATTGTCATCTTGATGGGAAACAAATTCTTGACTTCCTTGATGTGTATGGCTCGCAACTTTCTGCTATTCATCATCCCCACAATTGCATGTAGCCGCTTCTTTCCAAGAGCAAGGTATTCCTTGTAGTGGCGAAGTGTAAGGGTCAACTTGGAGACATTGGTGTTCAAAAGCGCCATCTTCAGGTTGCTGAGATCTTGGTACGAGTAGTGGTGGAGACGAATATCGAGCTCATTAAAAGCACGAGCACGGGACATTGCTGTCATAAATGTCTCTATCGCATAGCTTGATGACAGAGCCACAGTGACTGTACCGAGTTGTTGATCGTATGTTCCCTGATTTAGTAGAACTTCTGCTTCAAACTGACGATCCTGCTTCTGGTGATATGTTGCACGATGGTGATCCTGACATACCCACTTGACATGGCCCTCGTCATCAACAGTTCTGAACAGATTTCCGTAGGAACGCTCGTCATCTTTTCTCTTCAGAAACATGCCTAGCCGTCGAAGGTCTGCACCCTCGATACGGATCAAGTCCTGAGGTGGGAATTCAATCGACCCAACAGTCTCCAAGCTCTTATCCATAGGCTTGACTGCTTCAGCGTTCAGTCTCGTGTTCTGGCTACCCTGCATGATGGCGGACCCACTCTTATCAATAGAGGCGTCGTAGGCACTCAGATATTGGATGCAGGCCGTCACCTTTTCATCCAAACCTTTGGTCAGGTTCTTGGGTAGGTCCACTGCATTGACAAGTGAAAGCGCAGGAATTGCGACGCTGGCAACCGAGATCCCAAACTTGAGCATTTGCAAAAGTTGAAGGACATAGGGACCATACTTGCTAAAGAACTCTTTTGGCTGAGCAATCTCATATCCTTCGTGTCTTGCAATATGGATATGATTCAGTTGATGTGAACCGACGGGAGTGGTGTGTGGTCCACACTCGCAAAGAAAGTACAGTCTGAATTTAACCCGAGTCCAGTTAGAAACCAAAGAGACTGGGTCGAGTCCTTGGTACTCTATCTCTGGCAAGACGATAAAGAGTCGAGGCAAAGAATACTCGTGGAGCTCAAAGGTCTGTGTCAGAATGGCTTGAACTTTTCTCTGAAGGAGGAGGACCTGTTCCAGGGTCTGTTGCTGAAGACTCAACGCTTGTCGCTGTAGCTGACTCAGTTCCTTGACTTGATCCGAGATTGTTTGGTACGCATGACCCAGATCTTGCTGAAGTTTCCCCACAAGCGCCTGGAGTTCGATGAGTTGTTCCATTAACGCCTCTGTATGGTGCTCCTGATCCTCTTGGAGTTTGTGATGGTGAGATTCGAGGAGCTCGCTAAGTGTGTCCTCGAGGCTACGGTTAGATAGCAAGTACATGCTGCTGCGAGGCGTGGAGAGAGCCGTGCCCAAATCAGGACTTGGAAAGTCGAGAGTACCCATTGAAGGAGAGGAGGTCATTTTCCTTGCAGAACTAACGAGGAAGTCCTGTATTTCTTCGTCCGGTAACTGAACAACTGTCAACGCCTCATCTGGGTAATACGCAATTCTCCGCGGGAAGAGTCTATTTAATTTGTTCAGGGGACTTGATTATTAGACGAGAAGGTTCATTTGTCTGGAAGTACACTTTAATCTACTACTAACCTTTCATGGTTCTCGTCCTCGAGAAAAGGTACAGGCTTCCCATTGAGCAAAAGGCAATTGGCAAAGGGGAATGCGTCTCGGATGTCCTCGAGCAATACAAATGGCACACCGCCTGTGTGGCTTTCAGAGACCACAACCTGCTTGCAGAGTTTGTTGAGCTGGATAGTTTGGTAACGACTCGAGGGGGACCCAGTCATGGATGTTGTTATAAAAGTAGAAAAGAAGATCAAAGGTGTGTAGCCGGTCGTTCGTGTGCGTGCGTCGTAAGTGTCGTGTCGTGAGTGTCGTGAAAGTGTCAATCGTTGTTGCTCGTTTGCCCTATTCCCAGAGGAGCTGTGTCTGCCCGCTGAGACAGCCGCCCTGATTGTATCCTGAGAGAGTGCTCCTCCGTCCTGCCGCCCGTTGTTGTGAACCAGGATATACGAATTCCTTGAGCTTCTCTTAGAGCTTCAGAACGCGTGTAGGAGGAGCCGCTACTGCGATTGAGTCAATTGGAGGTCAGGAAGGTCGTTAAACGGGCAGTCTGGGCAGAAGAGGAGGCCCTGTCAAGGAGCAGGATTCGACTTTAACAGTCGGTAGCAAACACAACTGAGGGGAACGGGGATTCGGTCAGGGGTGGACAGAAGAGGGGTGGGCAAAGAGGAGGAGCAATTGAGTGGGCGGGGGTCATGGCTTTTATACCGACACAGGCAGAGAGTTTTGTGGCTGTCAAACGAGTCTAAAAGTGACCTGGGAATCCCACAGGTGTTGAGCCTTCTCCCTTTCTCCTCGGGGTGATTGTGCACCCATGCATGCATCCAACAAGTCCTGTGCTTCATCTTCCAAACTACAGGCCATATTTTCGTCAACAAGAAATAGAACCACTCGCCTTCAAGGTGGCGGAACACAAAGGCAGCTTTGACAAGAAGAATGGAGTGCTGCCGTTCTAAAAAGAGAGTTAAAAACAGACAAGACGACCCTGCTCACATTGCGTGCTCTTCACGAGCCATCTTTTTGTCCTCCACGCTGTTGGCCGTTGCTCTCCAGGCCCACCAATGAAATTCGTCACGTGTAGAAAATCACCAAACCTGTCAAAGCCGTTTCTACTTCGTGTACTCTCCGTTCTCTCTCTCTCTCTCTCTCTCTTTCTTTACTTCTCTTCATCTCTCCTCTCCTCTCCTCACCATCTCCTCTCGCAATAGCCCCCCGCCCATGCACACGATGGCCGTCGCCGAACCAACCAAGCAAGAGACGCTTGACTTTTTCAAGCGCCTCAAGTCACAGCATGCCAACAAGGCAAGTGCTTTCTCTCGCACACAGCAACATATTTCCCTGAACCAATGGCATTCTTCATCATCCAAGCGAACGCGCCTCTCAGGAAATCAGAACCTTCTCATGATTAATACCGACTCTCTCATCATGAGTCGCCACCTCGCTCTCCAGATGATGTGCTACATCCCTCTGGTACTTGAGTCAGCGAGGTCTCTAATTGCTTGAGGATAGCTCCTGACCTGGGTTCATCATTGACTTCATGCCTTTTAGATGTGTGCGGATTGCAACACAAAGAACCCCGACTGGTGCAGCATTCCATTCGGCATCTTTTTGTGCGTCGATTGTAGCTCTGTGCACCGCAACCTTGGTGTCCACATCTCCTTTGTTCGGTAGGTATTTGCTGGCTCGCCCGAGCCGCCTCTGGGTGGATAGATCAAGGACAGACCTTCTTCTTACTCTTTTTGGCCCTAACGGAATTCTAAATAATTAAATTATTGGTCCTGCATCTCTGGTCCTGAAATAGCTCCTCCCTTCTGGACTCTTGGACATGGGATCAGCTTCGAACCATGAAGGTTGGCGGCAATGCTGCTATGAATGAGTTCTTTAACAAGTCTCTGACGGGCACTAGCAAAGACGCAAAGACCAAGTACACCTCCAGGGCCGCCATCTCCTATAAGGAAAAGCTTGAACAGCGCAAAGCAGAGGACTCGATCAGGTATTGTTTACTAGCCCACGGATGTTTTTTTTTTTTATTTTTTTGTTTGTATTTTTACCTTGCGCAACCAAGGTCCTCATGGTCACAAAATGAGGACCCAGAGCAAGGGCTGACCTTTTTTTTTTTTTTTTTTTTTTTGTCCCTTGACATATCCTAGTAATCCTGGAAGATTGATCCCTGAGAGCAAGGGGCCACTCAAGCCAGCGGGACAGACCTCCTCTGCCCTTGCAATGGATGACGATGACGACTTCTTCAATAGCTGGGATGAACCAAAGAAGCCGTCCTCCTCCTCCTCCGGATCCTCAACACCCTCCTCTTCTTCAACTCCTCCTCCAGTTGTGGGCCTTGGAACACCATCCACCTCTTCTCCTCAGCGCACTACGATCGTGCGCCCTCAGCGATCAACGTTGACACCCAAGAAAACAACCCTTGGTGCCTCCAAACCAATGAAGTTGGGTGTTAAGAAGGTTGCTGATGTCAACTTTGAGGCGGCTGAGGCAAGGGCTAAGGCTGAGGCCGAGCGAATTGCTGCTCTTGGTGCTGAGGCTGCAGAGCAGGAGCGTCTGGAAAAGAAGGCTGCTGCTGAGAGAGCTGCACAGAGAGCTTCAGAGCTTGAGAACGCTAAGAATCAGCCACCTGCAGCCAAGACGCTCGTCAACTACTACCAGGCTAACGGAGCAGGAGGTGCTGATTCGAAGACAAACAACGATAGTATGGCACGACTTGGCATGGGCATGGGTCGAATGGGCTTTGGCGCTGTCCCAACTGCCACCCGCTCTTCGAATGGATACTCGCAACAACAAGGTACTTTTTATGCTTTTATCAAAGGGGGAAACTCAAATGGATCAGAGTGATGACTACACGACCTCCAGAATAGGCAGGATATTGACTCTATTTTCTTTTTTATTCAATAGCTGAGGTTACCACAGCACGCGATAAATTCGCCAGCCAAAAGGCAATCTCTTCTGATCAGTACTTTGGACGCAACAACTACGACTCGAAGGCACAGGCAGAGGCCAACGTTCGTCTACAGTCGTTCTCGGGAGCTACGTCAATCAGCAGCAGCCAATACTTTGGACGTGACGAGAGTGCACAAACCAGTGAAGCAGGTAAGATTGCCAATAGCCCAATTACAAAAGCGACATGCAGCTCTTCTGTGAATTGAGCCTCCTACTGACGATCAACCCATTTTTCATGTCTACTCAATTTTGAATAGGTGACCAGCTCAGCGCTGACTTTGCCTCTCTTGGAAATGCAGTGATGAAAGGAGCAGATTTCTTGAACGATATGCTCAATGACATGACATCCCACTACAATTACTAAGGGACTGTAGTAAAGCCTGGCGCGATCCACACTCCCCGAGTCGAAGAAAAGAAAAGGCAGCATTAGACGCCAACAGCCTAGACCGATAGACGTGCCCAAGTACATTAAGACCCTTCTCCCACCTGCTATATTATCGATGTAATCTGTTTTTCATAATACCATAAACTGCTTTCTTAAGCTTGAGAGTCAACGGCGTGTCTGTGTCTGTCTGTCTGTCTTGTCTGTCTGTGAAATTTCTTTTAAATTTTGAATCTTGGCTTGGACAGATCACTACGGCCCTTAACAAATCGAATAAACAAGGTGATCTCCTTCGGTCCCGTTGTCCTCTGTCTGTCTCCATCCACCAAAATCGTCCATCATGTCGAGCATCGCCAGGGAAATCCTCACAAAGTCGGCCAATGCCCTCCCCATCATCACAAAGTCGACTCAACCCAAGACCTTGTTCAGAGCATTGAAGGTCATGGACGGCAATGGCGTTGGAGAGACTATTGTAAGTGATTCCCCGTTGCAGGATGCACTCTGGCTTAGTTTGCCCCCTACCAGGGAAGGTTACAGATAGGACCTTTTGAGGTCCTGGGGTTCTCATCACAGGATACCAAGCGCTAGCAGGAGTCAAAATCTGGAGCAGAATTTTCTGGTGATTTTGTCATAGTATGATCACCAAGAGAGGAGGGCGTTACACGCTCGATATTTGTCAGGAACACTAGGAACACTTGGTCCAATCTAGACCGGATTTTTTTTTTTTCTCTTTCTCCCATTTTCCCTCTTTCTCCTCTTCTGGGGCATTGCAATGGCTTGTCTACCAAAATACATGCTCACGTCTTTACCTCTTGGAATTGCACTCTTAGACGACAACAAAGTTGTTGAACAAGGGATTCACCGACTGCTATTACAAGGTGACCTCGGTCAAGCTTCGTGGTGCAGAGCTCGAGCATGGAAGGGCATACGGCGTCGAAGTCTGGAATGGCAAGGTGTTGAATGAGGGCAAGCCTGTCGAAATTCGAGGAGGACTGAAGTGGAACTGGGTCAAATACACGCCAACGATGGATCACATCCCTGCATCGCCTGTGGTATAAACATGACCTCTAAAAACTTTTTTTATAACCAACCGCGTCCATCTCTGAGAATAATAAAGAAAAAAAAAGTTGTATAGAAGCACAGACTATTGACAGACTATTGACTAGGAAAGACCTTCGGATCCTTTGAACATTGCCCTCTCTCCCTTTCATTTTTTGTGTGATTCGGTGGCTTGGTAGAAGGTAGGAAACCACGTTTTCTTGGAGTTGAAAGAGCAAAACGAGTCTGGCAGACGACTGCATTGAACTCCATTCGAACCATCACAGGAGAAAACGCGCCATCTCTTTTTTTTCTCCAATGAGTTTTCCAAGAGGGGATTCCGACTCGGTTCGCCGACCCACAGCAAACCAACCCTCACCACAAAGCCCCAGTAACAGGAACCATGAAAACAGGACACCGTTTGGACAAAAGAACCTTGTCCATTCGTCCGTTGGGTCATCTCCAGTGTTGCCATCGACTCATTTATTCCAGCAATCATCCAGGGCGGGTTCAGAAAACGCAACCTCCTTCACAATGGTACCTTACCCTCTTTCTCTCATGGAACTGTGATAACGGAGACTCCGACCTTGATGCACCCAGGACTGACAGGAGATGGAGAAAATTTCTGTCTCTTTTTATGCTATGCGATAGGGCGCGTTGACTTCTTCAAGGAGCCTGATCGCAGACAAGGATCAGGAAAACGATATCCAGCAGATGAGGAACAGGAGCAGACAACCTGTTGAAGCAGAAGGTAACTTTCTATTGTTACCAACTCTGCACGGCCCCCTTGTCCCCCTTGAGAAAAACACGTCCTTTAGACTGACCGCCATCAACACTCCTGCGTTCTAGAGTATGAGATGACCAGGAAAAGACTTCGGGACACTCAGTATGAGCTTTCGAGCACCAGGACTGAACTAGAGCGCAAGATTATCTCATTGGAACAAAATGCTCGTGAGTCGGAAATTCTGAAGAAAAAGTTGATGTCACGGATCGATTCTTTGGAGAGTGACAGACGGTTCTTATACGAGCAAGAAAAGCACCTGACAAAGAAACATGAGGCTCTGGAAGAGAGCTCACTCGAGTTCAAGGTAAGAGCACTAGGTTCTACTCATCATTGTGCCCCCCATTTGGTGAACAGTTATCTCCATCTCGGTCAAAAAGTTGATGGCACTGATTTAATGCGAGAAAATCATACCTATTCTGTTAATAGACAACATCAAACGAGATTATCAAGGGAGTTCGGGAAGAGAATATGGAACTCAAGGAGCAGCTTTCAACACTACGGGAGGAGGGTCGGGCCACAGAAAGTCGACTCTCTCATCAGATCCGAACTCTTTCAGCATCCCTTACCTACCAGGAGCAGACGCTGGCACAGACCAAAGATTCTAATCAAACTCAGTCGAGCCTAGTTGAACAAAAGCATCAGCAGTTGTTGGAAAGCTTGACCAGGATCCAAGAACTAGAGGACGAGAATCGTCAACTCCGACAAAACTCAAAGGGCCTGGAGGATGTCTCTAGGATAGAAAGAGAGCTTAGAAGCCAGGTCGCATATATCAAACAACTAGAGGGCACCAACCGACAGATGGTCAACGAGTGTAAGCACTACAAGGAAATGTACAGGAATGTTGAGGTTCTCAAGGAAGAAAAGGCGGGCTTGGAACAAAAACTCAAGATGATGGACGAACTTCGGATCAAATGCGGTAAGCTTGAGGTCCAGAATGGTGTCATGCAAAAGGAAAAGCAACAATGGTAAGTGATGGGGCCACACTGAGGTCTAGAAGTTGGTTCGATTTTTTTTTTTTTTTTTGGCTTTAGACAACCTAGAGGAACTGGATCTGATTCTGAGAGGGATCGCCGGTATTTTTTTTTTTTTTTTTTTCAACTAGGGTGGCATTTTTGCGGCAGTCTGATGCTACAGACTTTAACGCACCTTATGAGCTGGCCAAGACAATCGCAAGTCTACGAGGAGAGAATGCAACGTTACTGGAAATGAAGGGTTGCTACGAGGCTGCCGTAAAGTCGCGTGATGCGTTTATTGAAAAACTCGAGGAACAGTCTTTGGAGACAAAGAAGGCCATCGTTGAACAGGAGGAGCTATATCATAAGCAGCTGTTACTCGCACGGCAACATGAACTATCCAAGGAACTGGCTCTTCGTCAGATCGAAAGTCTGAAGGCGCAACTGGTAACACACTCTTTTGAAAATTGTCATCCTCCTTCCTTCAGGAAGCAAAAGCAACTCTTGACTCTTTCGCCTAACTTTGCACTCGGCATTTTATTTTTATTTTATTTTTCTTCCTCCACAGAAATCCTATGACACAGAAGAAGCAAGGTTAATGGGCGGCACATATGATGTACAAAAGAATGCAAGGATAGAAGAGTTGGAACATCTTGTTCAGGAATACAGCGATAGATTAGAGAAGGCTGTGTCATCTTCTGTTCATGATAACTCCCTCTCTGGATCTTCTACTGAGGCTTCACCAGCGGCCCAATTGTTGCAGTCTATCCAGAATGACGCTCGATCATCCTTTAAAAGCTTGAATGCAGAAAAGCAAGCTCTTTTTGAAGGTACTGACAAAAAAAAATACGAGAGGCAAACTATTGTAGATTCGGATGTTTAACTAACTTTTACACTCTTCTCTTGACATTGAATTATGCTTAAAAGCCAAACTAAGACTAGAACAGGAGGTGGACTTGCTCCGCAAGGAGAATGCTTCGCTAGATGCCAAGGTCTTAGAGCACGAGATTGCCATTGGCGCAGGAGCGTTCAACCCAGCCACCTCGCGCATTCTTGAGATTAAGGATAGTCCAGCAAACAGACATCAGGCAGTGCGACAGCAGATGCTTGACTCTCTTACCAAAGAGAACGAGGAACTACTGAAGCTTATCGCAAGACTCCAGAAACAGTCAATGAGCCAAGTGGAGGAGATTTCTCAAGACGAAGCAAGCGAGACGCAGCTCAAGGACGATGATGTGGTCCCTGCTGCAGCCTTTAATCGGTTGAAGGGAGATCATGATAGGCTCGTGGCCGAAATGTCAGAAAGCTCTAAGCGTACGAAGCGTCTGAAAGAGGTAACCGCCGCCCTTGAAATACCCTGCGCTCTTTTTCATCAATCCTCTTTCTCTTTTTGGCTCTCACGCAAAGGAACAATCAACTCATTTTGAATGGAACACTATTGCCTCTTTTTCAATCTAGTCCTGGCACGAGAAGGCGGACGAATTCTTGCAAGCTGTCCGATCTTTACTTGGATACCGAGTTAACTTTCTGGACAATGGTCGAGTAGAGCTGATCTCTGTCTACAACACGGAGTTGCAACAATCATTTGTCTTTACATCGGGTGTCAATGATGAAGGCACGATGCAGCTAGTAGGGTCTGGAAGTCAACAGTATATGGATCAACACCAAGAGTCCTTCGATCATTGGGTCAACCGACTCGGTAGCATCCCCGCGTTTTTGAGTCGTGTCACTCTTGATCAGGTTGCGAAACAATATCAAGAGCAACTACAGATGCAAGAGCCCTCTTCTTCTTCTCAGGGACAATCAGGGCAACCCCTCCAACCATTACAATCCTTCCAGTTACGATATCTGAACCCAGATGATGACTTGACACAATCCTCTGATATGGTCATGGACGTCTAAGGCGATCCCTTGTATATTATAAACTCGTCCCATGGAACCAATTCGCAAAATAATAAAAAATGTATGCGCTTTTTTTTTTTTTTTTTTAATCCCTTTCTTTCTCATGCAGTACAGCCGATGGTGTTTTGGCGCCAGAGCAACGTGATCTTCATGGATTGTTTTGTGATATTTTTTTTTCATTATCTTCTCTGTAAGAGGGAGCTATTTAACAAAGAGTCCAATAGAAAAAAAAAGATGGAGGGGTTTTTTTGAGAGGAGGGGGTGTATGTGTGTATAGGCGGAAAACAAAGATGGAGGAGATCATATTTTTTTTTCCCGCTTAAGCACGGCGAGCACGGGCAGCAAGCTGACGAGCGTTAAGCTTGGGCTTCTTGGCCTCAACCTCACGCTTAACGGCCTCAGACTCCTCAGAGAGGACGACCTCAATGTGGCAGGGAGAAGACATGTAGGGGTTGATACGACCGTGAGCACGGTAGGTGCGACGACGCTGGCGAGGAGCCTGGTTGACCTGAATGTGCTTGATGACAAGAGCCTCCTGGTCGAGTCCCTTGACCTAGAGAAAAGGTGTCAAGAGTAAAGGGGATAGAGAGAAAGTATCGAATGAGCATTCTGTTGTACGCAGAAAAAATGAAGGGTTGATGAAAGATATTGGTTGTCCTCTTTTTTTTTCGTTTTTTGGGGAGAGGTAATGATGGAGCGAAGCCATTGTTGAAAAGAATCGGGGTGAACCGAGTGATCGAGATGCTGGGTCGAAATATGTAGTTTTCTTTCAATATGGTGGTCATTCGTTTGGTCAATTGTTGGTTTCTGTTGATGAAATATGATCATCCGTAAAATACCATGCTGAAGAGTAAAGTTTCTTTTTTCTTCTTCCTGGAGAGTTGAAACAAGTTACTGAAGAACGACTGAAAGAGACACCATCATTGATAGTTCCACGAAATACAGGCAATTGAAGATATTCCAGATCATTCACACTAATGATGTGCCGATCAAAAACACTGTTCTCGCCGAAAGGGAACTGATTCTTCCAATGCTTTGTTGTTTTCCAGATGTATTGTCAGTGTAATGTCGGGTGTTCGGTCTCTTTCTCTTTCTCTTTACCTCGGCGTTGGACTGGGCGTTCTTGAGCAAGTCCAAGACGAACTCGCACGACTTGACGGGCCAGCGAGCCATGGTCATGCCGAAGGGCTTGGCCTGGGCAGTGCGGCCGATACCACCGTTGAAGCGGCGGAAAGGGATAGCCTGCTTGTGCTCCTTGACGGCTCCGAGGTAGGTGAGGGCCTTGTTCAACTTCAAGCCGGAGATGGCGGCAGCAACCTCACGGGTGTTCTTGAAGTGAACGCGGAGGTAAGAGCCGCGCGACAAGGCAGCTATTCGAGTCGGACAAAAAAAAAAGGAAAAAAGGTCGATGATTAGTCCACGGTTGGTCTTTGGTGTCTCTGATCCCGACTGTTGATCGACAAGTATGCCCCGATGCAATGGGTTGATGAACGCCAAACACTGTCTGTTGTTCTCCTTTATCAAATGAGTCCTGGTCCACTTACTCTTGGAGCTGTTGGCTGGGGTAGCAGCGTATCTCACCATGTTGACCTAGATGAAGAGATTAACCATAGATGTGATAAAAAAAAAAGGGTCAGTCAAGTGCACTGACATTGTTTTGTTCGATTCCTCTGTGGTCCGTCTAAATCCTGATCGCCCTCGCCCACTCTTCCTACAGAAGAACCGAAGGTGGTGGGGTTTCTGGGGGGTTGAATGATTGTCTAAGAAGACTAATAGGATGAACAGTTGCGCCGAGAAGCACCCGTTGATTCACTATTCATTCCTTGATGCTGAGAACACTGACAAATTTCATCACTCTTTCATGACTTTTTTTTTTGTCCATGATTCTTGGTGGAGATGGTGGTAGCTAGATGTTGGGTTCATCCTTCTCTCTTTTTGAATTCGCCCATTCCATTTTAAAAGAAAGAGTTGGATGAGCCTTGGTGAATCCCACCAAAAGTCGGCTGCAAAAATTTAAAAAATAAAAAGTGCCGTGGTTATCCTCCAGAGTGACCGATGACTGGGGAGGGAGATCTCTATGAGACCCTGGGATGGAGAATGGTGTAGAGATTTCTGTAAAGATGCCTGGAGACGGTATCGATGGATCGATCGATGCATTCATGGTGTGTGTTGCCCTGCCATAGCGAATAGGTTGTCCTGCGTTGCATCCATCCGTTGGATCCTCCTCTGTGACTGTTTGCCAATGTCTACCTACGAAGAGAGAGACAAATAGAAAGAAGGCACCAAATTCCTCTCCGCCATATCATTTATTCAACTCTCTCGCCCTGGGCCTTTTTTGGTGGCGTGCTCTCTGGTTACGACCTGCCATAGTCGTGTCTCTCTTTTCTCTTTTTCTCCCTCTGTCTCCCTATATTGGGTCCCTTGCATACACCCCCAAGGGATATCTAGACGTCTTGTCCAGACCCTAGACTAGTAGCAGAATAGTTGCCATCAACCAGACAGACTACTCACAAAGTCTTCCCACGAGGAAATATCTAGACTGGTCAGTGACATGAACCATGGGCGAGTGGCTGTGACCCGCTGTGGGACTGAGCCAAAAAAAAAAAAAAAAAAAAAAAAAAAAAAAGCTCCCATTTCGAAAGGTGCGATGCGTTCAGGTCCTGACCTCCATCTCCCATTGTCCCTTGCGAATTCAGTATTCTACCTCTTGGACATGGACTCGGAACTCACGGACGAGAGTCTGGCTAGAATTCTCCAGGACCAAGAGTACAGCAACGCAAAGCATCGAGCCGAGGAAAACAATGCCCCATTCAAGGATTTGCATGGCCTTTTCTTGGCTTTTGATGACCTCTACTTTGACTCTAAATTGGGAGCATGCGAAGTCCGCTGGAGCCCTAGGATGACACGCTGGTAATCTCCATCCTCATTTCTTGTTTCCTCCTCAGCTTGAAGCGCCTCCATTTCCTCAACGACCAGAGTTACAAACGCTGACTGGGTTCCTGGACAGTGCTGGACTCTGTGTATATCAAACTGGGGGCTACTGCTCGATACGTCTTTCCGAGCCTCTTCTCAAGTTTAGGCCCGAGTCAGATTACATTGATACGCTGCTCCACGAGATGATCCAGTATGTAGTAAATTGGCCTTTGGTTGCTGTTTTTATCCGTCGCTTCTAGAGACACTCCTCGGCCTAGGGAACAAGGAGATACTCAGACTTACTTATTTCGTAGTGCATACCTCTTTGTCACGCAAGCGATCCAAGACCGTGACGGACATGGACCAAATGTAAGGCTGCCCCCTGTTTTACTTTGCGTGTTGTGATTGTCTAGAGTATGGTAGTTGGTGGTACTGACCCCTCCTGAACAAAGTTTCAACATCATATGGACAGGATCAACAAGTTGGCAGGGACCAGCATTACGATTTACCACACATTCCACGACGAGGTCCGCTACTACAAGACACATGTCTGGAAATGCAACGGACCATGTCAAAATAAACCTCCTTACTTTGGAACCGTTCGGCGATCCATGAATAGGTATCATCTCCCATCCTTTTACTCTAGATCTTGCTTTAGCCTACTGCACTCCTTTCCATTTTCATTGGCACTCACGACCCGAATACTCTTTCTCGATAGACCTCCACAACCGGCCGATTCTTGGTTTGCTGAGCACCAGTCCACATGTGGAGGCACTTATACAAAGATCTCGGAACCAGAGCCCAAGAAGAAACCATCCTCTAACCCCAGCAAAGAATCTTCGAAATCCAAGGAACCTCCAAAGCCCATAGGACGGACACTTTTGGATAACTACTTGACTGGTACCAATAAGAAGGAAATGGATGCGCCGTCATCTTCTCGATCAACTTCCGCTTCTACCACCCCTCAATCTACAATTGACGTTGAGGCAATTTCCAGGGAAAACATTAAAGGCAGCAAGGCAAAAGAGGTTATAGTACTGGATGACGATTGCACTAATTATATCAAGGCAACCAAAGCAGGAGAGTGGAGAGATCCGTCACCATCAACGCTGGACTTGCAAGGGCCACCGGGGATGTCGCCAAGGGAAGCTGCGGCTGCAGCCGCTATTGCACGGTTTGAGCGACAGATGAAACTGAAGGGTGGACGATTCAAGTCGCTGTCGTCTTCGTCTTCGTCGTCTTCGTCGTCTTCGTCAGCGGTGGTGTCGACCATGTCAAACCGGACGACAGCGTCTTCATCAATTGCAGCAATACCTAAAAGAAAAAGAGTGATCCTCGTTGACAGTGATACAGAAGATGAATACGACATCCAAAAAGACCAACTTTTATTTGAACCCAGGATAAGTGACCCAAAAAGAATCAAGCCAGGAGCCTCAAATTCATATCCATCGTCATCATCGTCAACATCTTCTTCTTCTTCTTCTTCTTCCTCTCCTTATACTTCAGAGATTCTGTCCGACAATGTGATTAGGGCTGAAAAGAAAGACTCGACTCCAGCTTTGCAACGCCCTCCACCAAAGATTCAAGAGTCGTCCGAAGAGGTCCAATGCCCTGTCTGCTCAGACTTTGTCCAGGCATTGACCATTAATGATCATGTGGACCTCTGCATATGGCGCGCAAGTGGAGAACTTGATGACTGAAAGATTATTTTTTTTGAGGACATTGGCCAATTCTGTTTGTGTTAGTTTCTCCTCCCCATCTCGCCTCATTCCTAGATCTCATTCTCGCGCACATATACACACTTTCTCTCCCTCTCTCTTTCTCTCTTGTACAACATTTGTATTGCAGAACCCCTCTCTCAGCTTTGAACAGCCCAAAATGAAGGCGCAAAAAAGCCCAAAGAGCTCTCCAGAGATCCTAGCAGTTTGTACACATGAGGAAGGGCGAGAGAGGGTAAAGAAAGAAAGAGATAGATGATTACCCAAGTAATCCAATTGATGAAGATCAAGTTTACAGGAAGGTGGTTGGGGGGAAGGGGGGAGGACGGGGAGGGTGTGAGTGCACAATTACAATTGAGTTTTGCACTTTTTTTTTTTTATCCATCCAGGTCCAGGATGTGGATACAGGACTCTGGGTTGTGATTTCTTTCCAAGAGTTTGATCCGATACGCTTCCAGTGTTGAAGTAAAAGCAGAAAAAAAAAACAAAAAAAAAAAAAAAAAAAAAAAAGACTGGAACATGGGAATGCAAGGCATGCGCAAAATACAAATGAGAGCGTTGTGTTACCTGGTGAGGGGTCGTTGGACAACGATGTTTTTTTTTTTTTTTTTTTTTTTGCTCAGGCTGTCGAAAAAGAGGAACTCCGCATCTTCTTTCTTCGGATGCTGCTATTGAGAAATATTAGAGTGTTAGGTTTGTCCGCGATGAAGGTGCTATCAGCTCTAGTGGGCCTATCCAAAAGCACTAGCAGTCTTCTTATTTTTATATATATTTATTTGAAAGAGTAGAAGGTGAAGAAAATGATTAGGCGGGAGACTTGTCATTGTTTCGTCATCCTGGAAGGATAACACAGTCAAAGCGTTCTAATGTTGCCCTTTCCCTTCTTTTGTCATTACAATCAGATCCTCAGCATATTCTCCTGTTGTCTGACCCTTTTTTTTTTTTTTTTTTTTTTTTTTTTTTTTTTACCAGGGACGCGTGACAGTAACGAGGGTGGCTATTAAGATTGCCCTAAGCATTTTTTTTTTTCTTTTTTTTTTCTCACAGGCCCCTTTGCAATTTACTTCGAGAACTCCGTAAAGATATTATCACATTAGCCGCCTGTTCAATAGAGCATCGGATATTTGCCAGAGTGGTGGTAGTGGAAATGGTAGTGGCGGTGGTGTAACATTAAAGTTCTGTAATCCCTGCCGCCCTTTTCGAATGACATTCTTTCCGACATTGCATTGCATACACACGGTAGAAATGTTCATGCGGAAACCCTCCCTCCTCCCTCCTTCCCTTTCCTTTGTTTGGGCTAGGGCCTGTGTGTTGTGCTGCACGCAGATACATCATTCGTTTGGTGTTCCCTGGTCCAGAAAAATGGAACCATGACACCAAGAGATCTCTCTTCCATTTTTTTTTTTTTTTTTTTTTTTTTTTTTTTATTATTACGGTGACGATGAATAGCACATTAGACGAACACTTTGGGTCGAGAGATGAGAGGAGGTATAAGACTATATAAACTGGCAACAGATCGTATGAACAAAGAAAAGAAAATCGACTGTTCCTGCGGAGAGCAAAGAGTAGACAAGGATGACGAGTGGTATTTAAAAGAATAAGCCAATAGGTCTGTGTGAATGAGAGGGAAGGAACAAATGGCGCTGCCCGTTTATCGGTAGTCTCTGCTCCTTGAATGACTCCTCGAATGGCTTCTTGAATGGCTTCTTGAATGGCTCCTCGAATGACTCCTCTGTTGGCTTCCTGAACGGCTTCTTGAGCGGCGCCTTGCTGGTGGTGGACGAGCAGCAGCTTCGGCAGCGGCAGCAGCA
The DNA here is from genome assembly GCA_011634665.1 of Mortierella sp. BCC40632. NCBI lineage: Eukaryota > Fungi > Mortierellomycota > Mortierellomycetes > Mortierellales > Mortierellaceae > Mortierella > Mortierella sp. BCC40632. Next base: position 80,018 of record WAEK01000010.1, read on the forward strand.
GCGGCGGCGGCAGCACGTTCGGCCTCAGCCTGTTCTGCTGCCGCACGCTTATACAAGAATTCCTCAAACAGCTTTGCATTCTTATCGTTGGCCTTGAACATAAAGTCGATAAAATCACCAAGGACCGGAACTAACCCAGACTAAGAAATTTCGGTAGAATCAAAAAAAAAAAAAAAAAAAAAAAAAAAAAAAAAAGAGAACGGCAAATACATGAGTGAGCATTCTGACAAGGGAACTTCGGGCATATAAAACAAACAAGGTTTTCACTCTGGACAGCCGCTGGGAAATCTCCCCAAGAGAGAGAGAGGGAGAGAAAGATAGAGACGGTTCCTGTTGCTAAGCAAGAGTCTAGAAAGACTTACCCCAAAGTCAATGGCGATATTGAGCATCATCCGGGAGGTGAGTTCCTTGGGGATGTCTGCCTTCTGCGCAATTTGAACCAGGCGCAAAGCCATATAGAGTGTTATAAAGTCTCCTGCGACAGGTACCAACCCTACAAATAGAGAGAGAGAGAGAGAGAGAGAGAGAGAGAGAGAGAGAGAGAGAGAGATGCAGGGTGGTGAGTATTCCTGCAGTGTATGCAGCGGGAAGGAGCATGTTCGTCCCAGCAAAGCGAACCGACCCCAAGACCCTTACCGAGGATAGGATCGAGACCAAAGCGAACAAATCCCAAATTGATTCCCGTGTCGAGGACCTTGGCGCGTTTCTTGACCTGCTCAAGGATTTCTGCGTCCCGTTCAGACAAGAGGACCTTGGCCTTCTTGTTACTCTTGAACATGCCAAAGAACTTGCTTCCCTTGGATCCAGACTCCTGTCGCCGGTGGTGGCGATAGTGCTCCTGCGGGATCTCCATGATATACTCTTCCTGCTGGCGCCTTGGCATGGTGGCGTTACTGGTGGGGGGGGGGAGGCGTTGAGAGAGGTGTTCAGGCACGTGTTGGTGTTGGGCCACAAGGATGAGACAGCGGCGGTTGGGAGGGAAGGATGATCAAGTGTAAAGAAGAGGAGATGCACAAATGGAGAGAGGGAGAGAGAAAGAGGAAGAGAGAAAAAAGAGAAGGGGAGATGGTGGTCAAGGGATGATGGAGAGAAGGAGATGAAGAAGAAAGGATGAGAAGAAGAAAAAAAAAAAAAAAAAAAAAAAAAAGGGAAAACAGAAAGACTTTATGGAAGAAATGGCCCGAGAGCGAGAATGAGCGAGCCTGCTACTGCAGCCACGGGGGTTTATGAGCAAATACAGGAGAGAGGGATGACCATACAATAAGCTGACCAGGCATGGTGAGAAAGCCAAGCATTCATTACGTCAAAGGACCCATTAGGATCCAACTCGACGGGTCGAGCATGTGTGGCTCAGGTCCCGGATGAATGAGTCGTTCCATGATGGCGATGTGGGAGTTAGAGGGAGTGGAGAGAGTGAGAGACAAGAAGGGACAGGGACACACTCCGAGATTGGCTCGGGAGAAGGAACACGAGGGAGAGGGATAAATTTAAGATTTGGAGTTTTGGGGGTGGTGGTTTGATTTCATTACCTGCTCTGGTCTGGTCTACTGAAGAGGTCTGGTCTAGAGGTCTAGAGGCTTGGTCTGGTCTGGTCTTCTGGTAAAAGACACTGTAAAGTGATTTGATTGATTTTTTGGGTCCCTACTGCTGAGCTCAGATCACCCAACCGATCAAGAGAAGCTTCTTTTTTTATTCTTATTCCTTCTTGGCAAACATGTGCTTTTCCCTCCCCTTCTTCAAGTCTACAACAATCTAATAGCTTCCTCTCGTGCACCTGCCTTAGCACCCTGCAAGGGTCCGCAGAAGCGCTGCATTCGCCACTCCTGTCTCATCCACCATTTTGGAAAAGTGCGAATCGGGGTTACGGAGCAGGTTCCGTGGTGTGTCGTACTCAGCCACACGACCCTGTTCCATCACCAAGATCCTAAACCAGTCAAAAGAAAAAAGAACCCCTCGTTAGCCTCTTGGCAACAGAATCATCTGTCATTCTATACAGCGGTGTAAAGATTTTAAGGAAGCATTCTTTTCCTATATCCTTACCGGTGATAGTCGACCACCGTGTTGAGTCGGTGCGCTATTGTGATCACTGTCGAGTCTGCAAAATCAACTCGGATCGCTTTTTGAATCAGACTGTCTGTAGCCAGATCTACACTTGCCGTTGCTATTATTATTCATGAATGTTCAAGAGATAGTTATTCTTAGTTGCTGTTACTGCCAGATCCCCTCCTTCATACTCGTCAAAAAATAAGGCCTGGGACTTTTGATTACCTTCGTCCAGGACAACAACTCTTGATTTCGCCAGCAAGGCTCTGGATAAACAAACGAGCTGTCTCTGTCCAACACTCAGATTTTCACCATGAGCCATCACCATCGCATCAAGGCCTCCCTCCATCTCTTCCTGTACATATCGTTTCAAGTCACTTGTTTCCAGTGCCTGCCACAGCTCCTGCTCCGAGTACTTGTCCAACGGATCCAGATTGTACCGGAGAGTGCCTTGGAATAGAACAGGGTCCTGAGGAATGATTGAGATCTTGGATCTCAGATCCGCCGTACCAATCTCACTTGTCACAACATCATCCATTACGATCTGTCCGTCTTCCAAGGGCACGAGCAAGAAGAGCGCTTGGATCAACGAAGACTTCCCTGCACCTGTCCGTCCAACAACACCAATCTTGTGTCCTGCCTCAATATCAAACGAGATGTTGTTCAATACTAGCGGCAAGTCTTCACGGTATCGAAGGGATACGTTTCGGAATGAGATTTGTCCTTGCTGTGGCCATGCAGGGTCGGGAGTCCTGTCTGGGATATGTGCCGGTGGCTCTTGCTCCAGGTTGTTTACGTAATGAAGCAAACGTTCACCTGAGTTCATGTTATTCTCGACATTAGCAAAACATTGAATTGCCCAACTCATTTCGGACGACAGCCGTGACAAGTAACCGAGGATCAATCCAGCTATAGCAGCACTAACACTATTGCGCTTCCAAACGATAAACAACACTGCTGCAAAGTTGAGAGCATAGCCAAGAAGAAAGATTCGGAAGCTGATCCAGCGGATAGCCATGAGCAGATGGAACCATGCCTTATTAGACCGATCCAGGCCACGTCGATTCCTCGCAATAGCATTCACAACCCCGTGCTTGTGGTAGGCCTTCAGAGTTGGAAGTCCCGACAAGGTCTCTGAGAAATATGAGTAGAGATGTGATCGAAGGAGAGCATCAATCCGCTTTAACTCTCGGTTAGTGGACTGGTAATAGTAGGCGATCCAGATATACACCAGAGTCAAAGGGATCATGGCTGGGATCAACCAGGGCAGGTAGAACGACGCAAGTATAAGTGTTCCAGTGATACCAACGAGCGTGATGAGGAAAGCGTTAACTGCCATCATCAACAGGCTGTCAAGCGTGCCAATATCCTTGCTAAATCTATGGATTAACAAAATCCCACGTAATGGACGGGTTAGCATCCACCACCCATTCACTATAGTCTTGAAAACGCATCCAGACAGGCTCTGAAGCTAGATTGGTGACACAAACCTGTTTAGGATACGACCTATCGGCGTCGAGTCAAAGAAGGACATTGGCGCAAATAGAACTTTCAGAAAGGCACTGTCATGCATCAATCTTGAGGATCGCAGAACCGCCATCACCAACATGTAGGATCCACACATCACAACAACCATCTGCAGCACACCAATGCCAAGATAGATGTCGATGTACTCCCAGGTCGACAGATCGAATTCATTTGAAGTCCAGTAGCTTAGCCAGACATTCATCCTAATAGATAAAAAAAAAAAAAAATAAGTTTCAAATGGCTTCTAACTGTTGACTGACTTCGGCCAAATTTGGTAGTTGACATGAGAACGATGGAGCAATAACTCACACTAAATTGACAGCTTGCTGAAGCACCAGCAATCCGACGATCATGGACCAAGCGAACGACCCTCCGAGACTCATGTAGTTACGATAGACATCTGCTGATACAGCTCCCGTAGCCCTTTCTTCCTCAATCATCTGTCCAGTCGGAGCCAACTTTTCTTCCTCGCCGGTGACAACGCTGCCTTCCAAGTCAGATAGTTCACCTTCCTCAGATCCTTGCATGACTGTCAGATCGTCCTCGCTTCCTGTCCCGATAGCCTCAGCAACTACAGTATCGCTGGCTGACTTGGAAGTTGTAAGGAGTGTAGCGTTTTGGGCTGGCGTCATCAATCCAGACAATGTTGTCTTTCTCAGACGACCACCTCGCTTGTTGTGTCGCTCTTTCTTGTCGTGTGAATGTCCTCCATGTTCCAACATCAGTCTGAAAAAGTCACCGCCCTCATGGGCCATCAACTCTTGGAAACTTCCTTGCTCAACAATCCGTCCTTGCTTCATACATACGACGTAGTCGACATCCGACAGGACATGCAATTGGTGCGTTGCGATCACTCTTGTCTTATCCTTCAACTCTTCCAGGACACAATCTTCCCAAATCCGCTTGCCCACATGAGAGTCCACGGCCGACAGTGGGTCATCCAAGATGATGGTCTCTGCATCATAATAAACGCTACGTGCCAATGACAAGCGCGCCTTTTGTCCTCCTGAAAGATTCACTCCTCGTTCACCAATCTCGGTCATGTCACCGTAGGGCATACTATCCAAGTCTCGTTCGAGCGAGCAAGCCTTGACTACACGCCAGTACCGCTCACTAGACCACTCTGTATCAAACAAAATATTGTTTCGAACGGTCGCATTCTGGATCCATGGAGTCTGTGCTGCATATCCAATAGTAGTACCTCGAACGACCTTTCCGCGGCTCTTCATCATATTACCCACCATGGCCTGGAGAAGTGACGACTTTCCGCTGCCAACGGGGCCAACAATAGCAACAAGCGATCCACGGGGGATCTTGAGATTGATATCCTTGAGAAACGCTACAGGAGGTTGATTCTCTACGTCTCCTGATTCAGGTCCATGTGGGCCTTCCTCCGTGTTTGAGTGCAAGAGCGGACGCTCCTCCTCCGGTGTCGATCCTGTATTGCCGTTTGGAATGGGAAGAGAGGCCTCTTTTGACGCGCTTGTTGTGGGCAATTGATCCCAGTAAAATTCGGCGTCCTGAAAGCTGAGCGCATAGCTATGACTCTTGTCTATGGGAGGCAGCGGCTCGGCATCCTGAGAAAGCAAAAACTTTTCAATACGCCTCATGCTCACATAAGCATCTGAAGCCTCACCATAGTAGTATGGCAAGACTAAAAGGGGTACTCTCAGGCCAGTGAAGAATGCCAAGGCTGGAAAGATAATCTCTGGCTTGAGCTCATTGCCAAGAGCAGCATAGAGGACAAAGGACAGCGCTGAAGAAAAGACAGGCAGTGACTATTGAGACAAAAGATTTTTTGGGTTCTCCTTTTATTAGCCCTCTTTCCCAAATACATCTACTGGTTTGGAGCATTCTATGTATGACAACACCCTCTCCTCCTCTCTTTCTTTTTCCTTTACTGTCCGTGTAACTTACCGAGATGACACTGTAGATGAGGCCGCGAAGCTGCAGCAAGAAACCTAGACCCTTAAGCTCCTCAGAACGGACGTCTGATAGTCTTTTCAAGAAGCTAAAGTGCCACGACAATGAAAGAGGTGCGTTTAGATCAAAGAATATCAACCGATTGATCTGAACATTAACCTTTGCGGAGTAAATTGATCCAGTTCCCTTAATACCTTGGTTCAAAAGCAAAGAACTTAATGACCTTGATGCCCTGCAGAATTTCTGTTGTAATTTGGATTCGTTTGTCTGTGAGTTTGGAAACTCTTTGACGAATTGGGTTGACTTTGGCCATCATCCATGCTTGTGCTGGGTTGGCAATGATCAACAGGAACGTTCCCAAGAGCGCAGAAGGTCCCATCAACTGCCACAGCAAGACCACTGTCAACAAGGTTGCCCAGGGAACGACAACCAAGATAAACAACCCCTCAGCACATGATTCGATCCGACTTGTGTCTGTTGACATTAGGTTGAAGATCGTGCCATCGGGGTATTCCAGTTTGGATTTTGAAGATATGACAGAGGCCTTTTTGAAGATCATGTCGATGAGTCCTGTGCGGACCAGAGAGCCTGTGGTTGTGGAGCTAAGAATCCAGATTTGGTTGATCACCAAGATAAGAACCATTAGAACCAACAGTCCAAAGGCCAGACTGTATCCATACCACGCTGGAGGTGCTTGTTTTTCTGGATCTGGAGACTGAGAGTCTTGCAAAAAGACAATGATCTATTGTAATCAACCATAAATCCATTCAACATGAGCGCCAAGGCCTTCTTTTTTTCTTTCTTTCTTCCTTTTTTTTTAAAAAAGATAAAAGCGAATGCGCTAAATATTTTTGGGGAGGTCGTTAGCAAGGAAAACTCGTTGTCACGAGGCTCCCAAAAAAGAGTTACCATTTGCAGTAGAATTGGAATGATCTTCATCATCGTATCTGTTCAAAGGACAAGAGGGTTTCTCATATAAATGATTAAATCCACAAGCACTCGCGGTAATTGTCAAAAAAAAAACTTCACAAACGAGCTGTGGACTTGCCTGAGACAAAGAGACAAACTTGGCCGTACCAATACGTTGGCAAGCCAAACTTGACTATGGCTCTCAGCAACGATGGTTTCCTTCCCTTGGCCCTGGCTTTCTGTTTCTCGGCTTCCCAGCACTCAGCCATTTTGGGTCCCAAGACTTCTGCTCTCCTTTTTGGGATCATATCGTAAATATCACTCTCTTCGAGTGCACGACGATATCCAATCTTGAAGATCGGACCCATCCATGAGATCATCAAGATCGAGAGTAAGGACGCTGTCGTTTCAGGACTTGGGTTGGATGGACTTTGATTTGGATCAGAAGTCAAAGGCTTGGGAGGGTTCAGCGTTGAGGATGGCCCCTCCTCACTTTGTTGATGGTCATTGGAGAAGTCATTCCTGTGGGTCGTACTACCGTATTGGCTTCCAGAGGGAGAACCTCTCCGCTTTCCATTGCCACTACCACCTCTTTCGGATAGAGTCGAGGACGATAGTAGTGGCCGTGAAGGTGAAGATGCAGGGTCGACCATATGTGGTATCTATGGTGAAGGACTGACTATGTGTGAAGACCAAGAGAGCCCAGCAAAAGAGTTGGTTTCTTGGTATCGCCTGGGTGGCGCTTTTTGTAGATGGAGTGTATGAGACGATGAAAGATGAGCAAATGGAATGTGTAATTGGGCTGGATTGAGATCGGAGAAAGTGAGATTAATGGCGGGTGGACAAGTGGCCGAATCCAAGCTTTTATAGACGCCCCCTTTACCAGTAAGATCTTAGCTTTCCCTTTCTCTCTCTCTCTCGCCGCTCGCTTGCTCTCTCGCTTTCTCTATCCCTCCCCCTCCCTCCCCTTGCAGGCTCAACGAAGCTCGTGCCACGGATGGGACCCGCCGCAGCAGCCAAAAAAAAAAAAAAAAAAAAGAGAGAGAGAAGATAGAAGACGACGGCGTGAGTCAATACGGTATTCTTCCAAAAAAAGGAACACCGGAAAGAGAGCGTAGACTGAGAGGCAACAGGTGGAGATAGTAGGGATAGAAGAAAGAGTAATATTAACAAGGTGTCGATGCACTCCTCGACAGGGGAACCCTCTTCTCTAGGAAGAAGCTCAATCGTTGTTCGAGAATGCACATCCATCCAAGTCCATCTTTATTCAGGGGGAACAGTCAGCTGTCTCTCTCTCTTTTTTTTTAATGGATTTGCCTCTCGATTTCTCTACGAATGGTGGTCCGAGCGATTCTAGACTCGTTGCTTTCTGAAGATGATACCTTCATGGAAACTATTTCGAGTGATGGCCAAGGAGGGGAAAGGGCCATCTCTAGGGTCAAAAAAGAAAAGGAAAAAAAGAAAAAGAAAATAATTGTCGATAGAGATGAAGAAGAAGGATCCTTTTGAGAGGAAGGGTAAACGGTAAAAGAGATCTAGGGTGTTTACCAATCTGCTTTACTCTGGCAATGCACAACAAGATGAAAGCCCGGATAAACGGAGCAACGCAACCGGGGAGGGGAGGGGGGATTAGGAACAGGCAACAAATGTTCATAGTCGACGGGAAGATAGGATTGACCACATTAACCTTATCTACAAGCTCCGAGCGCCGAACATGGGCCAGGTCAAGTCATCTTAGGTCGTCACTTTCTTTATCCCTCCGAGTCATGACCAGATTTCCCACCCTGTCGACTCATGATTCACAGGGACCCTGGAAAATGAGTTAAACACATAGCCGCTCTGAAATGGTGTGACAAAGGCTCTCAGCACTCCAGGGGAGTTGTGCCAACATTGCATCCCGCGCCAAAGGTAGATGCTTTTTTTCGCTGCTCAACCAGTCTGAACATAGCCTGGCAAACATTCCGTGAGAAAAATAACATTGTTTTTTATTCAAGTACGTAGTAGAATACTTAGAGAACGAAATAAAGTCGAAAGAATATTGCACTTCTCGTAGACGTCCACGGCGAACGGACAAGTCACCGGGCGTGAGTAAAGGCGCAAGTTTGATCTTTGCCGTGAAAAAAAAATAACCTGCGATGGAGTAACGCTGGCCATTAGAGTATCGGCATGTGTGTGTTTGTGTGTAAAAGGGGGGATGAAGGGAAGGAGGGGGACAACTGTACTAGACTACTGGCCAGACAATTTGACAATGGACCTGAAGCATTTTTCCAAGCGTTCGCTTTATTATTTTTTTTTACCTTTCTCACTTCATTCTGCAATTGATCCACAGTTACTACTTAGTCATAAAAAGACCATGCTTACCTAGTGTGACAAAGAGAATGATTAAAGATGAGTACAACTAATCTTTGCTTCACTCGACGGATTGAACCGAAGGAATGGTAATTGTGGTATAGTCAGGAGCTAGTTTTAATCTGGAGATGCATAGAAAAGCCTCCGCCTGAAGAAACCTTACATCCCAGCTAGGCAAACATGAAGTCATGAAGACACAACCCGGACAAGCCTAAGAAATGAATCACGCAGACTAAAGAGATCTAGGGATCTCCCGACTCAAAAGAGTCCACACATGCCCGGCGAGAAACAAACTGTTTCTCCAAAAAGCACAGCGTAGCCTAATGTGACCCATGCCCAGCAAGGACGGTCTGTGAACTACAAACAACATGATGCCCACAATGCTGAAAAGAAGACCAAGACATGCGAAGACTCCCACCTCCCCCTTCCAAGTATCAAGCGCCTCTACCAAGAAAACCTCGATAGAATTACTCGACACGAGGCCGGAAGGAAATGTAGCATCCTCATAGAATGGATTTAACTAGTTATCATCATTTGGCCACCTTATGGGATAATTGCCAATGATTGATAGTCGAGGCCTTAGACATACCTTAGTTTAAGACTTTTCTCTCTTTTCAGATCCAGTTCATCATTCAGACGAAGTTGCAGAACTCTATGGACAAAGTAGACAAGACGGTTAGTCATGCTTCGTTATCCACATAAAGGGTCTCGATAAGAGTCGAGTAAAAGAATCAGGGATCAAAAAGGGTGTCTTCTTTAAAAGAATTTCAGATGAAACACGGATGATCAGAACATCATATTGCTCACTCAAAGGTGTAGGTCGGATGATGTCCAAGGAAAGGGCTCTTACCAGTTGGATCGAAGTTGCCTCAGTAAGCCAAGGCAAAAGGGAGGGGCAAAGCACCACCTAAACCAAGCCGCAATAAAATGAAAACACGATCAGTAATTGGATCAACGTGCCCACGGCTTGGGATATCCATCAAAAATCGAGTCGATTGTCAGAAAAGATTTTTGGTAATATTGTTTATCCTCCATGATCTCTGTCGGAAGCAGAACTGAAATTTGTGTTGTCATCACTACGACTCTTGACAGTCTAAATACTGTCGAAGGAATTTTTATTCTACTTACCACAAGCGACCAGGACAAGGTCCAGAAGCAAATGCCTGACTGGATCGTCTAATTTAAGGTCTGTTCAGACATCAAAAGCAAAATGTTAGTGAAATCGTTCAGACACGACCACTTGCTGTCAGATGAATGACTAGCCAATGGTTCAGAATAAGTTTTGGTATTTTGGATATCCTCCATGATCTCTGTCGGAAGCAGAACTGAAAAATTTGTTTGTCATCAGATTACTGGCTGGTTTTTTTTAAAAAAAAAGTCCCAAGGTGGGGACGAGACTTACCATTTTTTAAGATGCTTTTGGAACGTCTTGAAATGTGTCCTATCAAGGCTACCGAGAGATCAGCCTTTAAGTCAAATAGACAAAAAACAAAAGATTGGTTAGGGTGTCATTCAAATTTGTTTGTTTCTTTTACTGTCCAAACAAAGAGTGTTGGAGTAGTTGAATCGTCAGATGGTAGTGCATGTTTCGTGCTCAGGTGCTCGCAAAGAAACGGTATGGATTTATCCTCATACGAAATTGATCCAAGAGATTTAATCGAGATGATGTTGAATGGGGGAGGGGATCCAAGTTACATACCATTTGGTGTTGTCTCGTCGATCAGACCTTTGATCTGTCCGTGATCCAGCGACCAACGTGCATTATACTAATGTCAAGACCGAGATTCAGACTGAGGGTTAGATTTCTCTTCCATAGAGTGAATTGAGGGTTTGATCTGGATTGCCACTTCTGGTGGCAAACAAGCATTGCTGTGAGCCAAGATCAGAAACGAGGAATTCCATTTGGTTTACGTAGGGTCCACAAGATGTATTCAGGGTATCGTTTTACGTACAACTTTTTCATCAGAGAAAAGAAGAAGGCGGCTTCAGATGAAGCAATGCAGAAAGGGATGAAGCGCGATGAAGCCATCACGACAACAATCCGAAAGAAGACTTACCAAGTAGGAGTCGCGGTGCGCGAGAAGGGGAGGAGAGGAAGAAGAACAAGTGCTGGTATTATTGTGAAAATTTTTATAGGTGTTTCTCGCGTTTTTTCTCGAATTTTTTTTTTTTTTTTTTTTTTTGTGGCGTAGATGTAAACGATTTGATCGTTGTTGCTACTGAACAGCATTCTACCTTGTCTGTTCCCAATGCGCACTGGTAACCCTATTTCTCTCTCCAGGAATAATTGACCTTGTGCGGGGATGGCCCACCCCTGGGTCGCAGAATTACCTACAGCATCTCGTGAGAAACAGACAGCGGTCATCCCTCTGGACAAAATAGAACAGACAACAACGAGCTTATGTTGTAGGCCTCATCAGCAGGGGAAAAGTCTGTTTCCGGTTCGCCCCTTGCCTGTTGCGAGCAGAGAGGCATGATGTGACCTTGTGACCTAGTGAAGGGCGAACAGCGTCAAAGCGTGGGGGTGATTGTGGCGGCAGAAGCAAAAGAGCCGGTGGCACCCTTTGCAGAGTGTCGCACCCCTTTTCAAGAACATACGAGGTCTGGATGCAATGGTACAACTCTTTGTGGGCAAACGCCCATCCGACAAAAAAAGCACGCCAGCCTGCCCCTGTTCGCGCCTTGTTTAAGACTAAGTAAGCATGCACATCAAAACACACAAGGACCGCACGCACGCTCTCAGGACCGCACGTTGTCAATGTACACATACACCCCCCTCTTCCTGTTCTCGACCCACCAACCACTGCCGCCTTCGCGCCCTCTCTCCTGGCTCTGTCCTCTCTCCTGACCTGGTCTGTTTTTCGGCCTCCTTGAACATTAATTGTCGTGATAGATCATGGACAGGTCGTTGTGCGTCGTTGTACCTCCCAGAGACTGGAATGGATGACCAAGGAGACCATAGAGTTGGAAGAGGAGCGGTGGTGAGGAGTAGAGCGGCAAGGGTGGAGAAAAGCAGTGAGGACTCTTTATCCCGTCTCATCCTGTACCTGTCCAAGCACTCTTGGTTGTGCGGAGCCATATCCAGGCAGACGGTATCTCGACAATCCTTTACGAAGGATGTGACTGAAACTGGAGATACCAGGTCTGGGAGAAGGTCTGTGTGGAAGTTGGCGAAAATCACGGTACACATGGCGAGATAGGGGGAGAAGAAAAGGAGAAAAAAAAAAAAGAAAAAAGGACAGGTAAAAGTCACCTCATGCAGTAAGAAGCGCGGTATGGCCGAGGAGCAACTGAGAGAGTCGAGGTCAAGTGAGGGGGAGGGGAGGGGAGAAAGCGGCCATAAAAGACGCGCCACTCTCTCCCGCGCTCTTTTGTCTTCTCTGTGCCTGCTTTTTCTTTCTTCTTCACCTTTTCTCTTTCTTTCTTTCTTTCTCTCTCTATCTCTCTATCTCTCTATCTATTTCCTCATCCCACTTTACTCGTCCTCCTCTTTCTTCCCCCATCCGTTGTCTACTCAGTCCCGCTGCTGCTGCCGCTGCTCCAACGCGCATCCGTCGACTCTCGCTACTCTGCATCTCTGTCTCGCTGCCAGAAGCTTCTTCTTGGAACCCGTCAACGCCACGTTCATATCTCTTTCTCTGTTCCCGACTAGAGCACACGTTCGTCACATACCCCTTCAAAACCGTCATTAAGCTAGACGCCACCATAATCCTTCAATGAGTAACGAAGCCAAAGCCGAAGAAGCCGTAGTTGAGGTTCAGGTCACAGAGGCACCTGCTGCCGAGACCCCTGCCGTAAAGCCCGAAGAAGCTGCTGCCGAAGAAGAGGAACTGGACGTTGAAGCCGGCTATCTCCAGAAGCGAGGCACCAACCCGATCAACCCCTGGAACAAGCGCTTCTTTGCCTTTGGAGACGAGCCACTCGACATCAACAGCCTCCAAAAGTTCCACAGACGTAATGAGCGTCGCGTCAAGGCCGTGACCCCCGCGAAGGAAGAAAAGAAGGACAAGGCTCCCGAGAGCGAAGCTGCATCTGCTGAGGCAACTTCGTCTGATGCTGCCAAGGCCCCGGCTGCGGATGAGGCCAAGGAAGCCCCCAAGACTGTCCAGGATGTGTACGAGGAGGCCAACAAGGACCTACTCGTGAACATTGCTCATGCTACACAGACAGGCAAGGGATTGTTGTTCTACCACCGCTCAAGTAATTCTATGGACCGAAAGACACCTTTGGGTATCATCAACCTGAGGGATGTCAACTCTGTTGAGCAAGTCGAGAAATCAAGCAAGAACCGGTCGTTTGTGGTCAGCACCAAGAACCGTGACTACCATTTCTCTGCAGAGTCTCCACAAAAGGCCAATGGGTGGGTCAAGTCCATCAAGGACAAGTCCGATGAGGCCAAGGCAACAGGCGGCCCTTACGACTCGCCTCAATTCAATGACATCTACCAGCAGCTTGGTATGAACAATTATGCCCGAGGCATGCTTGGAGGCTACAGCTGACACGCCATGCGCTCGAACCCCTATTTCGTTTCCCTCTGATGATCCGTCTCTGGCAGCTGACACAAGTACTAATGCAATGTCCATTTAATGTTCGCGTCCATCTTGCTTCCCCCCCTTCCTCCCCTTTTTCCTACTTCTTTCTCTCTCTCTACTCGCTCCACTCAACTAGTCGCGCGTCAAGCATTTGAGCATGCAAAGAACTCGGCCAATATTGTGTCTGATAACGAAATCAACTCTGACGGAGAACCCGATGACATTGAAATCGAGGGTGGCAAGGCCATTGTCAAGAAGCGCAATAAAAAGTCCTTCCTTGGCTTTTCAGCCGTCTCAACAAGTCATGAGATCAAGAAAGAAGGAGGAATCACCACTGAGGTCTCTTCAGAGCAAAAGAAGGACTTGACTCATGTCCAAGATGAAAATGTGGATGCACTAAAGACACACGAATCGCAAAATGCGGTCTCCCATACCACAGATGCACCAGCTACCAGCAGCGCCTCAGCCTCATCCTCTCAGGAAGCACCAAAATCACCCAAGAGTGGTGGCTTCAAGCTCTTTGGTAAAAAGTCTCCCAAGACTGAGGAGCCTCCTGCACCTCCAGCTGAACATAAGCCCTTGACGGTGGACGAGGCCAAGTCACAGGCACTCAAGGCTGTTGATGACGCGGTTGAAGCTAGCAAAGTTAAGGCTGCTGAAGCTAAGGCTGCGGCAAATGCCCCACCACCCCCACCTGTACCTGAGAAGAAGCCCAGCTTCTTTGCAAGCCTCTTCCAGAAGAAGCCTGTAAGTCTATTTTTTTTTTTTTTTTTTTTTTTTTCTCCAAAGGAGGAATTACATTATTTTTAAAGAACAGCGCACTGACTTAGGTTTACCATAATTTTTGATCTTTACAGGCACCCCCACCTCCACCACCAGCGGTTCCAAATGAGGAGACGGTTGTGATCTCGAACGAAAAGTCAGTATCGGATGTGGTGACAGCCGAAGGCGAGGCCACCTCACAGTCAAACGCTGGCTTCTTCTCACGGGTGACCAAGGGTAAGGACACGAACGAGGTTGAAGTCAAGTCATCTGCACTCAGCACCGAGGATGTGATTACTGCCGAAGGCTCAACACATGTGGCCCATATCGAGGGTACGGATGCAAGTGTAGAGAACACAGATGGTGATACTCGTGTAGACCTATCGACAACAGACGAGACTGTGGCTACAGCCGACAAGGTGGAGAGGAAACCCTCATTGTTGAAGCGACTCAGCGGTGCTGTTCGAGCGACCATTACACCACCTGCAGCCGCAGATGGTGAGGCGAAGGCAGAGGATGCAGCTCCTGCAGCAGCTCCTGCAGTGGTAGTGAAGGAGACTATTGTGGAGGAGACGACTACTGAGGCTGAGGTCGCTGTAAAGGAGACTAAGGTGACGGAAGTTACTAAGGAGACGGCTGTGGAGGCTGCAGCCTAATGGCGATCCAATTGATGGCTAGCCATTGTGAACGCGCTCGCTAGGGACGAAGAAAAAAAGAGAGAGAGAGAGAGAAAGGAGATTAAATAGTCTGTAATTGAAATAAAACGGGTTTGACCCTGATCAATGATCGTGGAGAAAGGAAAGAGACTATGGAAGATTTAGAGATTGAATGAGACAATTAAATGTAGGGTTATGTCTATAGAAGACAGCATTTAGCCCATTCTCCTAGCAGGACCAGTGGCCGGGGATGCCTTCCCTCACCACCCATAGATTAGTCAAAAGAAGATGGGGTGTATCAAAAAGCCAGAGTAGCATTTATTTTATTTTCTCGGTCAATATTGAAAGCAAGGTCGCACACATCCTCGGTTACTGATCCTGCTAGGAGAATGGGCTAAATGCTGTCTTCTATAGGCATAACCCTATAATTGACGCTGACGGGGGGTCAACATTTCAGAATGAAGGGAGTATGACGAGGGAGTAACGAAATTTTGACGGGAGAGCCAGAATTATATTGTCCATAGAAAAAAAGGAAGGGAAAAAAAAAGTGGAGAAGGAAAGAAAAAAAAAAAAATGAAGGAGGTCTTCAAATAGTTATCTACACTGAGTGATTTCTAGTTGATTCGATAGCTCTTCTAGTTCTGCTTGGTCTTGGAGATTGTGTACTCGACCAATGCTGCAAGGTCTTCATTGCCTCGGCCTCCTTCAACTGCTCGTTCGTAGTAGCCCTTGATAGGTTGAATAAGGTCAGTGGTCACTCCAAGCTCCTTGCTGAGATCGACAATATGCTCCAACGCTGGGATCTGCATTCCAAGAGACGATCCTAGAGTCGCGTAGTTGCCACTGTCAATCTGTTGAGCCATCAACTGGAAGTATCCCACAATGGCATTCAGGACTGGGACAAGAAGAGTCGCAAAGTCAGCAATAGTCGACTTCTTGGAGGCATGGATGAGCGAAGCCGAATGGATCAGACCAGAGAAGAGGCCATAGTACGAGCTCAAGACTGCATTGTCAAAGAGTGAAGCTGTGCCAATATCTGCATCCAGATACTTGGTCTCCCCGAGCACCTTGACCGTGTCGTGGACAGTATCGTACACATCCTTGGATCCACTGTAGATGAGAATGGCACCGTTTCCGACAGATTGAGGAGTATGGAGGATAGCACTGTGAATGTATTGGCCTCCATTGACCAGGACAATCTTGGAGGAGGCAATGGCATGAGCTGGGGAGACCATTAGTGTAGTTGACTACAATTCGATCGCGGAGAGAGAGGAGCCAGCGAGATTGAGGATATCATCAACGACCTCGTTGTCAAGAACGCAAATGACAATCAGCTTGTTGGCTTCGACAGCCTCGGTCACAGTCTTTGCAACACGAGCACCCTTGGCGGCAAGAGGAGAAGCCTTCTCAATGGAGCGGTTCCAGACAGTGGTAGTGAATCCAGCCTTGATGAAAGCCTCGGCGAAAGCGTAACCCATGGCACCAAGACCAATGACCGAGACAGAAGCAGAGTTAGTCATTGTGAGGATAAGTTTTTTTTTTTTCTTTTGGTGGAGAAGAGAAGATTGGGAGTATGAGTGAGTATGTGAGAGTGGTTTGGTAGATGACTTGAGTAAGTTGAAAGAGAAGCTGTTTGATGATGGACTCTTTTGGTGAGGGAACCGAGAGTTCTTTATAGCAGCTTCAAAAGTGATCTTCAAAAAGTTGTCACTATCGAGATGAATAATCGTAGAAATGGAAGGAAAGGAGAAGGAGGGGGGGAAATCGGACTCTTTGCAGGCGAAGGACAAGACAGTTGACGTGCCTGACGCCAAAGTTATGAGCGAGCACGAAGTGGCTGTAGAATGCCCGCGATGGAACAATTTCGGCCAAATGACCCTCTCCTCCACTGAGAGCAGCACTTTCTTTTTTGTCTGAGCGGGCAACGGTTGATGTGGCGTGCGTCAACATCTGAGCTAATTTCGTGACACAAAGACTGCTTTTGGGAGAAAGCGGCGGGCTTACTAATGCACAGAGATTGCTTCGCAATGAGCGTAAACCGCAAAAAAAAAAAAGCTCGGTATAACTAAAAGCATGCCATAAAAGGGGAGTTACACATGTTGTTAAAGTTGATTAAGCTTGAGTCCAACGCAGAGGTCGTCAAATGTATACTCCCCAAGGGGAGCGTTAGTAGATTAATAATAGCTCTCATCAAAACTATAGAAAGCTATTTTGTTCCGCCTTTTATTCCGTTTAGGTTTATGAAGGTCGATATGGCAATGGCAAACGAAAAAAAAATCTACTAAAAAAAAAAAAGGGTAGAGTGATAATCTTTCTGCACAAACGGGACTAAGGACTTCCGACACCCTCTATCGCACTCCCCCTTTACCTGAAATGTTGAACCCCTCCGTCAGCGTCAATTGTCCAGGACTCCCCCGTCAACATTTCTCAACTTTAAAATTTTGCTTTCTTTCCATTAGTTCCTCGAATCTGGAGCAGGCTCGCTCGATTGCACCTCAGGGTGATGGCCTTGTCTTTGACATGAACGTTTGGATCATCTCTCTTAGTCCTTCTCCTTTGTACCTATTGCACTTTTGGGCACTCCTAAATCCCTCTGACTCGCTTCCCTGATAATACACCCCTGTGCTCTGACACAAAAATGTTGACAGGGGTGATGAAAAATCTATGTGAGGAAAGTTTACTGGGAAGGTAAAAGTTTAAGCTTGAAAAATGTTGATGGGGGAGTCCTGGACAATTGACGCTGACGGAGGGGTTCAACATTTCAGGTAAAGGGGGAGTGCGATAGAGGGTGTCGGAAGTCCTTAGTCCCGTTTGTGCAGAAAGATTATCACTCTACCCTTTTTTTTTTTTTTTTTTTTTTTAGTAGTAGATTTTTTCGTTTGCCATTGCCATATCGACCTTCATAAACCTAAACGGAATAAAAGGCGGAACAAAATAGCTTTCTATAGTTTTGATGAGAGCTATTATTAATCTACTAACGCTCCCCTTGGGGAGTATACATTTGACGACCTCTGCGTTGGACTCAAGCTTAATCAACTTTAACAACATGTGTAACTCCCTTTTATGGCATGCTTTAGTTATACCGAGCTTCTTTTCTTTTTGCAGTTTACGCTCATTGCGAAGCAATCTCTGTGCATTAGTAAGCCCGCCGCTTTCTCCCAAAGCAGTCTTTGTGTCACGAAATTAGCTCAGATGTTGACGCACGCCACATCAACCGTTGCCCGCTCAGACAAAAAAGAAAGTGCTGCTCTCAGTGGAGGAGAGGGTCATTTGGCCGAAATTGTTCCATCGCGGGCATTCTACAGCCACTTCGTGCTCGCTCATAACTTTGGCGTCAGGCACGTCAACTGTCTTGTCCTTCGCCTGCAAGAGTCCGATTTCCCCTCCCCTCCTTCTCCTTTCCTTCCATTTCTACGATTATTCATCTCGATAGTGACAACTTTTTGAAGATCACTTTTGAAGCTGCTATAAAGAACTCTCGGTTCCCTCACCAAAAGAGTCCATCATCAAACAGCTTCTCTTTCAACTTACTCAAGTCATCTACCAAACCACTCTCACATACTCACTCATACTCCCAATCTTCTCTTCTCCACCAAAGAAAAAAAAACTTATCCTCACAATGACTAACTCTGCTTCTGTCTCGGTCATTGGTCTTGGTGCCATGGGTTACGCTTTCGCCGAGGCTTTCATCAAGGCTGGATTCACTACCACTGTCTGGAACCGCTCCATTGAGAAGGCTTCTCCTCTTGCCGCCAAGGGTGCTCGTGTTGCAAAGACTGTGACCGAGGCTGTCGAAGCCAACAAGCTGATTGTCATTTGCGTTCTTGACAACGAGGTCGTTGATGATATCCTCAATCTCGCTGGCTCCTCTCTCCGCGATCGAATTGTAGTCAACTACACTAATGGTCTCCCAGCTCATGCCATTGCCTCCTCCAAGATTGTCCTGGTCAATGGAGGCCAATACATTCACAGTGCTATCCTCCATACTCCTCAATCTGTCGGAAACGGTGCCATTCTCATCTACAGTGGATCCAAGGATGTGTACGATACTGTCCACGACACGGTCAAGGTGCTCGGGGAGACCAAGTATCTGGATGCAGATATTGGCACAGCTTCACTCTTTGACAATGCAGTCTTGAGCTCGTACTATGGCCTCTTCTCTGGTCTGATCCATTCGGCTTCGCTCATCCATGCCTCCAAGAAGTCGACTATTGCTGACTTTGCGACTCTTCTTGTCCCAGTCCTGAATGCCATTGTGGGATACTTCCAGTTGATGGCTCAACAGATTGACAGTGGCAACTACGCGACTCTAGGATCGTCTCTTGGAATGCAGATCCCAGCGTTGGAGCATATTGTCGATCTCAGCAAGGAGCTTGGAGTGACCACTGACCTTATTCAACCTATCAAGGGCTACTACGAACGAGCAGTTGAAGGAGGCCGAGGCAATGAAGACCTTGCAGCATTGGTCGAGTACACAATCTCCAAGACCAAGCAGAACTAGAAGAGCTATCGAATCAACTAGAAATCACTCAGTGTAGATAACTATTTGAAGACCTCCTTCATTTTTTTTTATTCTTTCCTTCTTTACTCTCTCTCTCTCTTTTTTTTTCTTCCACTTCTTTTCTCTACAAAGACAAAACATTTGTTACCTAAATATGAATCCAAATAAATCTGTGTTCAGAAATGCACAGGGACTATCGACTCAAAAAAAAAAAAAAAAAAAAAGCTCATTAAATTGTCCCATTCAATCTCTAAATCTTTCATACTCCTTTTCTTTCTATGCGATCATAGTATATTGGCTCCCGTCAAAATTAGAGAGCTATTCTCCATTTCATCTGTTTTTGTTTTTTCCACTCTTATTTTCGTGGATTATGCACGGTCCGTTGCATGGGGTTACTGCGAAGGGAGCTGTTAATCCTCAAATAAGCAGGGCAAACGGAAGTCAAAAACAGGTGAAAAGGACCATATTTTGTTTCGTCTTTTATTCCGTTTAAATTTGTGAGGGTCGAAAATTGACAAACGAAGTTTCTAGTAAAATAGGCAAAGTGACTCTGTTCTGTGCAAAGCTGTGAAATGAAATAGGCATTGGCGAAACGAAATAACTAGACTAAAGAGGTATCTTACTGCGTAAGGTTGCGAAATGAAATAGTGAAACGAAACAGATAGTCACCGAGTGGTTATTGCAGATCAAACTCTTGAACAAGCTATTGATACATTACTCACTTGATACTCTCCAAACCTCTTTCGACCCATAGCGAAGCGATAACCCCCCCACACACACACACATACTTTTTCTTTTACATCTCCTTGACGATCCATTCATCTAGGGTAATTCTTCCAGGCCACGAACATCCAATCGGCGTCAGGCTCTTGACGACTTGGAGAAACACATTTTATCAGTCATGCTGTTCTCAGATATCTGCATTCACAAGAATGTCTGATTGGAGTATGTCGTGCTTTACTATGCTTAGGCGCTAGTCCGGCTTGGCCACTACGTGAGCCGATTGGTTGTCGAATTGGTTGCGGAAGACATGGGGATAAGACGTCGAAGCAGTCACTTTGTACACGGACGCGGTCATGGCTGCCCTGGTATCACTGGCACCGGAGTGGATCCGATAGCCTAGTTATCTAGAGCGGCAGAGACATAATCACTGCATGAGCGCAAAAGGCTTCCCACGATGTGTGAGCTTTATTGACGGCACGACTCTACCTCTATGCCAAAATCCTGCCAGGCATGGAGTGACTTACCACGACTGAATAAAGAGATAACGTAACCTAGCTTTGTTCTCACCAGCTATTGTCAACTTTACGATCCACAAAACCCTTGTGAACACTCTGTGTGCAGGTATTCGGTCAATGCCCTGACTATCTGCAATGTCAATCGTAGGATCGTAGGCTTGGATACAGGATGTCCTGAGTCAGCCTCTGACTCTACTATTTCCAAGCAGACAGACTAGTATCAGAATCCTGAAGAGCACTTCTCTCTGGGAGATACCTTCTCACGGATGCAGCGTACATTGCAACTAAAATTTGTGTTCCTCCATACAAGCTGTGTTTTTTTTCATTGCATTATCGCAGGCGTTTTGTTGCTCCTCTTTAATATGGTATTTTCGTTTCTTCAATGTCAATTTCATTTCGCGACCTGTGCAGAACGAATCACTTTGCCTTTACGTGTTTTTTTTTTTTTTAGTAATAGATATTTCGTCTGCCACTACCGACCTTCATAAATTAACAGTAAATGTGGCCTCAGATATATTCTCCATTTCATCTGTTTTTGTTTTTTCCATTCTTATTTTCGAGGATTATGCACGGTCCGTTGCACGGGGTTACTGCGAAGGGGGGTGTTAATCTTCAAATAAGCAGCGCAATCTGAGGTCAAAAACATCTGAAATGGAGAATAGTCCTATCCACTTTGTCCGGGAGGGACTCAAGTCTAAGGTCAATAGTAATGCGTAAACGCTGTGAGTTACCAATAATTCATGATTTAGTTTTCAGTAAAAAGAAAAAAGAGCAATAAACACTTACAGATTCTCAAACATAGGTCTCATTTTCCCGTTGATAGCTAATAGTTCTTTGGACGCATCCTCAAGCTCGTTGTCAAGACTTAGCTAATGATTGAAGTTGCAAGTAAAATTTTTTGCAAGAGAGTCTGCAGTGTGTACACTTCTAGCAAAACAATCGACTTACGCGAACAGCTCTGAGTAGACCAATTAGAACACCATCTATTGTTTTGTAATCTTGGGGTGATATACAGTACATACCTCACATACTGGATGTTGCACTTGTTTTATTCTCTATTTCATCTGATTTTGTTTTTTCCACTCTTATCTTCGTGGATTATACACGGTCCTTTGCATGGGGCTACTACGAAGGGAGGTGTTAATCCTCAATTAAGCAGCGAAAACTGAGGTCAAAAACAGGCGAAAAGGGCAATAATTGTTCGAGTAAACTCAACAGTTTTCTCCCGTAATGGTTTTCTTGCTCCTCACCGTTCTCGTTGTTCATATCAACTTCTTCGTCATCCTCATCATCTTTTCCATCATCCTCGGTAGTATCATCCTCCTCGTCCCCAGCTTCGCACTGTATATCTGGTTGTAGGTGCGAACGTTCCTGTTCATGAGGTTGACTACTTGAATGCGACGATGTGGTACCGGCGACTTCTCCTGCATTTGACCCACTATTGACTGAAGAACTCACTGGTGTTGCGGCTCTCGCTGAGAAGTTTAGACGGGGTGGTTTCTAAACTGATTTTCATGGTCCTAGGGCAGCTTGTCGAAGACCAGTAGCTCTTGTGATTATTCCTGACTTCCTCGATGACAATATTGTGTCAAATCTTGACTCCACCTCACTCCAGAACAGCTCTTCTGAATTGTCTTTGATCTTCACGAAAGCTTCTTTTAGCCTTATTGACCGTCGGCTCTCAATTTGAGAATTCTCAATAAGAGCAGAGTAGGCTAAACAGGCAGACATCTTGTTTATGTAGTCGAACTGATTTACAAAGCTCTGTATCGTGACATGCTCTTCGCCTTTTAGTTTATCCAAAGCCCACAAAACATGCTCTCGAAGAGGCAAATTCACAGTTGAAGCTGCGGAAACGGAAGGCCTTGGAGTATACACTAAAAGCGAGAAAATGAGATACTTAGAATAGCTATGGGTCAGAGTGAGAGTTCCAAGGACCTATTACAGTAAATGTTCATTGATGACAATAACTTTACAGCCGACCTGGCTGACAGACCGCTCAACGCTAAATCTGTGTGCAGCTCATAGAGCCGAGGTTGCAATTTGAAACATGTCTTCAGCGTGCATTAATTGAGAAGAGACTACACAGAGGTAATCAGCCTGGCTGACAGACTGCTAATCGCTAAATCTGTGTGCAGCTCATAGAGCCGAGATTACAAACTGTTCTGATCACAATGTTGTTATGCACAAGATGTAGGAAGCTATAAAATTACCTTTCGAACGAGAATGATGATGATGGGGTAAAGAGGAAAGCCGCAAATTGAGACGTCCCTGAATTTCCTGCTACAGCAGTAGCGTCAAGACCAAGCAGAGTCCCGACTTTGACGACATTGTTGCCAACAGCCTCACTCTCTGGCGCGTCTCTCACCCTGTCATTGCGCCCAACAAGCGCCAGTCTGTCTTCCTGAGCGCGATTGATTCTCTCGGAGAGCTCGACCCCACCGACGACATTGCGGATGCCTTTCCAGAGGCACCACCCAATAAGACAATCCATATCATTGTCCAGCGCCCTCCTCAAGGTAATGAGACGCGCCATGTTGATTGATCTTCGCTAGCATGATGATCCAATATCTAACTAGGAGCGACATTGTTGAATTCGCTAATTCGACTGTGGCAGTCGCCTACGAAATAGCTCGTTCATTTTGAGTGACACCGACGGTCACAAAAGGAATGGAAAGAGAGCTGGAGACATGACATTCGCATTGCCTCGAAGGCATCAGCGAACGGTTCGTCGCAAGTTTTCCCAAGGATGCAACAATCTGCGGGCACGGCCGCAATGGGCAAGACTTCCATCGTGACCTACACTTGATACTTCGTAGATTTACCTCAAAGAGATGCCGAGACCTTTGACAAGATTATTGATTGGAGACCGCAGGGAGACACAGTTCATGCACCAGCACCATCTCGCTCATTGACTCCACTTCCTTACAGCACATGCAGGGTATACTTCAGAGTCTTCGTGAATGTAGTCGTACCTGAATGTTCTCTAGCTCATTTTCATCCCAGTATTTCTGAACAGCGGATTTGTCTGAATTCCATTGTCTCCTCATCTCAATGCTCTGATCCTGGGACTTCAAAGATCGTTGAACAGAGAGACATAAATCGAACCTAGACTGGCCTTGTCTTGCCCTCTGCCATGAAACGCCTAGAAAAACGCTACTGGGCTATGGTCCTCTGGGCTCTCTTTGAGGAAGTCGGTGAGCTCAATGCGCGACATTACTGTGAATCGGCAATGCTAGATACTAATAGAGTTCACAGTTAGAAGGTCTTGGCTTGATAACATCAGACTCTCGAAGACGAGTATGAAAAACCTGAGACGAGAGTGACAATCTTAGTCTCCAACCGCAGTTTTTACCCCCAATCATCATGACCAGGAGGGACCAAGCTGACCGCAGTCATTGTTTGAATGCAAGGTGCGCGCATGATCATCTCGCATTGAAAAAATACCATTACCTAGTAGAGTAGGAGAGGAAGCACAAGAGACCAAGGGCAGAGAGTCTACGAATGTGTGCCAATGTTTATAAATGTTTGTGCGAATGTGAGTGCCAAGTGCATGTCAAAGAAGGGATATGTTCTTCAACAGCGGCATGTTCTGTTCTGTCAACTTACAATATCTGCGAGGTTAGAAGCAAGTGAGAAGTCAGGAGAGAGAGAGAGAGAGAGACGCGTCCTTTTGATCGATCTTGTCTGCATAAGCTTTTTCAACAGACTAACCCTATTCTTTTTCATTTCTAGTCCATGCGCCTGTACCTTCTCGCTCACTAACTCCGCTTCCTGGTTACCATTCGGATGGTTCTCGTCCCAGTTCGCCGCTGTCTGGTATGAACTCACTCGTGCTCTACTGTCTCTTTCTTTCTTTCTTTCTTTCTTTCTTTCTTTTTTTTTTTTTTTTTTTTTTTTTTCTCCAGTGGTCCTAACTTCACATTCTATCCTCTCATACAACTAGGCGACCTCCATGCTGACATCAAAACAATCACAGACAAGTTCTTTGTGCCAGGACTAATTGCCAGCTTCCTTGACGCGTTTGTGAAGGGCATGGAACATCTCCCAACCACAACTGGACATATTCGAGGACTGCCTAGAGCTTAGCGTCGACAGTTTGGCCATCCTGCTGAAACTCGACCCGGCTTGTTATTCATGGATCTTCCCATCCCTTCGGTACCT
This sequence comes from Mortierella sp. BCC40632, assembly GCA_011634665.1. NCBI lineage: Eukaryota > Fungi > Mortierellomycota > Mortierellomycetes > Mortierellales > Mortierellaceae > Mortierella > Mortierella sp. BCC40632. Next base: position 104,622 of record WAEK01000010.1, read on the forward strand.
GATTCAGCGTCAAGGAATTTCGCCGTGGGTTCTATTTTGGACTTGATGAAGGAGAGCAACAGCTTCGGGTGGCCCTGTCGATGGTTTCAAGAAGCTCATCAAGGCCGAGAAAACCCCCCGAGTCGACGGGATACACAAGTCTTCGCCGTTCGACTCTCCACTCCTCCCCTGTTGGTTACCTCTCAGGTAGTTCTCGTCCAATCATTCCTCTGTCTGGTAAGAGCATGCTCTCTGCCATTCTTTATTAGCTCTCTATCGACTATTCAGCCGATCCATATCTCATTCTTTTCTTTACAGCAAGGCGACCATGCTGGCGGCAACAAAATTACGGACAGTTTCTTTGAACTGATCTACACTCGAGGGCTCTGAAAACGTGATGGCTGTCATCGAGCAGCCCAACAATGTACCCTTCAGACAGGTGAGCAAATCCTCTCTCACGTTCACAGGCGTCGTAGATGTTTGACCGAGCTTCATGCAATCCGCGAAGATACATCTTTACCGAGCACCACCCTCACTTTCACTTCTCTCCCGCTTCACTGTTAAAACATGACTAACCACGGTCGCGTTCCATGCGCAGATCCACGCTGTACCAACACATACGGCACCAAGAAGGACATGCAACGACACCACACAGCAAGGCACACTGAAGAGGGGTTCCTTTGTCGTTCTCCTGGATGCGGAAGCCATTACAGTTCGGACAACCCGCGCGTTAGGCATGAACGAAAAACCCACCGGCTATTTCACTGCCGCCGCGATACTTGCGAACAGTCTATTGAAGGAGCACATAACTGGAGGCTGCACCAGAGGAAACATCGGCCACACACTTGTCCGGAGCCAAACTGTGATAGTTGCTACACCACCTTACGATCACTCCGTCAGCACCAGGAGACAATCCATTCAAGCAACACTCAGCCTTTTCCAGCCTTCCACCTCCGTCAAAACTTATCCCTGTTGTCCCGTCACCAGAGCTTCTTCTGGATAATGTGACAAAACGACCGATTCCAAATGGTGAGAAATGGTGGCGACTTTTGAGAAGCTACTTTAATGATACGCTCCAACATCAACCACTAGTAACCTCGCTCTTTTAATAGAGTACAGGGTTCCGGTTGTGTACAAGGGAAGCCAGGTCCAGGAGATTGAGCCGGCGACGAAGTGGTACAATTTCATCTACAAGCCCGGAACGACGCCTTTGGTGAAGGATGTAAGAAGAAACGATAGTCATTTACAGTTGTCTTGATCAGCGCCATGCGATGGTGCATGAGTTTAACTTTCCATGCACCATCATGAAATAGGGCGAGGGACGTATAGATGGCCGAAAAATTTCAGGCGGCGAGGAGCGATGGTTCGCTCTGCTCTCCAAATACAACTTCTTCGTGTCGGCCACGTTTTCTGGGGAAAAATGTGCCGCCTGTCAAGCTGAAAAGGGGCACTGGCATGAAGGATTACGAGAGGGGAAGTTCTCCGTGATCGTCGTATCGAATGCCAGCATTTGCAGTTGGTGCCGCTCAAAACAGAATAATAAAAAGGTAAGCCAAGGTGAATATCATTTACCGTGCCTATGGTAAAAAGGATGCACATCACTCATTCACCTACTTCTATTTTTTAGGCCAAGGACGAATGGGCTACAAAATCCATCACTGGCGTGCAGCTGCAGGATCTCAAGCCTCGAACTTGTTCGCACTGTGGTAAAGACTGCGATCAGGAAAACTGCCATGTTCGAAGAAAATGCGACAAGAGCTGGTTTTTTCCGCTTTGCAAGGAGTGTCAGCGAACGAACATGACTTCCCTGAGTTCTGACCAAAGAACTGACAATTACTTTGCGCTGTGGCGGCTGAAGAGAACCAGGCGTTCCATGTTCAACAACCGTACCAAAGCCGACGGCTTTGTTCTCACGGTTTTTTTGTCGTGGTCTATGTGTAGGTGTACCACAACTCTCTTGTCGTGAGTTGGCGCACCTCCGACTCCAGGTGCGAGGATCCACATCGGTTGACTGGTACGACCAAGAATCCTTGGTTGCCGGCGATCATGATCTGATGAAGCGATTCTCTACAGATCGTACCACGTCCGGTAGAGACAAGAAGATGATGCCTTACTCACATCGTCGCCAGTGTACAGTGGCAGCATCCACATGGAGAAATTCGTAAGTAGATCAAATCATTTTTTGTTTCTACCACTTTGACCAGAGCCTGTCACTAAACAAACACTCCATTGGGATTTGACAGCGGGTTGACTTTATGCTTCATTGGTGCGATCCAAAAAAGAAAGAAGGATTCCGACTAGCAGACAGCATTCTCCTGGAACTCTTTGATGGATTTGGCTTGGAAAAGGAGATGAAGATTGACCTCACGGAGCAGGAGGAATATCGCTGGCAGGTATTTTGTAACTCCAGGCGCAACAGGAAGGAGCGTGTTGCCTGGGGCAAGTACGAGTGGCGATATTTCCTGCGGATGTGTAGTGGGATCGATCTTTGTTCTGAGTTCACAATGGAAAGGATTGGTCAGCTAGGGAATATTGACCGAATAGCAAGTGATGGCGAATATCGGCTCGGTAGCTGTATCTACACTCCTGTAGGTCTAAACTTTGGGAAGGTTCTGCTCGAAGGTTTCAAAACCTCTAGATTGCTCCAAGGAAGCGATCTAGAGAACTGCCAGAAATGCATCAAAATGCTTCTTAATCTGATGATTCAGACCGCCGAGAAAATGAAGCACCGTCTACCTCTGTAAGTGGCTTCTGCTACTCTTTGGTACATAAAAGAAGACAAGGCACATGGTCAGAATTGGACAGTTAATGCCTTTTTAGGCTATTAAGAGAGCATGCTGCTCTTGTAGGTCTCGAAGACAGCGACAAGGAGGCTCAGATGCTGGAAGAAACTGTTGAGAACATTCATGATCAGTACGAGCCTGTACTTGAGGGCGTGACGCTGACTGGCTGCGATATCCCAATCATGGCCATGGATGTGGACAATAGTATCGCCTGTGATAACGACTCTGGTGAGTCCGACTCCTTTCAGGCTGCGGACGTAGACTCTTGGGAGCACGAGAAGGGTACTGCGGCTTCTTTCTGAGCACCATCTGGGTATGACGATGGCGACTCCTTCTCTGACAATGATTTTAGTGAAGCAGTTACTATGCCTTCATTTGATTCAGCGGAAGATTTGAGTCAGGATGACAAACTATTTCCGGTGAAATATCCCTCAGACTGGCGACTCCCTTTCTGGTACAAGATCTGGCGATCTTGCTCCACATACCACCGATACTGTGTCAACGAGCGGCTCTTCCCCTATCACGCCCTGGAAACAGCTGCGAACCGATGATTTCTTGCTCCAGTGTGGTAAGGAGAATCAACCTCCTCAAACTGCCTTGATCGCGCAGCCTCCTTCTTCTCGACATCACAACGCCACTCCCTTTAGTGACCACCTAAAGATGAAGCCCTCAAAGCATGGTCAATCAGAACGATCCAAAGCAGCCGGATTCCTCAACGGGCCTACCAAGAGGAAATCTGTTGAGTCGAACAGTACAACCACTGCATCGGATGACGATGATTTTGTGGTGCCCAGTCGAGTGACGATTAAGCACTCCCCAATTGCGAAAAGGCGTATGATAAACCCGAGTTGTTGATTATGTCCCAAGAACCTCCATTATCGTGTACGTTAGCTTTCATTCGCATGGACCTGGCTAGTCTTTTCGTTTTTCAAGCAAAGATTTACGCTAAGAGTCAATAAAAAATAGTGCCTGTCTCTGGCGTTTCTGGCAGGTCTCTTGAGGCAGTGCTTGATTTGCAAATATCAAGATCAGTGCTTCTACACGATACTAATTTTCCTGCACATCCCCTCATGTTCACAATAGGATGCGGCAAGACTCGCGCTGTGATCGAGCTCCTCTCTCAGCACTGGGTTTTTACTTCAATGCTTCCAGTGATGACTAGGGATCTGTAGACATGACGACCCTTCGATCTGTCGTCCAAAAGTACTTGAACGACCGACGCGATTCTTCCGATATAGACCTAGAGGCTAACAATATGCAAGAAAGACTATAATAATATGATCGTGGAGAAAGGAAAAAGACTATGAGAAATTTTATTATTTTGAGTCGGTAGTCCCTGTGTATTTTGGAACACAACTTTATTTGGATTCATAACTAGATAATAAATATTCTCCATTTCATCTGTTTTTGTTTTTTCCATTCTTATTTTCGAGGATTATGCACGGTCCGTTGCACGGGGTTACTGCGAAGGGGGGTGTTAATCTTCAAATAAGCAGCGCAATCTGAGGTCAAAAACATCTGAAATGGAGAATACTTTGTCTTTGTAGTGGGAAGGAGTGGAAGAAGAAGAATAGAGAAAAATATTCTCCATTTCAGATGTTTTTGACCTCATTTAGCGTTGCTTATTTGTAGAATAACATGCCCCTTCGCAGTAGCCCCGTGCAACGGACTGTGCATAATCCTCGAAAATAAGAATGGAAAAAACAAAAATATCTGAAATGGAGAATAAAAGATGAAGGAGACTTTCAGCTCCAATAGTTATTTGTGCTGAGTGGCTCCTAATTGGTTCTATAGCTCTTCTAGTTCTGTTTGCTCTTGGGGATTGGGTACTCGATTAATGCCGCAAAATCTTCATTGCCTCGGTCGTCTTCAACTGCTCGCTCGTAGAAGCTCTTGGTGGGTTGAATAAGGCCAGTGTTCACTCCAAGCTCCTCGCTGAGATTAACAATATGCTCTAAAGCTGGGATCTGCTTTCTAAGAGACGATCCTAGAGTTAAATTATCGCCATTGTCAATCTGTTGGGCCAGCACCTGAAAGTACCCTACCGCGGTGGTCAGGACTAAGACAAGAAGAGTCGCAAAGTCGGCAATGGTCGACTTCTTGGAGGTATGGATGAGCGAAGCCGAATGGATCAGACCAGAGGAGAGGCTATAGTACGAGCTCAGGACTGCATTGTCAAATAGTGAGGCTGTACCAATATCTGCGTCTGTAATGGAAGGAAGTGAGAGGAAGGGGAAGTGAGAGACTCGACTCTTGCAGGAAGAGGACAAGACAGTTGACGTGCCCGACGCCAAAGTTATGAGCGAACAGGAAGCACTCGTAGAGTACCTGCGATAGAGCAATTTCAGCCAATCCAAACGATCCCACTGGGCAGGCAACAGTTTGATGCAGAGTGCTTTAACATCTAAACTATTCTCCATTTCAGATATTTTTGTTTTTTCCATTCTTATTTTCGAGGATTATGCACAGTCCGTTGCACGGGGCTACTGCGAAGGGGCATGTTATTCTACAAATAAGCAACGCTAAATGAGGTCAAAAACATCTGAAATGGAGAATAATACACACAATGACACTGTTGTCTTCTTTAGGTTTGTAATTTCTATATCGCTCCTGTATTCAATTTTGACTGTTTGGGTGTTTCTTCGTATGTATGTACCGCAACAGGCAAGGCGAGAAAGCGAAAGTAACAAACTGTCGCTTTGAGACCTGAGGAAGACTGTTTTGAGGGATATCTGCAGGTGGCTTACTAATGCACAAAGATTGCTTCGCAATGAGCAAAAAAAAGAAGCTCGGAATAACTAAAGCATGCCTTAAGAGGGAACTAAGTGTTGTTAAAGTTGATTAAGCTCGATCTACCGAAGAGGCGTGAAGCGCGCACCTGCAGAGAGTGCTGGTTGAATATTTGCATTTGTCAGCCCTCACCTTCCCTCCCAGTGTCACTGAATTTGGCGTGTAGAGGATCAACTAACGGATGGGGGAGTGCTCTCAAACAGTTTTAGCGCCCAAAGTGGTTAATCTAATATATGGGCGCATTCTTGCTCACTCACCACTTTGGCGTAAGATACGCCAACTGTCTTGTCCCTGGCCTTGATAAAATAGAGACCTCAGTTCCTTTGTCAGTGGTGTTCATCATCAACAGCTTCTCTACCAACTTACTCAAGCCATCCACCCGAGCAGTTTCTGCTTCATAGAAACACCTCTCTCTCTCACCCACCAAAAAGCACCACCTTGCGATGTCTCATTCTACCCTTGTCTCGGTCATTGGTCTTGGTGCCATGGGTTACGCTTTCGCCGAGGCTTTCATCAAGGCTGGATTCACTACCACTGTCTGGAACCGCTCCATTGAGAAGGCTTCTCCTCTTGCCGCCAAGGGTGCTCGTGTTGCAAAGACTGTGACCGAGGCTGTCGAAGCCAACAAGCTGATTGTCATTTGCGTTCTTGACAACGAGGTCGTTGATGATATCCTCAATCTCGCTGGCTCCTCTCTCCGCGATCGAATTGTAGTCAACTACACTAATGGTCTCCCAGCTCATGCCATTGCCTCCTCCAAGATTGTCCTGGTCAATGGAGGCCAATACATTCACGGCGCCATGCTCCACGGCCCTCAGGCTCTCGGAAATGGGGCCGTTCTCCTGTACAGTGGACCCAAGGATGTGCATGATGCTGTCTACGATACGGTCAAGGTATTTGGAGAGACTAGGTATCTGGACACGGATGTTGGCACAGCTTCACTCTTTGACAATGCAGTCCTGAGTTCCTACTATGGTCTCTACTCTGGCCTGATTCACTCGGCTTCGCTCATCCGTGCCTCCAAGAAATCAACTATCCCCGACTTTGCGACTCTTCTTGTCCCAATCCTGAATTCAATCTCAGGATACTTTCAAGTGATGGCTCAACAGATTGAGAGTGGCAATTATTCGACTCTAGGAATGTCTCTTGGAATGCAGATCCCAGCTTTGGAACATATTGTTGATGTCAGTAAGGAGCTTGGAGTGACCACAGACTTTATCCAACCTATCAAGAATTATGTCCAGCAAGCAGTTGAAGGAGGTCGAAGCAATGAGGATCTTGCGGCTTTAATCGAGTACACAATCTCCAGCACTAAACAGAACTAGAAAATACAAGTAAACCAAAGGGCAAAAGGGTGATGGACTGACTACCAGAGCGAGATCCTTTTTTTTTGTCCTCTTGAAGCGAGACTAGTCCTTGAATTGAACCATGTCTAGCTCTCTTATCTTGATCTGGTCCCTTGATCAATCTTTTGGAAGTGCTTGCACAGTTCGTTTGAGAGTTGCTTTGACTTTTGACGTGGCTTTCCCCCTTCACACTCTCCGCCTCCGCCTCCCTCCTCTCCCCACTTTCCATGATTTACTGGATATTTGACAAGACTGGGACTCTCTATTGATCTTGGAATTCTCCTTGACATGCCTTTTGAATCTCAGCAGGTTCGCCATTCCACGGTTGGAGTCAGGCATGGGAAGGGAAGGGGGAGGAGGGACTTGCTTTATATCGATCCGCTCCATCGGTTGTAAAATTACTTGCGGAATATTGTTGGCTCCAAGTCCACTAACTGTAGCTGCAATTATTTTTCCTGAGACCTGGGGGGGGGGTGTTACCGAGGATGCACTCTTTCTCTGAATTTGAAAGCTTTAGAGTAGAAGGTACAGAGAGATCCTGGACGTTTTCGGGCAGATACGCTTCGCCATGGTGCTCTGATATGCTCATTTGGATTTGTCAGGCTGGTCATTGACTTCCAAATGGTCTGTTTTAGCTCGGCGAGGCATTACACCTTGTAGACAATAACGTGCTGACATCACGAGACGTGGGAGGAACCTTCTCCGCTAGTTATCTACGATGTGCTAAGAGAGAAAGAGAGAAAGAGAGAGAACGAGAGAACGAGAGAGAGAGAGAGAGAGAGAGAGAGAGGAAAAGAAAAAGTAGGCGTGAGAAGGATTAGATGGTTGTGAAGAGCAAGAGGCATGGACTGTGATATCGTTTATAGAATGGGTGAGTGTGGCGCACACTTTTGCGAAATTTTCTCTCTCTCTCTCTCTCTCTTTTTTTTTATGCACGCATATTTGTAAAGATGGTAAATGTGGTAAAGATGGTGCGGAGCTATTGTGCCACTGCTGTGTGTAGCCAGTCATAGCCAGAAGAGTACAAACAAGGTTGCACCGTTGAAATAGGATTAGGGATGGACATGGGTCCGGGCAAAAAGCGCCGCATGTTCTCACGGGAAGATATGTGTGAAAGATTCTAACCATTCAAAAATACAGGGGGCATTGAATTGGAGGAGGGTTCTATCACTGAATGAGGCTTCAAAAGTTGTCCACCATTGAAGGGTCATCGAGTATAAAAGTCGTCGTTGGGACCTCAAGAAGCACTCGTCTCTTTCCCACCTTTCAGAACAACAACAGATACAGTACTCCTCCCCACATCAAAACAATCTCACCTAACCATGTCTCCCACCCCTACAGTCACAGTCCTTGGCCTCGGCGTCATGGGATATGCCCTCGCCGATACGATCCTCAAGTCTGGATTCACTACCACCGTCTGGAATCGTACCATCGAGAAGGCCGCTCCTCTCGAAGCCAAGGGTGCTCGAGTTGCAAAGACCATAACTGAAGCTGTCGAGGCAAGCAAGATCATTATTATTTGTGTCCTCGATTACAATGTTGTCGATGGCCTCCTCAACACTGTGGGACCTTTGCTCAAAGACCGGATTGTGGTCAACTATACAAACGGCCACCCCTCTCATGCCATCGGCTCGTCCAAGATTGTCATCGCCAATGGCGGCAAGTACGTCCATGGAGCTATCTTCCATTTCCCACTCGCTATTGGAAATGGAGCTGTCATCGTTTACAGTGGACCCAAGGATGTCTATGAGTCCGTCTTTGACACAATCAAGGTCCTTGGTGAATCCAAGTATTATGAGGGAGACATTGGCACAGCTTCTTATCTCGACAATGCATTCTTGAGCGCATTCTATGGCTTGTTCTCTGGCTTGACCCACTCTGCTTCCTTGATCCATGCAACCAAGAAACTTCCCATGAGCGACTTTGCGGATCTTCTTGTCCCTGTCCTGAGCGGCATCACTGAATACTTCCACCTAATGGCTAAGCAGCTTGACAGGGGCGAATACTCCACCGAAGGAGCGGCTCTTGCGACACATCTTCCAGCTATCCAGAACATTGTTGACCTCAGCAAGGAGAACGGCGTCACCACAGACCTCATCCATCCAATTCAGGCACTTATGCAGCGCGCTGTTAAAGATGGCAGAGGCGGTGATGATGCTTCGGCATTGGTCGAGTACGCAGTCTCCAAGAACAACCAATAGTAGATGTAAATACAAAAATAAATCTCTTTTCTTTTTCTTTTCTTTTCTTTTTTTTTGACCCAGCAGGAACTAGGATCGGACCGAACCCAAGAGGAGTTTGGTCAACTCTAGAGATGATTGTGACGTGAAGAATGTTCTCCGCTTCCCGACGCCCTTTGGCCTTGTGCATTATGTGGTTGTGGCACTTGAGCAAAGGAGCTATCCCTTACAACTCACTTCGGATACTATTTTTTTAAAAAAAAAAAAAAACGCGCTCGCGCTGGTAACTACTGGAATAAAGCATCAATTCTGCTGGCGTTTCTCGTCATCCATCCAAAAAGATTGTCCAAGTGTGGTTTTATTGACATCCCCTTGCGAACGATCAACGACAACAAACACATTGAGAGGCTCTGTCTACGTTCATGGAGCACGTGGTTTCTCCAAATCCAGAACAATGATCAAAAAGCAAAAAGACGTAGAAGCGAAGAGCTAAAAGCTGACTGTATAAACAGTGTCCTTATCGGCTGCTAGTAACAATTGGCGTCTCTGTCAAGACACGTGGTGTGTGCGCTGAATCTATGACATTGAACAAACACGAATCTGAATAGGATCTCTTCCAGACTGAGGTCGAGACTATAGCTGATTCGTGTAAAAGTGTATAAAGTCTTATCTAGCGGTGCTCTCGTCATCGGATCTAGCTGCGGATAGGGGCCCCCAAGCTGAGTGGCAGAGAGAGAATTCGCTCTGTTACTGGCAAGTGTTCAGTCAAACAAAAGCAGAAGTAGGTGCTGGGATGGGGATAAACGGCTAAAAACGATCGCCAAAAACGATCGCCAAGCCCAAGTAGTAAACGGGACAGCAGCCTATTGGCTAGTCGCGAAAGAAGAGATGAACGCCATAGAAGGCCATGGAACGCGTAGGGAAAAAGAAAAAAAAAAAAAAAAAAAAAAGAAGAGAAATACAGTTGTCCAGAATGGGGCCTAGACTGGTGCTGCGGGGAGGGAGGAGGGACCGGAAAAGGTCATGATGGTGGTCCATGCGTCCATTGACCAACGAGAATTGGTCGGACAACAAAAAATCGGTGAATCATTTCAGGAACCTGCCACCGCAGCAGTCATCTAGATCCCCATAGAATACCATTCCTCTTTTTTTTTTTGTTCCATTCCATTCCCAAAGTTACAGGGTGTCCTCGAACATGACCTCTGAGCTATGTTGACTACCAGCTGGTCTCTGACTTGATGGTGCTGCGGTACGAGCCATTCGGACTTTATGTTGTCGGTTGATTGCACTCGAGAGCAGATGAAAAAGAGATGAATGGGGAGTGGGAAAAAAAAAAGAGAGAGAGAAGGAAGAAAGGAGGTTTGTGAAAGTTCTGGATAGATTTGGAAAAAAAATGGATCCAGTCTGGTGAGTGTGACTGGCACTCGATCTCCTCAGAAACATTCAAAAGTCCGTTGGCAGAAGCGCTTCTTCGCGCGCAAAAACCCTCCCCCCCATTCACGCCCTTTCGAAACTCTCCCTCCACCTTCCAATATATACACTCACACACCCTTATGCGCCTTTCTTTCTTTCTTTCTGCTCTTCTAATCTGATCCATCCATTCCTCTCCATCAACTGTCTACATTCGTGATTGTCTTCGAAGAAAGCGACATCCATTCTCCGTGAAAGAGAAAGAGATCCTCCGCATTCGAATCTCCTCGTCTGTTTCAAGCCTACTTTCGTTCTCAAGACTTGGGGGCACAACCTCTGCCAAAAGAAAAAAAAAGCAACAAGCTAGAGCGCGAATCTTTATTCCTCTCAGTCTTACCAAAAAGCAAACACCCCCTCTCCTTCCTCATGTTCTCCTTGTCAGCATCCACGGCTAGATCGTCATCGACGCCTCGTGTGGTCTTGCAGGCAATCTCGCGTACTTCACGATCGCGATCTTGTCTAGTGGTGGAGAGTAGCCATGGTGCTCCTTCGCGACTTCCATCTCAACAGCGGATGATGCTGTCGACAACAACGCGCAATAATGGTATCAGCGGAGGTCACACATCAATCCTCCAGAAGAACACTGGTGGCAAAGCTGGAAAACTTGGATTCGTGGCCACAGTCGCCATTCATGGGACTCAGTCAGGAAAGACTGTTGTCCCATGGTTAGGTGCTGTACGACTGTACCAAACTGGTAAGTGAAAGGATCATTCTAAAAGGAAAGAGTCTACACGATCTGGTAAAAAAAAAAAAAAAAAAAAAAAGAGCTGACATCCTTCTTGACATTGCCACTTTGTAATTGAACCATAAATAGGCCGGGGAGGTCCTCAAGGATTCCGGATCCAGCCCACACCTGAACAAGATCAACGCGGAAAGGCACTCGAACAATTCGTAAGCACTTTGTCTGTTTGTCATTGAGATTGATTAAATGATAGCTCAAACCTTTGTCCCCCATGGATCAATTTCACTCATCTCTCCATTGATCTCTCTTTTCTCACAGGGTCTTGATCTGACCAAACGGGCGAGTGAAGGAAAACTCGACCCTGTCATTGGACGCGAAGAAGAAATCCGTAGAACCATTCAAGGTAAGCTGACGATGTTGGAGGAGTTGTGCCAGGATAAAATGTTCATTCCATGGGATACAAAAAACGCTGACAGAGTTTCCTTTCTCGCCTTTTACTTTTTGGGACCGTTGTCAAAAGTGTTGTCGCGAAGAACAAAGAACAATCCAGTGCTGATCGGCGAAGCCGGCGTGGGAAAGACAAGTATTGCCGAAGGATTGGCCCAACGCATTGTCAATGGAGAGGTTCCCGAGTCGATCAAGGACAAGCGAGTCATCTCTCTTGACTTGGGCGCTCTTGTCGCTGGCGCAAAATATAGGTAATAGGACGGGTGGTGTCGGACTGTTTCTGAGAGACACAGAAACAAAAAAAAAAAATGCCCCCAATGGTACATGATGACAGAATTGCTTACGCAAACCATTCGCGTTTTTTCTTTAGAGGAGAGTTTGAAGAGCGACTAAAGGCCGTGCTTCAAGACGTGACAGCTGAGGAGGGCAAGATCATCCTCTTTATCGACGAGCTTCACACCCTTCTGGGGTTGGGCAAATCAGAAGGAGCGATGGACGCAGGAAACATGTTGAAGGTATGGGATCCCCAAGTCTTCAATGCATATGGTCCCCTTTTTTTTTCGTTTTTGAATCCTGTTTTGACACCAATCCTGTTTTTTTTTTTTTTTTTTTTTTTTGGATTTTGTTGTTTTATAGCCTGCTTTGGCTCGAGGAACCCTACATTGCTGTGGAGCTACAACAATTGATGAGTACCGCAAGTATATCGAAAAGGACCCTGCCCTCGCACGCCGATTCCAATCGGTGATGGTGACAGAGCCTACGGTCGAAGACACCATCTCGATCCTCCGAGGATTGAAAGAGCGTTATGAAGTACATCACGGAGTTCGGATCGCCGACTCGGCTCTTGTTGCTGCAGCTGTGCAGAGTCATCGATACATCACCGACAGGTTCTTGCCCGATAAGGCCATTGATCTTGTTGACGAGGCTTGCTCCAAGTTGAGATTACAACAGGAGAGTAAGCCCGATGTCATTGACAGTATCGACAGAGGCATTGTCACGATGGAGATTGAATTGGAGAGTTTGAAGAAGGAGACAGATCCACTCTCTGTATCCAGACGTCAAAAACTGGAGGAGGACCTTGCCAAGAAGAAGGACGAGTCTAAGAGACTTACAGCAATCTGGAAGGAAGAACGGTAGGCGAATCATGGTGAACACGTTAAGTATTGACTGGAAGGGGGGAAAAAATATGTGTAGCATCTCGACACTCATATCCTTGTTTTTCTCCCTCTAATTTTCTAGTGACAAGCTGGAAATCATTAAACAAGCCAAGGCCAAGCTGGAGCAGGCTCGTATTGACCTTGATTTGGCTCAGCGAAAGGGAGATTTCACCAAGGCCTCAGAACTTCGCTATGGAGTCATTCCCGAATTGGAGGCCAAGCTGCCCAAGGAAGAGACGATCCCGACCGAGGTCATCGAAGGTGCCCTGCACGATACGGAAGCACGAGGAGAGGATTCCTCCAAGCCAATTGGACCTCTTGGAACTCAAGAAGAAGTCGAAAGCCTGATTCACGAACGTGTAACAGCTGATGACATTTCCCGTGTCGTTGCAAGAATGACTGGTATCCCCGTTCAGGTAAAGAACCCCCCCCCCTCTCATACATGTACAATACACACACAAACATCTATAGTAGACAAGCACTCAGAGTAAGGTTGGTTGTCTAACTATTCTTTCTACCTGTCTATCATGAAACTCCAACTTTCTAGAACCTACTCAGAGGCGAAAAAGAGCGTCTTCTTGGAATGGAGTCTGCGCTGGCCGAACGTGTTGTTGGTCAGGATGAGGCGATCTCGGCAGTTGCTGAAGCTGTGAGATTGAGTCGTGCCGGTCTCTCAAGTCCAACTCGACCAATTGCCTCGTTCATGTTCCTTGGACCTACCGGTGTCGGAAAGGTATTTTTAAAGAAAAGGCATTGAAGTCATTGCTCGTCTAGTTTTTCAAACAAAAAAAAAAAAAAAAAAAAAAATCTCGAAAAGTATCCTTTGTTTACTAGAAACCTTAACATTCGTTCTCTGACCCGTGTTGAATCCATAGACGGAGCTTTGCAAAGCCATTGCCAAGTTCCTCTTTGACACTGAGAATGCTATTGTTCGGATCGATATGTCTGAATACATGGAGAAATTCTCGACCTCTAGATTGATCGGAGCCCCACCTGGATATGTTGGCCATGAGGAAGGAGGCGAATTGACGGAGGCTATCCGACGCAAGCCCTACGCCGTGATTCTTCTCGACGAAATTGAGAAGGCGAACAAGGATGTGTTCAATTTGATGCTCCAGGTCCTGGATGACGGTCGACTGACCGATTCACAGGGCCGAACAGTTGATTTCCGAAACACAATCATTATCATGACCTCGAATCTGGGTGCCGATCTCCTGGCGATCGCAGAGGATGATAGCTCTGCAAGAACATCCTCCATCGTGGGCAAGCGAAGCTCGAAAGCGGTCAAAAAGTCGGATGAGGAGGAAGGAAAGGTGACAGAGGCCGAGAAGGAGGCAGTGATGCAGGTTGTACGCCGACACTTTGCACCCGAGTTTATTAACCGTGTAGATGACATGGTAAGTCATTTGTATACCGATTCTGCTATAACTGTCACTCTCCCACGCCAAATAGATACTTGTATTAACCATGACTGTTTGGTTTTTCATCTTTTCTTTCTAGGTTGTCTTCAATCGCCTATCGCATCATGCAATCCGTGACATTGTGGATGTGCGTCTTAAGGAGGTTCAGTCGCGAGTGGATGACCGTCGTATCACACTCAAGGCCGATGGTGAAGCCAAGGAGTGGCTTGCAGATCGGGGCTATAGTTCCGCATATGGTGCTCGACCCTTGAATCGGGTCATCCAGAAACAGCTTTTGCAGCCACTGGCCAAGTTGATTATCGAAGGCAAGGTCAAGGTTGGGGAAGAGGTTGATATCAAGGTGGACCACAAAGATAACGATCTTCAGATCATCCCTGCTGGTTTTCCCGATACACCAGGCACAAAGTCCAAGTAAAAACCTTAAAAAGAGAAACATTGCAGGGAAAATAGGCCCTTGTGCCGGTAAAGACAGGAAGAAATTAGAGACATTAAAAAAAATAAATAAGAAAAAAAAAAAAAAAGAAGAAGAGTGAGAGAGAAAGAGTTGGGGTCAAATTCATTACACTGCCATCCTTACCAGGAGGGGAGGGATCGTCGCTGGGTTTGCGCCTTCCTCTGCTTCCTACTGCAACATTTGCCTCCGCTCATTCTATTATACTTGTATTTTCTTTTTTCTATCCCAAAACTGCTTCACCTTCTTTTGCGATTCTATCATCGTCTCCTTAGACCTGGCACAAAACAACAGCAGTACGGTTTTAGAAGACAACAGTAGTGTAATAATAATGCAACAGTAAGATTGTTAATTGACAAGAGAAGAGGATATATTTATGATAGAAGAGTTCTGAATATTTAAGCAGAGTACTGCTTCTCCAAGATCTTGGCAATAGTCTGGAGCTGGATGTTGCTGGTTCCCTCGTAGATAGCACCGATCTTGCAGTCACGGTAGAACTTCTCAATGGGGTACTCGCGAGTGAAACCAATTCCACCGGCCCACTCGATGCAGCGGCTGGCGGTGCGCTCAGCAACCTGGGAAGCATAGAGCTTGGCCATGGCAGCCTCCTTCACGAAAGGCTTACCCTGCTCCTTCAGACGGGCAGCGTTGTAGGTCAAGAGACGGGCAGCCTCAATGTCAACGGCAACCTGGGCATACTGCTGCTGCATTCCCTGGAAGTGACCAATGTAGGTACCGAACTGCTTGCGCTGGAAGAGGTAGGGCAAGGTAGCATCAAAGGCTCCCTGAGCGAGACCCAACATCTGAGCAGCAATACCAATACGGCCCTCGTTCAAGATCTCGATGGCGTACTTGTAGCCCTTGCCAACCTCACCGAGAATGTTCGAGGCGGGGACAACGACATCATCAAAGTTGAGAGTGCAGGTGGACGAGGCACGGATACCAAGCTTGGACTCCTTCTTGGCAACCTTGACGCCCATGGACTTGTCAACAACGAAGCAGGTGATGCCCTTGTAGCCCTTCTCGGGGGCAACGTTAGCAAAGACCAAGAAGATCTCGGCCTCGCCAGAGTTGGTGATCCACATCTTGGATCCGTTCAAGATGTAGTTGTCGCCATCCTTGACGGCACGGGTCTGGAGAGCGAAAGCATCCGATCCGGAACCAGCCTCAGACAAGCAGAAGCAGCCCACGGTGTCGGTGGCGAGGCGGGGAAGGTAGCGCTCCTTGATGTCCTCGTTGGCATACTTGCGGAAGAGAGTGTTGACGAGGGTGTTCTGTAGTTGATATCCCATTGAGTTGTCGAGAATCGTAGTTGTGGTGATTGATGCATACGAGTTAGTAAGAAACGATTAAAGAAGAGAAAAAGAAATCCAAGGGACAATATCTGTTGGTTTGTTCAGTCGAATGAATCCAAAAGAAGTTCTTACCTGGACATCGCAAATGACCGAGACGGAGGGATCAACCTTGGCGAGCTCCTCGATGGTCAAGATGGCGGACATGAACGAAGACTCTGATCCGTCGTACTTGCTCTCGGTCTCGATACCCATCAACTAGCAACATCCCAGAAATGTAATGCATCGTAGAGTAAGTATCATAAAAAAAAAAAAAAAAGTCTCACCTCCGCTTTAGATCAGGGGTGTCAGGAACACTGTCACTTTGAAAATAGAGCGTGAGAAAAAAAAACGACGACCAAGACGACTGGGAGTTTAAATCACACTCCCCTCCCTCCCCCTGCTCTCCCTGCTCTCCCCCGTGGACTGCCGATGGGCCTTCCTGTCGGAACCCACTCTTCACTCTTCACGAAATATTAGGAAACAGAGCCAAAATCAGGGGACTTACACCCTGCTCGAACAATCCCTTGAGGACATCAGCATCGAGAGTCTCGGTCTCGTCCATCTTGGCAACCTTGGGCAGGATCTGATCCTGGGCAAAGCGAGTAACTGTATACACAGCAGATCATTAGTGTCAGCCACGAGAAGAGAAAAAAAAAAAAAAAAAAAAGAACAGATCAGATCAGGTAAAGCCATGGTACTTACCAGTCTCCTTCAAGAGCTGCTCATCCTCAGTCAAGGTCTGCAGAGAGACAAAGTTGGAGCGAGCAACAGCAGCCTGCGAGAAAAATCTAGTTCCGAGTAAAAAAAAAAGATTCCGGTTAGCCAGAACTCAGGATGGAATCCTAACATGGAAGAGGAAGGACTGTGTTGATCCCTCTCTCTTTCTCTTCGATCCCAGCGCTTGTACTGGTCTCTTTTCCATATAGATCGACGTGTGCTTGGTTGGATAGTGTGTTCCTTTGGATAGGATAGCCCCGGAGTTCTGTCGCCGGATTCTTTCCGTGATTCCGCATGTAGAATGAACCCTAGACCATGTAATGAGATCCCGCAAACGAAGAACAAAGATGTGTTGTACCTGGGGCGGACCGCGTTGAGGACAGCAGGTCTGGCAACCGCAGAGGCAAGACGAGGGCGAATGGCAGCAAACATTGTGAAGGGAGAGTGGAGAGTGGAGAGATGGAGATGAGATGGAGATGAGAAAGAGAAGAAAGTGTGGGAAGCAGAATTGACGCGGAGAAATAAAGAGTGTGAGAGAGTGTGTGAGGGAAGGGGACACACGGGGCATGGGTTGCCTCGTTCCTCACCCACGTAAAGCGAAGGTAGCCGGTCAGCCAGTCAGCATCGAGGACGATGCCGGCTCTCGTTTAGGCAGGTCCGTGGAGAAGTCAAAAATGGATGGACTTTTTTTTTCACGT
The DNA here is from genome assembly GCA_011634665.1 of Mortierella sp. BCC40632. NCBI lineage: Eukaryota > Fungi > Mortierellomycota > Mortierellomycetes > Mortierellales > Mortierellaceae > Mortierella > Mortierella sp. BCC40632. The sequence goes on from WAEK01000010.1 coordinate 122,077, forward strand.
GCAGGAGTAACATGGGCGAAATGCATACCTTCCTGGTGTAGTCCCTGATGGTGCACATGCTGCAACCAGAGTCTACAAAGTCAGCAGAGATACCGGTGGCTGCCTCTCTCTCCTTCGTCTTCTGTGCCACGCGACAGGACAAACTTCCTTCCAGAGCCCTGTGCTCCCATCTCATTGTCCCGCCCTGCTACTGGAGTGACTGAACACTATGAGGGACCCGCATCTACTTCGACTGAATTCCTACTGCGCTAGTCGTCCTCCACAGATCTGTTTCGCTCGATTGCATCTCACCTTTGCCTCCGTGCAGTATGGTCGATATCGCGAGCCCACTTTGGAACTCGACCCGAATAATATGTGCCCGCGAATATCTTGAACACAAGGCAAAACAGATGAATGCAAGCATCTTTCTAGACTGTAGTTCAGAAATGCAAGCCAAGCAATTAGGATGAGTGCCCTAACTCACGCCCTTTTGAAGTGTACTCAAAAGTCCAACCAACCTGAGCAGACTCTTCAAAGGGTATATAGTTTGTATCGGATTGAAAAGAAAAAAAAACTCTTTCTTCAAAGAATGATGATCGAAATCACAGCAGTGACGCTTTGAAGCTTGGGGGTTGAGTTGATCTTTATTCGATGGAGCATCGATAGGTTGTCAAACCTTTAGCTATTAGAGAGTCAGAGAGGCGTCAGTGACAATCAAAATGTCTGTGAACTGAGGCATGACATGGTTGTCATCGGATAGTCTCCAGGTTACAGCTTCAAAGTCGAATCGATTTACGATTTATCGGGGTCCACGTACGCGCTCATGAGTCCAATCCTTGAAGAAGCCCAAGAATACTCTGTCTAATTTAGCACCAATGAAGAACAACTAGAGAACTCCAAGAGAATGGCAATAGGACATTCTGTCTGCTCTGTTTACGCTATTCGTGTAATCAAGACAGAGAGGCATGCAGGAAAAAAAAATAGACTGTCAAAGTCTGTTGTCCTTTTTCAGGCAGAGGATGAGCGCGGAGGATATAGAGCGACTACTTCTGCCTGTGGAGCATTGAGAGCTGTTCAATGGTCCTGGCCAAAGAGTCACGCACGTGAGCTTCTTTGCTTTGGTAGTTCAGACTCTTTTTTTTTTGCCCCGCACTAGGCGAGGCGGGGTGAGTTACTTTTTGCCACATGGGGCAGTAAAAAAAATACCCTTGATTTTCTGGGTGTCGCACGGCAGGCGAGACACACAGACATTCGAACACACACACACATATATGCAGAGTTTGAGAGAGAGAGAAAGAGAGAGAGAGAGAGAGAGAGAGTAGTGTGTATATGTGAGTGCACAAGTGACTCAGCTCTGGCTGTGAAGAGCGATCTGGCCCGGTTGCCGTGGTCGGCTGGGTCCGTCCCTGAGGACACAGTCCTTCCGTCGCAGTCCCTCGCCTCTCCCCCGTCCGTGCCCAGCTTACCAACGCAAACCAGCCCGCCCAAGCCATTCAGTCCAGCCCGCCAACCACCGGCCAGACCTCTCCACTCTCTCCGGCTGTCCATTTCAAGAACAGGAGCTGTCCCTGTTTGTTCGTTTCTCTCTGGCTCCCTCTGGCTTCCTCCTTTCTCTTTCTTCTTCTTCTCCTCTTCTCTCTTTCTCTCTCTCTCTTTTTCCTTTCTTCCTTTCTCTTTTTTTTCTCACCTTCTTTTCATCTCTCTCATCCTTGGACTTTTTGTTCGTCTCATTCTTCTCTCCTCAGTTCTCCATCAGCCATCCTCGAATTCAAGCCAATCCCCATCTCCTGCTCGGGCCGGCCAAGACGTGTCCCTGGCCCCTGATCTCCCCGCCGCTCGTGCCCTCACCCTCCGTCTCCTCTCCTCTCTCCTCCTTGGCTTTCACATAGTTTGATCCACTTCATCGACAAAGCGCAGACCTAACAACTCATCCACAACCATCTCCGCCAGCCGGCATGAACACATTCACCACAAAGAGCACGCCCCTGATCGGAGGATCCTCCGACCCTTCTACCCCTCCCTCATCTTCATCCTTGAACATGCCCTCTACCTCCGAAAGCGACCTCATCCCGAAGAGAGAATTGACACAGTTGGAGAACTTTGCCATCTCTGCGCTTGCACCCTCGATCGCCGTCCTTTTCACCAACCCTTTCGATACTGTCAAAGTTCGACTCCAGCTTCAGGGTGAGGTTGTCAAGACTAGAGAGCCAGGCATTAATGGCAAGGAAGTTGTCCGAATCTCTGAGAAGGTGAGTCTCTTTCCATTGCCTAAACCGAGAAGTGAACAGTAGCAAAACGAGTTTGCAAGGACCCGCATCTCTCCTCTCTTCAACCACACCCACGCACATTTGACACAGAGAGAAAAAAGAGAGAAAGGAAAGAGAAAGAGAGAGAGAGAGACATATGCACCTCGTACACTTTGCGAGTTTACCCCGCATTTGGCATCCACCAGTCGGCCGTTGTTGAATTTTGCAGTAGTCGATGCTGTTTATATTCTTTTTATACTTTGGACGCCTCTGCCCTCGTGGGATATATTGGAGGCAAAGAGGAGCAGGGAAAAAGAGCGAGAGGGAGAGAGAGAGAGAGAGAGAGAGTCAACAGGACAGGAGCATGACAGTCCAGTGAGCGAGCAGGGAACGCTGATGCAGTGACACCATCAGCAAAAAGGTATCCATCACCCCGTACACCTCGGCCAAAAAAAAAAAAAAAAAAAAAAAAAAAAAAAAAACAGAGCATCTTGAGACATGCACACATTCAGACAGAAGGAAAGAACAAACAGGGCAAAACCTCGACTGCTCTTCGGGGCAAAAGCACGCATGTCTGTCAGGAACACCGACCATGCTGTTGTATAACTTGAACCGTGTGTAGGCAATTGAAAGGGTCTCTCCTCCTCCTCCTCTCCCTCTGTTTTGGACTGTTTTGTTGGGGGATTCGGAAGGGCTGCTGCACAAATGCGGGAACGAGCAGCCAGCCAGCCAGCCAGTTCAACAGAAAACAACGCAGGCACATTTTCCATCGCTCTGCTCTGGGTGGAGTTGGAACTCTTTTTTCTTCCGATGCCACACGACAAGATGCTTTTCTTTGGCTATGGACAACACGGACACACACAAGTGTGGGCCTGCCCTTGAACAGACCCCCTCCCCCTCGCAGGGAGAAGGGGAGTGGAACGGGAGAGCATCTCCTTCACCCTCCTTTACCTCTCTCTCTCTCTGCCTTGTCGAGATTTCAGACACAAAAGATGTGCATTGATCCAGATCCTGGCTGTGTCTTGCTCGGAAACTCTTTGGCTCTTTCTCTCTTTCTCGTTTACACATGAGCTTACCTCCCCTGACCCCACTTTTCCCTATTACTACTACTCACATTATCTCATCTAACAGTCACCACGCAAACGCAAACACTATTGAAGACACAGTTATTAATGCATCCATCCTTCTATCCCTTGATATTCCTGCTCATAGGTCTACAAATCGTCCTGGGATTGTTTGCAGAAAACATTCCGACATGAAGGAGTGCGTGGACTGCAGAAGGGTCTCTTTCCTGCTATCCTGAAGGAATCTTCAAAGAATATCTTTCGCCTTGGTCTCTATGACCCTATCTTGAACGCAATGCATCCCCTCAACTATCCTGGCGAAGCTAGCACTGCTCCTGCTTGGAAACGTATGATTGCAGGTGCTACATGCGGCGCTATGGGTGCAATCAGTGCCAACCCATTTGAGCTCATCAAAACCAGACTCCAGAGTCACTCTGCTGGCAGCTTGGCTGTAGGCAACCAATATGCCTACAAGGGCACCTTCTCCGCGTTGCGATCCATCATTGCTACAGATGGCTTTATGACTCTCTACAGAGGCTCCATCATCTCCATTGCACGATCAATGTTGGGCAGTGCAGCCAACTTGACAACTTATTCGCTTTTGAAGGACCATGCCAGGAATCACTGGGGAACTCCGGACGGTGTGATGTTAGATATGACAAGCTCTCTTGCAAGTGCTTTTGTCAGCGTCGTTGTCATGAACCCCATGGATGTTGTGTAAGTTGGCACAGAATACTCTTGTCTGTTTGGTGCTAGCTTCATAGATGATACATCTGGACACTGATACTGACTTCCGATGTTACCAAATGACAACTTAATAGCCGCATCCGTCTCTACAACCGCTCGTCGCAGTCATCATCACAGTCGACTTTGCAGTCAATTCGTCACATTCTGACCACAGAGGGTCCTTTGGCATTCTACAAGGGCTTCTCAACCCATTTTATGCGTATCGGACCTCACTTTACGCTGACCTTTGTGTTCCTGGGTATGCTCAAGCGATTCCTGATCGAAGGCGCACAGCCCGAGTCGACATCCAGTATGACAGGATCAAAAAGACCTCCAATGATTCTCCATCCTAAGGATGAAAACGTCGCCTCTGGTGTGATCGCCAGGCGAGAGGAGCAGATCTAAGTGCGGACCTTCAGGCTTGCAACTATGAGAGGATAATCTTTGTTTCCTTTCTGCTTCGCCTTTTTACTCCTATTGTCACTACCTATTCATTCTATAACATTCTTGGTCGGTCTTAATTTCGACCGCACCTATTCCTCTGCTCATTATCAATCCTACCCGAAACCGCCTCTCACCCCTCATCCCATTCTTTGTGTCCTGCCCCTCAAATGGTCATTTGTACTATCGTCATGAAAGCTAAACAGAAAAAAAAAAGTCCTCCGCTCATTGATAGAAGCATTTGCATTTACACTTCATACACACTTGCACTTTCCCACCCTCTTCCACATCTCTCCACTCCCACCCTTCCATCCTTTTGGTCTCTTTAGACTCTTCTCTTCCCACCTGATCTTTTTTTTTCTTTTTTTTCTCTTTGTCTCTCCATTCTCCACTCACCAACACCTTTGATAAAAGAATACCTTGCATACGACGACTTATCGTTGGGATACACTTGTACAATAAATACTCTATTTGAAAAGGGACTACTCCTCTAGAAAATGATGATGTCGATTGAGAAAATATGTATAAAGAAAGAAATGGGTATATACAACAGACGAGGGTACAATCCCGCTTGTCCGCTCCATCATGTTATCGTCCACAAAAACGTCCAGAAGTCAAGACTTAGTGATAGCTAGTGACTGTTGACGAAAAGTTAGGGAGCTCATTGTCTAGTTGTTTCCATGAGTCTTGTTATGTCCACTACAGCACTGATGTGATGTATGCTGGTGCTGATGTTGGTGCTGTTGCTGTTGCTGTTGCTGTTGAGTTTGTTGACGGGCTTTGTCCTTTGCTGCCTGCATAGCCTTGCGTTCCCAGCTTGGTGGTGGACCTTTCATGAACCTTGAGACCTTTGGCTTTGCGTTCTTGTAAATGTCGACAGGAATAATCAAGTTTGGGTTTTTAGATAGCTCAGTGAGGTGATCCCGTTGGATCTATTTTTTTTTTTTTAAAGAAAAAAAAAAAAAGAAAAGTCAGTTTTAGTCAACGACCTTTAGCCTGAAGATACACCTTGCGGCTTCATGAAACGACGCACGTTTTTTTTTTTTTCCCCCCCAACCTACTGAAAGATTGTCGATCTGGACCTCAGCCAGCTGGATCATGCCTTCGATAGCTTCTGGATCCTTTTCGCCCTTATTTTCCCGGAAATCTCCTCTGACTCTCGAAAGAACCAGAGAAGATCGTGTATCGGTTGGCATGGCCTTTCCAATACGAAGAAGCTGACGGTAAAGTGAAAGCACTCTGGCGCGTTGTTGAACGGCTACACTCTGTCCCGACATTGCTGTTCCTTTTTTTTTTTTTTTTTTTTTTTTCTAGTTTCCTGATGACTCACAAAAAAAAAAAAAAAAAAAAGTCTCCTGCTTGCTTTCTGATGACCTTTCTTTGATGCTTAGAATTGGTCGGTTCTCGGTGCCTTTTGATTCGCAGGGTGTGGTGGTGGATTAAGACCGAATAACCCGCGAAGGGGACTCCGGGGGGGAGGGAAAGTGACAGAGCCGAGCAAAGCCACACGCAGGACACTGGTAGGCAAAGATCTATGGAAGAGGCTGAAATGCAACTGCTCCCAAAAAAGAGAGAGAGAGAAAGAAAGAGAAACAGAGAATGCATCATGACTAAACCCGTTCAACAAGAGAAACGCGATGTCGAGGCGGATTCTGATTCAAGCGATGACGAGGACTACGTTCCTGATGGTACAAATGTATCCTGCTGTCATCATTGCTAAGCTAAATGAAAGATTGAGCTCTAGCATTCCTGACTGACTTTTGTCCTATGATGCTCTCACTACTCCACTACTCTAGACAAGGTAGATATTCAAAGCGACAACGATACCGATAGCGGTGAAGACGATAGTGGGGACGAACACGGCGATGATTCAGGAAACAACAACCTATCCACATCTCGCTCTGCAAGGAAACGGAAAGCGCTTGAGGATGAAGCCAACTCCAAAGTGCTTTCACAAGCCCAGGAACAACAGATCGCCCTAGAGCAGGCCTCAAAAAAGAGCAAGATCGATGCACTATGGGCTGAGCTGAATGCGCCAACTGTAAAACCGGCTCGCTCACGGACAGACTTTGAAAGTGCTGCTGCAGCTGCAACAGCCAGTGGATCATCGGGCTCTAGGGCGGGGGCAGCGTCGACCTCCAAGATGATAACAATTACAACGACGTATGAGTTTGCGGGCGAAACTGTCACGGTCACAAAAGACGTCCCTGAGGACTCCAAAGAAGCCAAAGAGGCTGCTCTCAAAGAAGCAAAGAAAGATGGCAAGGCACCAGTATCTGCAACAAAGACCAGTACGATGGCAACGGAAACAGAAAAAGAAGAATCTAGTGAGGCATCGCTTGGAGCAAAATTAACATCGACCACACCAGGAGTGGTATCAGAAGGAGCCTCGCCTTCCTCCAATGCAGATTTTGATATGACCACAGCCGAGTCCTCTTCTGCTGCATCTACCCCTTCCTCTACCCCTTCCTCCACTCCAGTTCCTGCTGCAGGTGCCTCAGGCTCTGGTGCAAAGTACACAACCCGACCATCGATCCTCGAATCCCTTTCAGTAAAGAAAGGCCCAGTCCGATATGTACGCAAGAAATCGAATCTGGACGAATTGGCTGCAACGTATGGGGTCAAGAAGCCAGCCAAACTGAACACGCTCGAGAAGTCCAAGCTGGATTGGAATCAGTTTGTGGGTAAGGAGGGTATTGAGGACGAGTTGAAGCACCACAACAAGGATGGATACATGGAAAAGGTGGCTTTCCTTCAACGAACAGATGAACGACGGGACCAGGAACTGCAGCGGTTAAAGAAGCGAAGGTAGTAGTGGTGTTAGTAGAAATAAAAATAAAATGCATCGAGCTGGTAGTCATCGACGGTGGGTGTGGAGGAAGAGAGAAAGAGAGAGGGAGAGGGAGAGGGAGGGACAAAGGAGTGATTGCGGCAAGGGAACAGTCTCCTCTCTCCCACTGGAGCCCTTAATATCTATCTTTGCCTGTGTCTGTCTTGTCCTCTCTCTCTCTCTCTCTCTCTAGTCTCTAGTCTCCACCAGACCAGAGCTGCATCTTTCGCCATCGCTCTGTCTGTCGCCTGCCCAAGATCTGGACCATTGAGTAGTCGCAAAGGAGCCAGATTCTCTACAGGAAGCCCGCCGATCACACCACCTTGATTGACTACTGCTGCTGCCTCTTTTTTTTTTTTTTTTTTTTTTTTTTTTTTTTTTTTCTTTCATTTTCTCTTTTCGGCCTGTCCGTCTGTCTCTGTCTCTCTCTCTCTGCCTTTTCTTTTCTCAGCCTCCCTTATTCCCTTCTGGACAAAAACCTCCTCCCCCTCCTCCCCCTCCCACCTACCCACATCCTCTGTTACGCATCGCACACACAAACGAAAAGGACAGAGTGCGAGAGAAAAAGAAAAAAGAACGACAGCTGCCATGAAACGAGCAAATGAAGATCAGCATGACAATCCGGTCAAGCGACCGCAATCGCTCACCTCCGTTCACTCGAATCATCTCCCTGTGAGTCCTAACCTGAGTGCTGGGAGCCCTAGTCCTCCTCGTAAGAAAGAGGTAAGAATCAATCCGCACCTCCTGTTCTCCTCCTCTTCCTCTCCCTCCTCCTCCTGCTGCTCCTCTTCCTCCTTTCTCCATCTCATCACCACCACCACCACCACCACCACCAGCGATTCATTCTCATTCGCCCTTTAGCAATGCAGATCCCATCATCGCTCCTACTCTTTTTTTGTCGCCTTGGGACCTGATTGCCTACTTAATCTACTAACTCAATGACTCCATCTCTGTCTGTTTGGGCTGGGCGGTGGAATATTTGTTTCTTTTTTTTTACGCGAGTAGCTCAAGGTGTATCGTGGATGTTCGCAGTTGAAAGAGTTTGAACTAGTGGACAAGCTGGGTGAAGGAACCTTTGGGCAAGTCATTATCTGCTTTTTTTTTTTTTTTTTTTTTTTTTTTTGTTTTCGTGGATAGGTGGGACTCATGATGTGGGTCCGCTTTTCTTGAGTAGGCAACTAACAAAGGAACTCCTTGATTCTATATTCAACAATTACTTCTTTCTTTCTTTCTCTTTTTCTCACCCCCAAACAATCGACTACAACGGGATACCATATGGGAACCTCAATTCGAACGGGAACATTGATTGAACGACGGTGGCCATTCATAACCCATGGAAAAAAAAAACTCTGGAATGCGACCAATATTTCTTGAATATCTTTTTATTTTATTTTTATTTTTTCTTCTAACCATCGATTTATGAAAACAGTGAGGTCCACAAGGCTCGTAGAAAGGGCTCAACAGATTTGTTGGCCCTGAAACGAATCTTGATGCATAATGAAAATGAAGGCATTCCTATCACTGCCCTGAGAGAGATCAAAATCTTGCGACGATTGAGGCATGAGAATGTGGTGCCTCTTCAGGACATTGCCGTTTTTCCTGGTAGGACATTTACCCCCCTCAATTGCTTCTGCTTTGCATTCTGACAACCGAGAAAAAAAAAGAAAAGAAAAGGAAGAAGAATAGAATAAGGGCTTATGAGCAAATGTGATCGGATAGCCCACTCAATCAATTTCTTTTGATTCGGCTCGCTAGGTTCCAGAAGTGGACGTAGTCGAGCGAGTGTGTATATGGTCTTCCCATATATGGATCACGACCTTAGTGGACTGTTGAACAATCCAAAAGTCCGGCTATCGGTGCCTCAGATCAAGCTGTATATGAAACAGCTACTAGAGGGCACTGTCTACATGCATGGCGTAAGTCATCTCTGAGAATCCACTGATGTCCAATTGTGATATTAGCTCCTTTGAGTAACGAGTAGGCTCATACTCTGCCCCCACCACTCAAAAAAAACACACACAATCTATTGGGTACCGCAGCAAAAGATCCTTCACAGAGATATGAAAGCGGCCAATCTGCTTATTAGCAATAACGGGACGCTTAAGATTGCAGACTTTGGATTGGCAAGGCCATTCAAGCCAGAGGGAGAAGATTACACCTCCAAGGTCGTCACAAGGTGGTACCGGCCCCCAGAGCTATTCTTGGGAGAAAAGAAATATGGTCCTGCAGTGGACATGTGGGGAATTGGGTAAGTTTACATTTGATCCGCATGTTATTTCTTTGTATATTCAGCATGCGCCGTTCACTAATACAGTCGATAACTTGTTTCTTTCAAAAGATGCGTGTTTGGAGAAATGCTCTTCGGCCGACCAGTCTTACAGGGAAGCTCAGACCAAGACCAGCTGGACAAGATTTTTCAACTGTGCGGTTCTCCTACAGAAGAAACTATGCCAGGATGGTCATCATTACCAGGATTGGAGGAGAAAGGCGTTGTCTATCAAGTCAACCGGACATATCCACGCAAGTTGAAAGATGATTTTGAGCCGTACGTCAATTCAGTTGCATATGGATGAGGATGCCCGTTCAGAAGCAAAACTAAGGACAGGACACTAGAATAGATATCACTTGAACTTTGTTCTCACTGCCTGAAGCTTTGTCTCCCTTTAGGTATGGCACATTGGCAGCGGACTTGATGGACAAGCTTCTAGTCCTGGATCCCAAAAAGAGGCTGTCTGCCTATTCAGCATTGGACCATGACTATCTCTGGGTGGAACCGCTGCCCGCAGAGATCGGCTCGTAAGTACTCTTGTCCAACTAAAGAACCAAGGATGTTGACATGCTAGCAGATGTACTTACCACAAGTGACACTACGTCAATGCTTCGACATAGGCTTCCACTCTATGACTCGAGCCATGAATATGATCGACAGCGCAAACATGAGGCGCAACAGCAGCAGGAGCGTCAACATGCCGCACAGGCAGCAGCGGCAGCGGCAGCACATCACAATCCTCACCACCATCATGGCGCACCAGGCGCACATGGACACCATGTTCCACCACGACATACTGGTGCCGGAGCCGGGGGCGTACCGCCCTACAGATCTGGAGCACCTGTAGGCGCAACTTATGGAGGCGCTGAGCATGAGAGGCGTGACAAGCCACGGGGAAATGGGCCTACGACTGCACCTGTATATCGACCAATACCTCTTCCACCCAAACCAGCAACAACTGCGCCTCCAGCACCCAATCCCACAACATCCACTACCACGCGCCGGCCCTGAAAGTTCTGTGACTTGAAGGGAAGATACAGCGTGCTTGTATTTTTTTTTTTTTTTTTTTGTTTTTTGCCTTTTTTTCCTTTTTTTTTATCCTTCCATGCCGCATTGCTTTTCTTTTTATTTCCTTTTTTTTTTTTATGGATTTGTTGTGTGTGTGATTTACTCTTGCTATTATTGTATCGATCCTCCTCTTCCACTACACGAATTTTATATCTATCTATCTATCTACCACACAACCGAATGGATAAACATTCTACACACTACCTAGCCAACTGTGCCTCCTCCCTTTCTCTCTCTCTCTCTTCTTTTTATTCTGAAATGGCGGCCGAAGGGTAGTAGTGATTGTATTTTACAAACAAAACCTTGGGTTTGCCCTTTTGAGCACCAGCAAATAGCGAAAGCAATCACTGGAAGTCAAAGGGAGAAGAGAAAAAAAAAAAAAAAAAAAAAAAAAAAAAGAAAAAGAATGAATGAAAGGGACACAACAGACAGACAGACAGAAGCATCCAATAAAAAAAAAAAAAACAGAGCAAATAAGTCTTATTACTCTTACTTCTAGAAAGAACGAATCAGATGCGATTACCTTTTGAGTGAGTGAGTGAGTGGGTGGGTGAGAGTGAAAGAGAGAGAGAGAAGGAAATCAAAAAAGGATGATAAAAGTCGTCAGTAGACGGGATGTAGAATGATGAGCATGTGTAGTGGCAAAAAGAGGATGGACTGACTGCCGAAAACCCGCCTGCAACTGAAATCTAACACGCTCCGGCGGCTGAAATTACGTCGCCATGGCTGGCTGACTGGCTGGCTGGCGGGTGAAAGGGAAGGGGGGGGGGGTACAGTTGATACCGATGGGAGGAGAGAGAGGCGCACAGCAGCATTTCGAACCAGGGGAGTGGATATCGAATGCGGTGGAGAGGGGAGAGAAGTTCAGAAACTTCTTTTTGACGAGAACGAGAGAGAGAGAGAGAGAGAGAGAGAGAGAGAGAGAGAGAGAGAGAGAGAGAGAGAGAGAGAGAGAGAGTTCTTTTCTTTTTTCTTTGCTCGGGATTGCCCTGATATAGGCGGACGAATTCATCTCCACCCCCCATGCATGCATGCATCATCATTATTATTATTATTATTATTATTATTATTATTATTGAAAATATTTATTTATTTTTCTTCAAACAAAAACATATAATGTTTTATTGGGGAGGGAGGGGGAGGTTGCCCTCACTCTCTTTTTGGAGAGAGGGCTTTATCTTTTGTACAAAACAATCGTTGTATATAGGAGAACACAAAGAACAAAAAAAAAATCAGAGAGCGAGAGAGAGGGAAAACTGGTCATTTCAACTAAAAAGGAGAGGGAGCGCGCTGGGAAATCAAACTATACAAGAAAAAAATAATAAAGGGAAGGGAATCTTCCTACGTCGGCGTAGGAGAACATAGAAAAAGAAAAGGGAAAAAGATACTGTATCAAGAAAAGGGGAGGAGGGGGGATCAAGCAGACTTTAGGTAGGAAGGAAGCGGAGAGGAGGAGGGGATCTTCTTCGTGGTCTTTTAAACTTGAAAGTGAGAGAGGGGGAAAAGGCGAAAGAGCCTTCGACCTTAGCACCACAAGAACTTTCCATTGGAACCGGCGCCAGCACCGAACCGCAGGGGGGCTTGAAGAACAGGAGAAGGAGAATAGAAAACAGTCGTGTCAGGAAGTAGTTGACCTCGGTCCATGATACGGTTCCGATTGCTCAGTCGTCGTTGCAAACGTTCAAGGGTCATCCCTTTGGGATTGCTGGTGGTGGGAATCTCCGGGGTGACAAAGGCAACCTTGGGCGTATCCATCTCTGGCGATCGTCCCGTAGGCATGTTCGAGGGGGTGGGAAGGGCCGCGTTGGCAAAGTTGGTGTGGTTGAAAAAACCACGGGTATAATCATGGAAACCACGATTGTCTTCCTCCGGCACACCCCTGTCGTCATCTTTGGCATCGCTGTCAAATGAAAAGAGCGGTCTCTCCCCAACCATCTCCATCTTCTTGGAAAAGTCATCATCGCCAACTGGAGCTGTGGTTGTGGCAATCGTCTTCTTTTCAGTAGCATGGCCAGCCGCGCCGCTTTTAGAGAAATCGCTGTCTTGATGGCTAACGGTACCTCTTTCAGAAAGTTGAATACCTGCCAAGCCATTGGTGATCGGCAAAAACTTGTTGGACTCTTGGGCAAAGGGGCGGCGGATATCTGCTGACGAGGTCGAAAGGATGGTATTGGTATCCACCTTGGATTGTATGGCGGTCGTCTGCGTCTGTAGGGGCGTTATACAGGCAACGTTGTTCGGAGTGGATTCGGTCATGATATGCTGGGTCTGTCCGAAGGTGATGGGCCGCAAGGGACCATTCACAAAAGTGGACTGCTCCATAGTTTTCTCCGCCATATTTGTTGGTGTTACCGTAGCAATTGCGCCTGCTTGTGCTGTAAAGTTGAAGGGTATAGCTGCGGGAACAGCATTGGTGTGATTGGATCTAGATTCGGGAGCCGGAGGTGGGAGCTCGAGAGCTGGGGGTTCGTGTCGATAGAAAGGATTTGCATTGTCGTCAAACCAATTCTCGTATCCGATTGATCCCAAAACTTCAAGCTTTTCTTCATAGATCCGATGGAGACGACAGGAGGGGGGTACGGGTGTAGAAGGCGGCCTTGCCTCCTCGTTGTCGTTGTTGGTGTTGGTGTTGATGTTTAGGGAGCAGTTGATCTTGGCAAGTTTGTTTTTCAACAAACAAGCCCTGCTTGTGTTGATATGTAGTGATTGTCGTGCTCGGTGCATTGAAAGAGAAATAATAATAAAAACTCAAAGAGAAGTAACGAGTGTTTTGGCGTTATGAAAAACAAGAAAGGAAAAAAAAGAGGAGGAAAAGAACTAGGGAGATGAACAGGTTGTGTCTAGGAAGGGATGCGTCACTGCAAGTGTATGAGTGTATGAAGGAATGGGTTCTTGAAGGGAGAGTATTTAAGTCGTGAGGGTCGTGAAGGCGTGGAAGGGTGGCGGGGTACGCAAGGGATGAGGGCGTGAGACGTGAGACGTGAAGGTTGAGCGTGAGTCGTAAAGGCGTGGGCCTTAAGGCGAGGGACGTGAGGGTGAAAGGCGTGAAGGGAGGTTGTTGAGCGTAAAGCGTAAAGGAAGGTAGTCCTAACTTGAGGAACATGCAATACCATGGATATTTATACAAAGTCACCAGGGCTACACTTGCCCACTCAATGCGAAACATGGCTGAAGGGAAATGCTTCTCAAAATGTCCCTTCCGAAAATGAAAAAAAAAGAAAAAAAGAATTAGAGAGCCCTCGGACCTTGCCTTTCCAAAGCAATGCCAATGCAAGACTAGTACCCCACACGGATAGGTGCACACATGGACATTTTCTAACACCATGGCAATATCGGGGTAGTCTAGTAAGAGAGCGCTAGCATGCTCGTGCTTTTGGTTTCTAGTCGGGCCAGGGATTGAGCGATTCATTTGCCTCGCTTCCGTCCCTTTTCTGCTCATACTCCCCACATATCTACATCCGGACTGCCTGACTATAGCAAACACAGTGGCCCAATTTCCTCTCAAAATAACGTGAGCCCTGCCAGGTAAAGCCGCAATCCGTTTCCCGCTCCCGTTGAATTGGGTCTTTGTTCCTCGCCACATGCTCTAAAAGGAACTCCATGCAATGTCTCAGCCTTTTTGTCCTCTTGACAGCGACAGCAACACTGTCATGGGACTTTTTGTGATTTCCGAGAGCGCTTCCCTCTCCCCCACCAATGCGGACCAACACCTGCAAAAAGAAAAAAAGAATCGCCTATCTTCCCCACCCACCCAATCGGCCTCAGAATGTGAAGCGAAAGCGGATGGAAAAGAAGAAATTGTCAAACTGTCAGGGACAAACTTTCGTGGAGGAGAAATGACAGAGCAATCGAGTGAGCCTCACTCCAGAATGGCTCTCTAGGGTACGATTGGATCTGACAGTAGAAGCAAAAGGCTCGCTTCAATAACAACGACTTTATTACCGGATATTGTGATTGTCCATCGTTGTACCTGATGTTGCCGTTTTCCATCTGACACCTATTTTTTCTTTGACAGACACGCTGTGCTTTAAAGTACCTATTCGCTCTTCTCAGTAACCTCGCCGCAGTCAACAATGGCAATCTCGCCAGTGGTTGAGCCGCTGGGAGTACCGAAACTCTCGATGAGATCCAGGACCTTCTCTCCCTGCTCAAGCTTTCCAAAGACAGTGTGCTTGCCATCCAACCAAGGGGTGTCTCCGAAACAGATGAAGAACTGGCTTCCGTTCGTGTTGGGACCGGCGTTGGCCATCGAAAGAACACCCTTGCCCTTGTGAGCAATCTTGAAGTTCTCACTATTAGCCACATCGTAAGCAGACGTGATCAGTCAAAAGAAGAACATGGATGAGCAAGTAAAACCAAAGTCTCGTGGCCGGTGAAAGAAGAGTGAGAAGGCGAAGGCTGGTCTGACTAGCCACGGAAATGAGAGGGTATGTATGGAACAACGGCTGGATATGACTGTGCAAAACACACCAGAGATCCAGTCCCAAAAATAAGTGAGCACCTCACTAGCAAGGGAAGGGGAAAATGGCAAGACAGTCGGGTGTAACACTCACTCGGCAAACTTGACACCATAAATGGACTCGCCTCCACGGCCATCACCACGAGTAAAGTCTATGATTGAGGGATTATAATAAAAAGAAGACTCGTGTTAGAATACCCGGTCCGCGTGATCCCACTTCATCTCATCTTCAACTAGCAGCCCTGTCCTAGGGAAACCATGTCTATACGTGTCAACACATGCTGTTCTTCAGTCTCCCCACATTACCTCCACCTAGAGCAATTCAGTTTGTTTTTTGTTTTTTTTTTTTGCAGACCATGTTGGCCACAAAGACGCGTAGAGTGCAACAGCGCGTTTCGAACACGGAGAATGAACGAATGGCGGAAAAGAATAGGGAAAGGAAAAAAAAAAAAGCTAACGTCAGTTAAACATGTCAAGGGGCAGTTCCAACCTAGATGTCAAGCGCAAAAGACTGAGCAAAGACTACAACTCCAGTCAACCCGTAGTGATGGATCCTCAATTGCATACCCTGAGCCATGAATCCAGGGATAACACGGTGGCTACATAGAAAAGTAATAGAAATGATTGGTTTGTTAGCAACAGGAGGGGGGGGTAGAATCAGTCAACCTCTGTTCCCTCAGTAACTCCGAGTCAATCCACGAATAAATCACGCCTCCGTTCTCGCCCGCAGTCTGGCGCGAGTGGTGAGACTTACAACTTGGAGCCCTTGTAGGTCAGAGGCATGCCTGAGAGCTTGGACTTGCCGTGCTCACCAGTGCAAAGAGCCCTGAAGTTCTCAGCGGTCTTGGGGACAGTCTCATTGAAGAGCTTGAAGGTCATGCGACCAGCTGATGTATATCATGTTCGTTTCCATGCAGAAATGATTGGATAGACATTGATTAGCGTGTGTCCAACTCTTTTTTTTTTTTTTTTTCCTTTTTTTTCCGGGTCCAGTTTTTCTCATTGTAGTCTCTGCCATGTCTTCACAAAAATGCCCTATGGCCATATTTAGAGGAGGGAAGTCGAGCGACATCTTTACCAGGCTTGTTGTTGATAGCAATGTCGAAGAAGACCTTGGCAGACTTGGTCATGATGGATAGTATAGGAGTGGAGTGGAAGAAATGCAAGAGACGCACACCTTGATCGGAAATGCACAACAAAGAAAAAAATATGTCACGTTTCCACCCTAAAATTCAAACTCGGTCACATCCCCGTCCTTCTGCGTCCGTCGGTCTAGGTTCAGTCAAGGTGTCCTGCCCGAGCTGACCCTTCTGGTACCAAGACTTGGCTATAATCTTAACTCTTTATGTCTCTTTGCCCCAGCGAGGTAACTCGGTGAGGATACTCACCGAAACAATCCAAAAGGCATTGTCAACGACTGTGGCTGAGGGTGTCTTGCAGTAGCTTGAAGGTTTAATAGGTCAACAAACGACATTCAGATAGCAACATAACCGACTGGTATTGAACTTTTTACCATCTCTGGATGAATAGTTTTTGCTGAAAAGAATACTAATGAGGGCCTCCAAAAAATTATAGAAGACGAGAGGTAGGAAAAAGCAACGTTCAAGTCGATTTCAAAGACTTTTCGTTCCCATGGATTCCTCGTGGATATGATAGGATTCATAATCTGTTGTAGTTATCCACGTCGGAGCTTCAAGAAGGACACGCATGATTAGCAGAGCTAACCTAACAAGTTCAATTAGGGGGACAGCAAGCTATGATAAGCCAATGATGAACCAGTCCAGCTCCATTTACAACCCTGCTTACTGGCCGGCTGGGCTATTTACCATGAAGACTATCGCTAATACCTTGGAAATCAGATGACAGAGAACCTTGCCCACGCCGCGGAAAGGAAGCACGATTGAGTCTGACATACTAAAGACAGCCTAGGTGCGTTGGATCGCTGCAACGTGACTATTCTCTGAGCGTTCAAAGCTTTGTCTCCAAGGTGTGGTTTTGACAGAGCGAATACGCTCCCTGTGATGTAATAGTGCCATGGAATACTCGATGAATAGAGTACTTGAGGACACATCCCGCTCTCGAGCGTAGAAAGTATTTTTGAGATAAAGGTCTACCGAGAAGAAAGAAGGAAAGCATTTCTTTTATGTGCTCAAAATCACTCCAACTCTGGCATAGAAAGGAAAAAGGACGCGAGTTCCAAAGTGCCTACACACAAGCCACAACTATTCTCCAGATCTTTTAGATGAGGCACAAGGAAAGTTGAGTTCACATTTCCTCAAAAGTCGCTGTTCAGGACCACATTCTCTTTCTCTTCTAGTAGGCGTATTTAATCGAACACGAGACGAATCCAGCAACGACATTGTATCGGATACAGCACTAAGAAAGGAAGAAAGAGAGAAAGAAAGAAAAAAAAAAACACGACTCCATCAGATCTATACCACTGCAAAAAAGAGAAGAGTAGTTAGACAATGGCATCAACAGCACCCGCCGTCGACCCCAACCAGACCATCTATGTTCGCAACCTCAATGAGAAAGTCAAGAAGGAGGGTAATCTACTTGTCGAGGCGACATGCTATTGAGCATCAGAAGCGACACATCTGTACCTTGCCTATGCTTGGTTTTCTTCGGGATCCATTAGCTTTGCCTCGCCTCTCCCCTTCTGGTCACCCTTTTTTTTTTCTTTCTTTCTTTCTTGAATATTGACGACGTTGGCTTTTCTTTTTTTCTTTTTTCGTTTCTCTTTTCTTGAATGGCTATCGCAACAATAGAGCTGAAGAGGAGTCTCTACTGTCTATTCTCGGCATATGGAAAGATCATTTCAATTGTCGCCTGCAAGACACAAAAGGATCGAGGACAGGCATTTATCGCTTTCTCGGATATCGTTTCCGCCACAATGGCTCTTCGAGGACTTCAGGGATTCAGCTTTTACGGAAAATCAATGGTACTACCCCATTTCTCGTCAAAAATGAACTCGACTGCGTCCACAATTGCTGTTTTATCCTCACTATTCTTTGCCCTATCTCCTTCAAAACTGAGTGACTGACCATGGCATCTTTTTCTTTTTTTTTTCTTTTTTTCTTTTTTTCTTTTTTCTTTCACTGTCATCTACTATGACGTCTTGTAGGAGATCCAATATGCAAAGACGAAATCACACGCCATTGCCAGACTCGAAGGAGAGGTGCCAGGACAGTCATCACATAGCACACAGATCACTGCCAGTAAACGTACCCGCAACGATGACGACGAGGATGATGATGATGATGATGATGACGAATAAAAAGGAAAGCAGGAAAACTTGTAGGAGAATCGCCTCCCCTCCCCCTCCCTTCCTCGGTTGACAGCATCGGCTGAGAGGAACCAGTTGTATAATAAAGCTCTTTTTTTTTTTTTTTTTTTTTTTTTTCTATGTCCAATACAACAGTCGCCACTGCACTTGCTATTCTCAGCAAGACGACTGATCCGGCTCGTTCTGGGGCTGGAAGTTGGCTGGTGCGAATCCTGGCGTAGCCCTAGAGAACCATATGCCCCCAAACAAACAAACAAACGAACGAACGAACGAACGAACGAACGAACGAACGAACGAACGAACAAAATGAAAGAGGGGAAAAAACACACTTGGTTAACTGAACATCGATCTTACGCGCACGCCACCAGTACCATGAAAGTGATGTAGGGGGGAGGGGGACAAAGAACCTCTTCCCGTTCAACTTACTTGATCTCTGAACCACCAAGGCCTTCGCTCAGGTCGAAATCCAAGTCCAGGTCTTGACTATCCGTGTGTGCGGCTCTCCAGTTCTGGAACTGAGCTGCTTTGTGATCAAGCTTGAATCCGCCACTACTGTTCGCCTGTGGCCGAGCCATGTCCCCACGAGTGGAAACTCCGGTGTCTGACAAGAATTGAAAGGAATCTCCCACTACACCTTCCTCCGGTTCAGTCTTTAACGCAGGCAATGCTAAAAATGAACTGTCCCCATTCCCGACATACTTTGCAAATCCACTTTCGTTCACAAATGGATTGTTGCTATTGAAAGTATCCAGAGTCGTCGTCTCAAGCCCACTTGGGTGGTCACCCCAATCATCCTGACCGAGATCGCTAAAACTAACATCGTTCTGTCGGAATTGGTCACTCGTGATCAGGTTGGAGATACCCAGGTTCTCGTATGAAGGGAAAGAGGTGAACCCAAACAAAGCATTGGAATCCATTACTGTCGACCGGTCCGAGGGAGTACCCCAATCCAATGCAAAACTCTGAGAATTAGATGGTGACCCCACAGTATCGTTTGTGGACCAGTTTGCCTGGCCATTGGATAGTATCTCGTCCGCCAACATCCATGCTGGGATGGCATCTGTGGTACCGGATTGCATCTGTGCAATTTCGGCCGCTATTGAGGACTGTTTCTCGATCTCATTTGAAGCATCTGCAAAAGTTGTGTCCGAATATGAGCTAGGCTTTGATAAAGTAGGATCTCTGGAGGCCTGCTCAAGTTCGTCCAGTTGTTGTTTCAGTTCAGGTGGTATCGTAAACGGGAAAGCTCCTGCGACGGATTTAAAGACATGGGAAGGGTCCAAAGCCATGGCATCCAGCATCTCAGCCGTGACGCCAGGCGCGAACGGATTCCTTTCACTTGGGGAGGGAATTCTGGCCCACGGTCCATTATCTGGTGTCGGTGTTGCTGGGGTGGATGTTGATGTTAATGGGTCATCTGCTTTCTCTTTCGAAGATATAGTATCCTGGCTCTCTTTGAGGGTCTCTCCCACCAACTGATGCAAAGCAGATGATTCGACTTGTTGCAATGGGGGTTGATGGACAACTGATGATCCCGAGTCAATTTGCAACGACTTTTCAAATGCCTTTTGAAGTCGGTCTTCTGGCTCCTCAAGGCTGAGTCCCGAGAAGTCAAAGGCATCGTCCATGTTTGTGTCCTCCATGGCGAGTTTTTGTTTCGCTCGTTTTTTTTTTTTTTTTTTTTGTGTGTCCTCAAAAAAAAAAAAAAAAAAAAAAAAGAAGGAAGTGACTGTTGGTAGAGATCCCTACGCATAAATTTCAAAGGACCTCACTGGTTTATTTGTAGTTGGGGGAGTCTCCCATGTCTGTTTCCAGTGTAAAGGCATTCTTGTTTGCACTAGACGGCACTGCGTTACTCGATGTTTGCATCCTCAATACCCTCAGCCTTCCTCTCCTCAACAAAAGAGCTGTTGACCAACATCTCCGAGAAGGGAACAAGCTTGTCCACTCCACGAATTTCATTCGTCAAAAGAGGTAACCTAAGGAACCAATGGGATACAAAGTTGCTCAAGAAGTTAGACACCTTTTTTTTTTTTTTTTTTTTTTTTTCTTTCAATCTCAAACTAATCCAGAAACAACGACTGGTCGAGAAGAAGGAAGCAATTACCTGGTGATATGGAAATCTTCGTAAAGGTCATAAATCTGGTTCAGATACTTCTTCTGCATAGCATGACGGACACGGCACTGCTCACAGTTTGAATCCTTCTTGGGGAAGAGCAACTGGTTGACCACAATGTTGTGTGTATCGATGTGATAGGCAGTCAATTCCTGAATCATACGCTCCGTCTCGTACAATGACAAGAATTCGGAGATACAGACGCAGACAAAAGTGGTCTTGTCCGCATCCTTGAACTGGTTGTTGACCTCTGTGATGACCTCGCGCATGCCCTCGAGCTTGCTGAACATATCCTCGGGGTTACCCTGCATGCCCATCATGCCCGACATTTGCTGCATCATCGGACCGAACCGACCAGAGAGCTGTGACACCTTGGCCAAAGCCTTTTCAAGCACGCTAGGGAAGGACAAGAAACGAAGGGTGTGGCCTGTAGGGGCAGTATCAAAGATGATCACAGAGTACTCCATCGACTTGACCTGCCTATTGATTTGAGTAGCAACGAGACGACATCAGAGACTGTTGTGGGCTAATGGTTGTCCTTTGCTCCGTCGAATGTCTTTTTTTTTTTTTTTTCTATTTCTTCCAAGCAAAAAGAAACCATAGTGCAGTTGTTTCAACATACTTCATGACTTCGGCAAAACCCATGGCCTCATCTACACCAGGAATAGCAAAAGCAAGATCCTGCATCATGGACGAGATTCCGCTTCCCTGATCCTCGGCTATCATATGAATCCCCAGAGTCTGTGATCAATTTCCAATTTTCTCGTTCATGGGATGGTAGCACTGGTCAGCTCTTTTTTTAAGAAACAAAATGTGGATAGAGTCCAACAGTTCTCTTACAGTTGTCGATCATTTCCTGCAAAGACGAGGTTGGGTCGATTTCCTGTCATGGGAGGGGAAAAACAGCCACCAGAGAGATCATAGATGAAAATATCAACTGTTAGTCTTGGCAGAAAGAGAGAAAGAGAAAGAGACCACTAGCTCGTCCTTCATAGCAAACGCTTCGTCGTCGCCGCTGTTGTTGTCGTCGTCGTTGTTGTTGTTGTTGTTGCTTTTGTAAAACTCTCTCCCAAATAGTCATACCATGGCGTAGAGGTTGGTGAATCCATTGATGAGAGTAGCATCCTTGCTAAACTTTTGTCCAAAAGCATCAGACAGATTGTGGGCTGGATCCGTGGAAATCAACAAAACGCTTGGACGGGCCTTGGCCAACTGAATGGCCAACGAGCATGATGTTGTGGTCTTGCCTATTAAAAGAAAGATTGGGCAAGCAGCAATGTTGTATAGGAGAACATTGGGATGAGGATGGATGCATTCTACTCTTGGTGATCATATGGCCTTGGCCTCTCCTCCCCCCCATCAGGTCTAAGAAGGATTGCATCAGGAGCTATGCATGCTTTCTCGGAAGAAGGAGTTTGCTTGGCGGCGCATGAAGTCTTCCCGAGATGAAAAGCAGAAGAAGGTGATCAGTGGAGAGGGCCTTACCGACTCCTCCCTTGCCTCCGACAAAGATCCACTGGAGGGAGGTCTGATCAATAACGTTCTGGAGCGTGGGCTCGAGGGGTTCGAGATCTTCAATGTCAGACATGGCTGATGATGGCGGATATATTTATATATATATATATAATGTGGATGAATGTGCGAATGTGTCGTCGTCAAAGGAGAGTTGGACTGATTAATGGGCCTCTTCTTCCAGGGTCGAATGCAGGGGTAAAAAGGTTAGATGGAACTCTGACGAAGGTTTTTTGCTCTTCTTAACCTATCATCACGTGCAAAAAAGACGCGTCCCGTAGTCGAACAAAATCCTCCTCACCTCCCGCCTACTACCTTACTTCCCATCCTCTCTCCTAAACAGCTCGGCTCCAAAGGATGGGGATCAATGTAGACCTGGAAGGCAAGTAGTCTTTTTGGGGCATACCGCAAAAGAACGTCTCCACCATGTTCTATGATCCCACCTGCGCCCAGCACAACCGTGGCACGACGAGCGAAACTGCGACCTCCAAAGGTACCGCAATCGACATGACAAGAATGCTAGGAGTTTAGATCTTTTTCTCTTTTCCTTTCCTTCCTCCTTGATATGCCTCCAACCGAAAGATGCATGCAAATGTTCGTTTTTTTTTTTTTTTTTTTTTCCTATTCCTCCTATTAGTGTACCTCCTTGCAGTCCCAGTATCGGCTGGGGCCCTGCAAGTCCAAGTACAGATGGGGCCTACTATTGGTGAATATAAAAAAAAAAAAGCGACCCTTGGCCAAATTGCTGGATGAGCTCAGGGGGGATGGGGGAGAGGACAGTATAAGGGGGGCTCTCCAAGAAGGGGGAAAGGACAACATCAAATGGCGATTCAAACAAGGACTCGCAATTGATATGCCATGCGAATCTGCGCTCCCCTTACCTCTACTACATCCCCCACTCCCTCTTTTTGTCTTATTCTTTTTAAAGACAGCAGAGATGCATGATAGATCTGGAAACGGTTGCTGCTCTGGTCTTTTTATTTTTTCTTCTTACGGCTCCAGACTGGTAAAAGACTGTGCACCATTGGAATGACCCATCATCTCTGCCTCCATTCCTGTACTTTGTCCAGTCTTTTTTTTTTGTTTTTTCTCTCGCTGGAGGCTTTAGGATGAGAGGAGAAATCTATCTTGGGATATTGAATGTTCAGGGCAGGCGTAGAATTGCAAAGGAAAGGAGTCAGCAAATAGAGTGAGGGGTGGATGAAGCTTAATCCTTTCACAAACGAAAGGAGTTTATGGAATACCTCTCTTTGCTGAGAGCAAAGCAATATCTTCCTATCCTCTCGTGTCCCTCGTCCACTCACGGCGCAATATGGCTCCACTACACCGATCCATTAGCTGTCATACACTACGTACGGCAGTAAAATAGAAAAAAGGGTATAGAAGGAGGTAGGAGAGATTTGGGGGAGAAGGCGGTGGGAGGATAAACGAAAAAGGGTCAAAGGAAAAGGTTACTCACCTCTTCTTTGTGGTATTTTCCATCGAACTAGGGGCACTGCGACAAAATCGTTGGATGACAGCAAGACTATAGATTGCAAGGTGTAGTTTGATCGAGTCTACTACCACTCTCAAAGACCAACTAGAGTGGACTCGCTTGGGGATCAAACTACTGGGTTGGCCTGTCGTATCGAAAAGTGTTGGATGGGAGACCTTGTTCGAATAACCGACAGCAGGAGGAACGATGAATCTCCTCCCCAAGAGAGAGGGAGGGGAGGAAATAACGAGGGATGTAGGAAACAGCAGGAGAAATTGAACTGCGCCCTACAAATGTTCACCAAGAATGGTCTAGCTCCAACTCGGAGAGGCCCATTGACCAACAAAGAATTGCCGCGCAGAAATGAGGGCAAATGCCAGTTGGAAGAGATAGGAAATGCAAGAACATGGCTTGCTGGCTCACCAGCACAGCTAGACCCGCTTTGGATATTGCTCTAATGTCCTTCCACATATTCTAGGCTGTGGTCATTCTTCATGTTCTAGCCCTGCTCTTGCTACCCGTGAGCACATCCATTCCCTCCATGATAGTCCACACCTTTGATCGACTGTCGGCCGTCTACACCACCTAGTTAAGCTAAAATAAGATATACGAGGAAGGGAAAAAAAAAGCGTTCCGGAAAGGGAAGTAACCCCTGCGTACGTCCTTTGCCTTTAACTCTAGCTCTAGCCCGGTGGCGATGAAGAAGAACACCGAATGAATGAAACGCATTCCCCTTTCCTTAGCGGATGTATTTTGTACACCCCAGGCTTCCGCACCGTTGGATACGCGCCCAATGCTGCTCTCCGCACCCAGTGCAGACTCTGGGTTCGAAAAGGTGTCCCTGAACGCTGTCTGATTGCGGGTGCCGACACGGTTGCACGGTGCCGGACCGCTGCTCGATGGATGAGCCCCGGCTGCGGCAGCGAAAGGAAGGATTTCCTAACGCGCAAGAGCAGAAGGGGAGACTCCTTCATTCCTTGTTTCCTTGACAAAAAAAAAAAAAAAAAAAAAAAAACTCTAGAGCAAAAAGTGAGGGCAGAGCAAGAAGCAATAGAGAGGTGCTCTCCTTTTCTGCCCGTTTTCTATGCCCATCTCTCTCCGTGTAGCATCCATTTTTGTCTCCTTTTTGTCAGCTCTTGCAAGTGCTCTCGACCTGGACAAAATGTTCGTCCGAACGCTATACTGACACTACCGCTATGTCCCGGCTCGGTGGGGCTTCCTGACATCAACTCGACATTGCATGGTGGACAGCGTACTCTGCCGAACTTTCGACCTCAATCTCTCTACTCCAGTTTTGGGCTGGAATAGAGAGGCGAAGCCAGAGGCCATGCGCACCGTTGGAAAGTATAGGCTTCAGGACATGATAGTCCTCTTTTGCGCACAAGCGACAAAAGGGCGTGGTGGGCATGCATCTGCAAGAAGAGTGCGGTTGAATGCAGCTTCTTTTTGCTCCACTTGTCCCTCAAATCGGTATGTGGCCCCTTTCTCGTCTCTCTCTCTCTCTCTCTCTCTCTCTCTCTTTTTTTTTTTTTTTTTTTTTTTTTGCTTCTTTGCTTCCCCTTCGTTTTTCCACCGATGCTCTTTGACTAGGTGTATCCTGCCCTCGATGCTCTCCTCCACAGGCATGACCCATTGCTAAGAACACCAATCTCTGGTCGGCCACAGACATTGGAGCACAGTTGGAAACTGCGAATGGGTGCACAGAGCAGTTGATACAAAACAAAAAAGAGAATTGTAAAAAGAAGTGGTCAATGCGCCTCTGGCTATTCTTATCACTCTGCTATAGCATCAAGGGCATGCAACTGTGTGGACTCTATTGGCCCAGAGGCCCGTCGTACCCGAGATCCAGGTCCTACTCCTGCGCCAACCCCGTCGCATGGTGTACGAAACAGTAACGCCTGCTTCGTTCGAGTATGCTTTGCTTGCAGCCGTGCAGCACTTTGCTGCAAGTTCCTAGGAAGTGCGAACGGACAGAGTAGAGCTCCTGGCCCGGGGTGTCCCTTGGCTCCTATCCAATTTCAAGGAGGAACCGGCGCACGCATTGCTACGCTCACCCTTCGTTGCCTGCCTTTCTCCTGGACCCGCTCAACGCTCTTTACAACCGGCAAACATTATCAAAAGACTGTCGTATATAAACCCGGCAACCCTCGACCCAATTCCTATCTTCATCCTCACACTCATCTTCACAGCTTCCACAGCAACTCCTTCCCTCTCCTCACCTCTCTGTCTCCAGCTCAAACAACCGTCTCCTCTCCTCTCTCACCACTCTTTCTAAAATGAAGTTCACCGCCTTCGTACCCGCCATCCTCGCCATCGCCACCTTTGTCCAGGGTGCTGCCATCGACGTCAGTAAAACCGACTCCAGAATCAGTGTTGCGAAGCGCAGCGACAAGACTGTTGATGCTCTTATCAAGGTCTATGCCGATGTCGTTGCTGACGCCGAGGTCAAGGCCCACGCCGAGGTCCATGCCTCTGTCTGCGCCGACATCATTGTTGAAGCCCACGCCGATGTCGATGTTCTTAGCCTCATCAAAATCAAGGCCGATGTTGACAAGCTCAAGGTTCAGGCAAAGATTGACATCGATGCTGAAGTCGATGCCTACATCAAGGCCCACTTGAAGCTCAACGTCAAGGCTGAGATCGCTGCCATCGTCAAGGGAGTTGTTCTTGACCTTTGCCACTCGGATGATGCCTGCATCAAGGTCAACATTAAGAAGATCCACAAAGCTATCCTTGCCAAGATTGATGCTTCTATCCGTGTCAAGATTGAGAAGCTCGTTGTTGACGTCAAGGCCCACATCAGGATCCGCGCCAAGGTCATCATTGATAACCTCATCGTTAAGCTCGGTCTCGTAAATGCTAAGGTCAATGCTAAGGTCACCGTCCGCTCTGACATTGATGTCTGCGTCAAGGTTGTTGTCAAGGCCTGCATTGATGTCTTTGCCAAGGTCTGGGTGAAGGTCCAGAAGTTGGTTGTCAATCTCTAAAGGCTTCCTCCCTCAGCCTTGCTCCTCCAACCCCCCCCCGATACCATTCCCCCTGAGACAGAGTTGAACCCGAACCCGTTCCTAGCCCCACCCTAATCCCCGCCTACTCCTTCGCCTCGACCCCAATGTTCTCCCTTGGGGTCTTCCGAACTAGTCTTTTCTAATACTATAGGCGGACCTATGCCTTAGCTAGAGAAAATAAACATTCTTCAATCTTCGATATTTGTGTAAATGCTTTTTTTTTATAACATGGAAAGGGCGTAGTATATTCATGAGAGCTGTAGTACGAGTAGGGAGAGGGAGAGGGGGGTGAGAGGATGGAAACCAGCATAATCAAAAGAAAGAAACCCGCTCAGTCCTTAAAGAGACGGACGCGGCTCGAGGACCTGAGCCAGGAAAGAGTTGGGGAGGTGCACTTAGAAGTTCTTGGTGAACTCGGTGGTGACATCCTTGAGCTTGGCAAAGGTCTCGGGGGTCAAATCGCCCGAGATGCGGATCTCGTCAAGGAGAGCAGAGTGGCTGGCAACCAAGTGGGGGATGAAGGCACGCTCGTACTCGCCAACACGGTTGACGGGGATCTTGTCAAGGAAACCGTTGACACCGGCAAAGACGATGGCAACCTGGTGCTCAACGGGGAGAGGCTTGTACTGGGGCTGCTTGAGCAACTCGGTGAGACGGGCACCACGGTTGAGCAAGAACTGGGTGGAGGCATCCAAATCGGAACCGAACTGGGCGAAAGCAGCAACCTCACGGTACTGGGCAAGGTACAACTTCATGGAACCAGCAATCTTCTTCATGGACTTGGTCTGGGCGTGCGAACCGACACGCGAGACGGAAAGACCGACGTTAATGGCGGGACGGATACCCTTGAAGAACAACTCGGCCTCCAAGAAGATCTGACCGTCAGTAATGGAAATGACGTTGGTGGGAATGTAAGCGGACACATCTCCTCCCTGGGTCTCAATGATGGGAAGAGCGGTCATGGAACCACCACCGAGCTTGCGGTTCATCTTGGCAGAGCGCTCCAAAAGACGCGAGTGAAGGTAGAAGACATCACCGGGGTAGGCCTCACGACCGGGGGGACGACGAAGCAAAAGCGACATCTGACGGTAGGCAACGGCCTGCTTGGACAAATCATCAAAGACGATCAAGGAGTGCTTGCCGTTGTCACGGAAGTACTCACCGACAGCGCATCCCGAGAAGGGAGCGAGGTACTGAAGGGGAGCAGCCTCGGAGGCGGTGGCAGCAACGACGACGGAGTACTTCATGGCATCGTTCTCCTCAAGGGTCTGGACGAACTGAGCGACAGTGGAACGCTTCTGACCGACAGCGACGTAGACACAGTACAACTTCTTGTTCTCCTCCTTGCCATCGTTCCACTTCTTCTGGTTGAGGATGGTGTCCAAGGCGACGGAGGTCTTACCGGTCTGACGATCACCAATAATCAACTCACGCTGACCACGACCGACGGGGACCATGGAGTCAATGCACTTGATACCAGTCAACATGGGCTCACGGACGGACTCACGGGGAAGAATACCGGGAGCCTTGACCTGGGCACGGCGGCGCTCGGTGGCGGCAATGGGGCCCTTGCCGTCGATGGGGTTACCGAGGGCATCGATGACACGACCCAAAAGGGCCTCACCGACGGGGAGATCGACAATGTTACCGGTACGCTTGACGGTATCACCCTCACGAATGAGACGATCGTTACCGAAGACGACAATACCGACGTTGTCGGGCTCCAAGTTCATGGCCATACCCTACAATAAAAGAAGAAAAACGTAGAAATACACATAAAAGAAAAAAGGGCAATTGGAGAATCAAAGAGTTAACAGTCAGCAAAAGGGTCATTGATTCGACTATACTCCACTTTAGCCCAGCAATTGGGATTCTATCAACAGAGATTGTCCATGAATCCAGCAAGTGGTTTACCTTGACACCGCTGGAGAACTCAACCATCTCCTCGGCCTGGCAGTTCTTCAAACCATAGACACGGGCAATACCGTCTCCAATGGACAAGACACGACCGGTCTCCTGGATGTCGACGTTGGAGCTGAGGCCGTTGATGCGGTCCTCGAGGATAGAGGTGACCTCAGAGGTGGCTGTATCCAGAACAAGAGAAAAAGAGATATCCATGAGTGATGTGTTGCAAGACATTGACAAGGCAGACAAGTCCAGAGAGAGAGAAAGAAAGAGTCCTGTAGTACGTACCAGGCTTAGCGGTAGCATAGTTGCGGAGAGCAGAGATGGCGCCGACGTTGGCACGGACCTGTTTCGAGAAGTCGCGTAAGAGAAGGAAGAAGGTATCAGGTTAGTAAACCAATCTCTCTTTCTCTCTCCTCCTCCTCCTCCTGTGAAAGTCGCACGGTAATAGTGTGCTCTGAAAGATAAATAATTATTGGGCCGTCCCAGACCCGACCAGTCCCGAACAAGAGCGTGCGTATCCAAAAAAGAGAGATCCCGCGTCTCTTGCCCAAGAGCAAGTAAACAGATCCTGTGTCATCATCTAGAAGACATATGCGTGATGCCATCTGTCTACCAGAGACGCGCCTGATCAATGTCTGGGAAGGAGACAGACAGCCCAGGCACCTCCTCCCTTCCGCTTCAATCAGAGAGAAATCTCTCTTTTTTCTCAAGTAGGGTGTCGCTCCTCTCGATAACAATCCCTTCCTGACTCTTTGTTCCACAATAACCATCTGAAGGGTCAAGGTGTATCATCGAGTCTTGGCTGGGGACTGCACGGACAAGGACGTGAGAAATCGGTTGATCTTTTTTTTTTTTTTTTTTTTTTTTTTTTTAGGATGAAAAATCACTCGACTCTGTGTCAAAGGGAGCGAGTAGGATTAAACAGGGTCGTCATCAAGAAGACACGCGTGTGTCGACTGAGGGCAAGGGAGAGTGAGACCGGGTCGAATAATAAATGATCCATCCTGGCCAAGCACATATATTTTCTTTGAATGAGAAATGGCATGGGTAACCAGCAGAGGAGGAGTGTGTGTTGGGGGAGAGGGGAGAGAAAAGCTGTTGATTGACCCCTCCCAATATGTTTTTTTTTTTTTTTGAGAAAGGGAAAGAATCGGATAGGCGAGATCGGGGATGATTCGGCAGTTGAGATATTGAAGTCGTGCATCCTCTGGACAACACATACCACGGGGGAGCTACGGGCCAAGGCAATGGCAGCGGGGCGAGCAGCGCGGCTAAGCGATCTAAGCATGGCGAATAGATATGATGAGGAGAGGGGAGAGGGAGAGATGCGGATCGAGGATGGTGGCTAGAACCCGAAAAAGAAAACAGCTGTGGCAGCACCATGGTTACTCGGGCGACTTGGTGGTTACGGTGACGTATTTAAATCGAAAATTAACTTGCTGCTCTCTCTTTCTTTATATCGTTAGAACGCTAGAAAAAAGACCATGGAGCCAAGTAAGTCAACCTGAAAATGGCCTTAGAGTCGCCTTCGTTTTACATGGGGTATCTCTTAAAAGTGCTACTCATGGACAAGAGCTCTAAGCACTCGGGTCATTCATAGACATAGAAGGTCAAGATACCCAACATCAAACGTGCACTTCTCTGTTCTACTCTCGCGCGTATTCTTCTCCTTTCTCTTGCGCAACTGTAGTCGCGTCTTCCTACACTCACCACAACTCAAGGGCGGATTTTATCTGAGGTCCACAAAAAAAAAAAAAAGAGGAGGAAGAGTTGTGTGGCAGCATGCCGTTTCTCTTCATAGGTCCCAGCCGTGGAACCGTCCTATACTGACACTTAATTATGATTCTGGTTTAGCGCATTCATCAGCTCTATGCTACTCCACCGATTTGATCCGTTCAACAATACGCTCATGTCTATGAAGGCCAACACTTGTGAGTCCTCTTGCCATGAATACTAATATGACTTTCTGCACCTCTGCCACTTGATCCACACACAGACATATGAACCAAAAGCTGAGGATCCTAGATCTTGGGACGACTTGTGTGTAATTCTAGCTAGTCCAATGGTAGATACATCTGCATATGTCATCTACATTATCCAGCATTTTCCCCTGATATTCTGCCAGCAGGTGTACTATTGGTCGAGTAATAGAGCATCCTCTCGTCAGTAGAGAGCTCCCTCTGGGACCTTTTTGTCCACGACTGTTGATGGTGCAGATTTTCGGAGAGAGACCTGGGATACGCAGGTCTCTAGGCCGTCCCTTGCGACACCGAGTGCCTAGTATGCCTCAGCTTCATCCATAGCATGTGCCAACCATCCCAATAAAGCTCTTCAGCGCACCACGAACCTCGATGTGGGACAGTCAGCGGATAAAATTTATTGATGCTGTAGCATGCCAGCACTTGACCCGCTCACCGTCTTGCGGTATTCTTTGTGCATACACATGCATTCATGCAACCATTCAGCAACAAAACATCGGTCGCACAAAGGAGGCAAAGCTTCAAAGCTTATCGGGTACGATTGGTCTCGATGTCGTCGCCTTAGGAGCGGCTTCTCACGGTCCTTGACTACTAAATAAAGTTGCTTTAGTCTTGCTAGATGATTTTACGGCAAGATGTTGGTTGCAACTAGAAAACAAAGCGCACATTTAGTTGCGAGACCATCCTGCGTCTGTCCTGTTAGATTGTTGGACTAGGATACTTATCAGAACATGAGCTGCGACTATGCTGATGGAAGATCAAAAAAAGACGCTCCACAACCGAGTCTCGACATCCTTCTGCCTCTGACCCACCACTGGTAGCTCTCGTTGACTTTACTTCCGTCTCTGATTTTACCTTGATGTGGTGCTTCTTTAACTGTGGTGTCCGAATTCAGAATATCCCAGACTTTCCTTTTCTTTAGCTCAATTCCTTCCATCAGTCTTGCATTATCTTTCACGCTTTTTTTTTTTTTTTTTTTTCATCGATAAAAAAGAACCCCAATTTTGCTCCTTCTGCTTCTCATCATAACACTCACAGTCCAAAATCTAGTTAATCAACTTTGCTTGCTCCTGCGTCTGCATCTTCTACTTTTGCCCATCTCCTCGTCACAACTTTCAAACCACTATCACCAAATCACTTGACCGCTTCCCATTCACAAGACCGCACTCCCTACCAAGGAAATATCTGCCACAATCCTATTCTTCATTCAACTCACTTTAACAATGACATCTGGAAAAATCATCTCCGCACTCTTTGTCCTCATGATGGCCGTCCGCTTCCGCGCAATCTTGCGTAGATATTTGCCTCCGAAAAATACCCATGCCCTAGCGTTGTCACTTTTTGCAAGTCGAGGGCTTGCCTTAAGCACCCAAACCCTATTTTCATGGAGATTTATCCCAAATGCCTTGGTGGAAACACTCAGTGCCAGCGGAGGTGCCAATGCAAAGCTTGATCGTATTATATCAATAAAAGACCACAGTGGGTATACTCCTGTTAACGCAATCACGATGTCCCATGCGCCCCATGTGCTCTCTGGATTCTGGTCTTCTCTATCTCTCTCGTAAATCCTCTCCCCCCTATTGCTTAGCGATGTTCAAAGACTCACTCAAGCTCTGTTCTTTCAATTGGATTTGATGGGTACAACCCTTTGACTTATTAACATATCATATTATATTACTTTCGACGTATTCCATTTGGCTATGGCCTGAGCCCATGTCGTCCATCAACTTACTTTCTAGAAGTTCGTCATAAGCATCACCAACAGGCGTACCATCTATTTCTCCCTTTAGTGTAATAATATCGATTGAGAAAGCAAGAGTCTAATCATTGGTGAGTCTCAGCGACTCTTTTCCATGTTTAAGCTTATCTATCACCTCTGCTTTGCAACATCCTGCTCCATGGCGATGAGCAGAATTGATTGACCCTTGGGCTAGAGAATTCAGAGATTTTTCTCTACCCAAAGGTGTAGTTGTTGGCGACTTTAAAAAAGTTTCATTTTTAAATGATTAACCAAAATACTGCTCACACTTTCATCGTGTTCGTTCTTTTTTTCTCTGGGTCGACATCCTTTCGCCAAGACTTCCCACCTTTATTTATCATAATCAGCAGTCAAAACGGGTCGGCTATACTCAAGTACCTTATTGTGAGATTTTCTCATCTCTTGAGTCTACATTCCTTCCGCATCCAAGTCGAATAGCTCCCATATCCCTCCCTGTCCGAAATTGTACCTTCTCGCATTGGCGAGGTATTTGCCGAGGAGAATCCTGAGGCCCTATTGATGAGGAAAAGAGAGAAGATAGCGGGGGCGACGAGTTGTTGGATGAATATTTCAGAACTCTCCTAATCAAAGTGAAGGCCAGCACACCCTTCAAAAGGTCAATGAATTGATCTTCCGTCAAAGGCATTGGTGTCCTCCTTTGACGACAAACTACGACTTGACCAAAGTCTGGAAAGAATTATGCCACTGGTGCATTCGGATCGTCCCCAAGGAGTCACCCTCCTGCCTAACTCTCATCCGATACAAAAAAAAAAATAGCCAATACTATTGCAGGCCATATTAATCCTACAGAGAATGGAGCCTGTCGACCAAGGAGTCTAGGTCGCCAGGGAGCATGGGTCCAATTCAGGCGTCAGAAGACTAAAAATAGACCCAATGCTACCCGATACTATCCAAATACCCCGATAAGAGAGGAATAATTTACCAAAGCAACTCTCATGGCAAAGAAACAGCAATCTTTCTATCTCTCCGTCACCCATCAGAGCCAAGAGATCATTAGTGTTGTCCATACCCCTTCAAGAGTCCTTTAGCAGGGGCCAAGACTTTCTGGACTCATCTGCCTGAGAGGATCCGACCATGGGCTTTAACGATTGTTGATTATCTGGTAATGTCATGGGAGGAGTAGGCGATTCAGGTACAATAGACAATCTGCTTGAATTTTTCCAAACTGTGGTATAGTAAGCAGTCAACCGATGTACAGAGAGAGACACCCGAATCTCTAATTCAAATCCATAGCTTCTTTGAGTCGCTCACTCTTACTGAATGTTACTGCTTTTACGGAAAACGAAACGAACCTGTTCCTGGAGACGAACTCTCCATTCATGGCGATCGTATAAAGGAAAAAAGAATGATCAACTAAGGCCCGTTTTATAGTCAAGGAGAAGAGAGACGATAGACTGTCTGATTCTCTCTAGTCTTTTGTCTGTTTTTGTTCTTTTGCAGTCCATTTCTTAGCTGAACTATCCTTTGGACTAATGGTAAAACCTTTTTTTTTTTTTTTTTTTTTTTTTTAGTGATTTAACGAGAGGTTTATTCATCATCACACAATAAGGTAGGCAAAAACACCAGAAAGAGCTAGCACCAATGCTGTGACGAAACCTGCGGGAAGTACGAATGGGGCCGCGTTCGAGTTCTTGCCAACAACGGGATCATCTCTCCTTTGCAGTTCCCGCTTGCTCGATCCCTTTTTGTGCTTTTCAATTGTGAACGCTTCTGACTCGTAGATTGGTTGACCACCGTCATTCGAGAACTGGATATAGAAGCCCTATGTTGTTCAGAGAAAAGAAAGAAAGAAAAAAAAAAAGTCAGTTTCCTTGTCAGCACTTGGTTGGGACAAGCCTCAGCGGATGCAAGTGTACAGTAGTAATAGCTAGTCATTCTGGCACTTTGGAACTGTACCTTGCCGTATTGAACCATATCCTTTGGAACCGTAAACGACAGCTTGGAGTCTGTGGTGTAGTGCGCGTTAATCTCGGCCACCACCCCATCTGTGAGGCATATGTCGCCGCCATTGCATTGGGCGCCGATGACTGTAAGGAGAACCCTCCAGGCCTTTACGTTATCGTTATGGTCGTCTGTCACCTCAATATCATATGTTTTACCAGGGCACCATTTGGTGGAGGCGTGGGGTTTGGTGATGACAATCTTGGCCGACACAAGCGAGAAGAGGCAGCACTCAAGGAGGACGAGAGCGAATAGTGCGAGACGTCTGGCTGAACTGGGGTGCATTGTTGCTGCTGTTGTTGTTTTTTTTTGCTGTTGTCGTTTGAGGTTGTGAGAGTGACAGCAGGTGTCGAGGAGGACGGGCTTTTCTTCTTTTCTGCTCTTAGCCCCGTTGGAACGTTGGAGAAGACAGCTGATTGGGATTAGACGACTATCGACGAACAGTAGGAGCGACACGGGAGAAGGTAAGAATGTAGGAGACAGGTTGCTGACAGGAAGAGAACAAAGAGTGCGAGTCCGGAAAGAAGGGTCTTTTTGGTGAGTCCAATCCCCTTATATGCTCATTTTCTCCCATGCCCGTGAACCTCGTTATCACAACAGCGCTGGGTCTGCTGGGCTGGGTCTGCTGGCTGTGTCTGCTGGCAGGAAGGAAAATAAAGGAGTGAGCGGCTTCTTGCGCTTGATCCGCTCTGGCGTGTTATGCACGACGGATGCGAGAGCAAAGGGGTGGAGGTGTGGAATGGGAATGAGAATTTGGGACGAGAAAATGAGAATGGGCTGACTACTGCTGGAAATGAAAAAGAAAGAAGGAAAGAATGAGTGCGCATCATCCCCCCTCTCCTTCCCCTGCAGCTCTGAATGACCAAACAGCCACCTCCATCCGGGCGAGAGCCTCCTGTTCCTTCTTCCTCTCCCCTTCAGTTCCAGGGTGTCAGCAGTGGGTGGGACGGTGGAACCTATTCCATCCAGTCAGCGAACGAGGACGAGGATGATGTGATGGTGGGAACAGGCCACTTTCCTTGGCATGCCTGTAACTATTTATTGTTGTTTTTACTTCTATCTAGGCCTTGTTGAAGAGAGCGCTGTAGTGCTTGTCTGTGTAGGCTGTAACCCTCTCTCTCCACTACGCCTACGCCGATGATGCTTCGCCTTCCTATCCCTCCGTTTGGCCAAGTCGTCTACAGATTTATAGGATCATAGCTCTCATCCATGTCCAGACTCCGCACCGCAGTAGCCACGCCCGTTGGTCGGCAGAGAAGAGTTGTGCCCAGGCGACTTTCCTACTTGGTGCCTCTCCATCTCACCCACCTGTCCCTTCCACACTCTTACCCTTCTCTTCCCCCTTTGCTCCATTCCTCAAGCCATGCTGCACCAAAAGGGCATGACCCTGTGCTGTCTGCCATAGTGTTACAAGTCTGTGGCCAATCAAAGACTCATTCTGGGCTCTTCTTAGCCATCTTTATCTCTTCCCCTTCCTCTTCCTCGACCACTCCATCCTTCTTCTCCTCTGTTACCTCTTTTCAGCTACCACAAGCCATTAGATCATTGTGCTCCAAACCAACCAGAAGAAAAGAGATCGAGCCGAAACTAGGGGGCGACAAAGGCAGGATTTTTTTTTATTTTTTATTATATACAGCTGTTAGGGTGCTCTATGTGGGTGGATCTTATCAACCATGCTCCTTGTAAGCTGAGGATTGGTGATTTTTTTTTTATGTCCTGCGATAAATATAATATAGCATTTGAGTGAAGAGTCACTAGAGGGCGCAGGCTCGGATGCAAGGAGTCCATTGGCTTTCTTAACTGCTTTGCCTCCCACCCCATTATTTTTTTTTTTTTTTTTGTCCTTTCTTCGTTTCTTTACTTCTTTCCGTAGGTCAAGGGCGAGCCAATCTCCTTGCCACGAAGCTTGACTCCGAGGGCACGCTCGAGCTTTCCGAGGATTTGCTGGTTAGGGACAGCACGGCCGGCCTCGTAGTCGTTGATCTGGATGCAGTCAACAGTGGTACAAAGCAGGGGATTGTGTTAGTTCCATCAACTGTCAGTAGGCCAAAGCAGAAGCCTCCCCAAAAAGTGCTTGGTTCAGGGCAGAAAAAAAAACAAGGGCCTGTGCTAAAAAGACATGGCAAGTGACACTTACGACGGTCTGCTTCTCGTTGACCTTGACACCAAGCTCCTTCTGGTTCATCTTCAACTCAATGCGAGCCTTGGCAATAGCCTTGCCGACATCCATGGAGACGGCCTTGGGGGCAATGATCTCCTCCGACTCTGCGACCTTGGCGATGCGACGGAAATCAGTGCCAGTGTGTCCAGCATTGGAGAGGACCTTGCGTTCTGTGGAGACGACAGCACCTGAACGACGAGCAGCATTGACGTCGGATTCAGAGCGGGAGACCTTGGAGTGCTCAGAGCGCTTGCGAAGAACAATGTCTTCATCCCAGCCAACGTTTCCAGACATGATGATCTTTTTTTTTTGTGGGGTTGAGGGTGTCTTTGAGTAGAGTGTGTGTGGGCGAATGATCGCTAGATGAGCAGTAGATTAAGGGAGAGTAGCTGATGACAACGTAGAAGAGAAGGAGTAGATCAGAGGTTGGACCAAAACCTTCGATACCCTTCTCTTTTGTACTCATTCATACGTCCACGTACAAAAAATTGTGGTGGCGTGCCAGTGTCAGCCCTGGCCATCTGGCCATGCTCCATTCCGCGGACAAAACTCAGTCAACACCTCGTTTGTATTATACAGTAAAACCCGAGAAAGCAGTGAAGGCAGGCCACATCATAGCTCCATAGCATTCAAAGTAGCAACAGAAGTCTTGAGGGCTGCACCTAGTTCGTAGTAGGCCTCGCTATCTTTCTGACGCTCAGCCAATCTTCTTAAAAACAGGATCCTGTCTCGATCATACTGGATGGTCATCAGTTGACAGTGACTAATTGTACCTAAAGTCCTCAAGGAAGCAAAGTCGAAATGGTCAGAAAGCTGAAGCACCATAAAAAGGAGCCAATTAAACATAGAAATCAGCGGCACATTGACCAATGTGGCCATTTACTACTCACCTGCCGTATGAAGGACTTTGATCATACACGAGTTTCCCTTGAGTGCTGTGATGAATGTAAGAGCTCCCCAGAGTATATGCACATCATCTCTTGCAACTCTAAGAATCCCAATGTTGGTGTGTGACGAAAAGTATTTCACTATCAAACGACAAGGTATCACATGCGTCAGAGAAAGCACTTTGGTTGCGGTCCACGACCCAAAGACCCTAGTATTGTGCGAAAGTAAGCTTAGACAGTACATATCATAGACTTGTTGATTAACCCTGCTCCATAGTCGCCAAAGTTCTCAGAAACGGAATCCCTGATGGCATTCTGAAGGTCCCTGGAAGCCAGCGGTGGAAGGCGATATTGACTCCTGCCAGTGTCTCCAAAAGGGTTGTGATCAGGACCATCGGTCAGCTTCGCGACCTCGTTGGCAGTCGATGTGGAAGCTGGGATGGAAGTCCATCCAAGCGGTGTGTCTGA
Source organism: Mortierella sp. BCC40632 (assembly GCA_011634665.1). Taxonomy (NCBI): domain Eukaryota; kingdom Fungi; phylum Mortierellomycota; class Mortierellomycetes; order Mortierellales; family Mortierellaceae; genus Mortierella; species Mortierella sp. BCC40632. The sequence continues at coordinate 159,679 of WAEK01000010.1, forward strand.
GTAGACGATCTCGAACAAGATGTAACGGTTCTTGAATCGTACCATGGTGGTGCCTCCTTGGTCTGTGGCAATGGCAAAGCAATGAGGCCAACTTGGCGGTCATGTTGAGCTAGAGTGGAGAGCTCCTCAGTGGCTTTGAATGGATCGGAGACTGCTAGCCTTTACTACACTATCTGTTTATAAGATCGAAGGATCAATTCAGGCCTCCGACCAGCCGTCCTTCATTATCGCCATCCGCACCATGTTCCGCACGGCCTTGACAGGAGCACGTTTACTGGGTATGGCTTTTCTACTGCATCTACACTGGAATATTGACTACACGACAACTTTGGTCAGCCCTCCCTACGACCCAAACAGAGAAACAATTCCGGCATGGGAACTCTCTTAAATTCGGGAATACTTCTCAGGGGGAAAAGGGCATAGTCGATGCGTGCATGGCGTAAATGACGCCGGACTGGATCCTTTGCAAGATGCCGGGTACCAAATATACCCAAGGGAACTTTCTAAATTGCCAACTATTGCTGACTTCTTTCTGAATTTTTTTGTACAATAGCTGCCTCAGCCGAGACTAGTCCTTGCAAAAACTTTCACACTTCAGCGGCAACACTAGCAAAACCTCGCAGATCCAGGAAAGACATTGCTGTTCATATTCGCAAAAGCAACCTCGAGAAGCAGGAGAAGAAGCGCATCGAGTATGAGAACTCTACGCCAAACTATATCATTGGCAATGAAACCGGCTTTACACGATCGTTGATGCGACCCCAGGCGATGTTCCAGACACCTTTGGCAGCCATTAAGCCCGTGGATGCCGACTCTAGCGCCGATGATGCTACTTCTTCCTCCTCTTCAGCATCCTCCTCCATTTTCTCTACAACTGCCCGAAAGCCACCTGTTGTATCAACCTCGAACCCATTGGGATACCAGCACTTCTTGACCAAGGAAGAGGCCGATCTGGTCTTTGACTCGGTTCCTCAGGTTCAGGTGCAGGAGATGATTCTTCGTTCTTCTCTGGTCAACGAGAAGACACAGCTCCCCATTGAAAAGCAAAAGGCGGAGCTTGTCCGCAGGATTACGGCACTTGAGAACGCCAACTCAAAACAGATCATGCTCGAGAATGTCCGGAGGGCTAGAGAGGCTTTCCAGCGCGTGGAGGGTGATACTGGCAGTCCCGAAGTCCAGGGTAAGGGGAAATCTTGTAGTTTCCAAGTCCATTCCTGCGCTAGCAAAAAAAAAAAAAAAAAAAGTACTTACACAGTATTACTATTTCATTCTCTTTGATAGCTGCCGTCATGACAGCCAGGATCCACAATCTGTTTGACCATGTCCGGAACAACAAAAAGGACAAGCACAACTACCGCCGTCTCCGCATGTTGATCCATCAGAGACAAACGGTGCTCAAATACCTCAAGAAGACCGATCCTTCTCGCTACCACGTCTGCCTCGACCGCCTCGGTCTCGAGCCGCGTGCCATTGAGGATGAGATTGTTATTTAGAGATCCATAGGCTTGGGAGGGGGTGCGAAAGTAGAGGAGTATTTCCTCTGCGCATGAAATTTGAATAAAAACGCAAACCGGTAGAGACAAACCAGCCAAAGCCTGCTCCTGCATCTGGCTTGAACTTTTCGTCCAAGCTAAGCCAAGCCTAGCACTGCATGTGCCAATTACGCTCTCATGCGGAAATGTTGGTCGGAAAGGGGCCTACTACTGTCCTTCCATGGGAGACAAGTAAAGTTTTGTGATACTCTCTTACCAGGAACCTATTGGCGCTGACAGAGCCGATGGGTTGTTGCACCCCGATCCGACCGTGCCGTCTTGCTCTACAACCTGCTCCCACGCCACTCGTCCAGCCCTGCCTCTTTCGCGACTCTACCTCGCACTTTCCTCTTTCTTTTTTCCTTTCCTCTCCTCTCCCGTCTCTCTCCCTTTCTCTTTCTCTTTCTTTTCTCTCCTCATCAGTCCATTTGCTCATTCCATTCACACATCATTGTCTCATCAATGGCCAACTCCAACAAAAAGAACAAATCGCGTCCAGTACGACCAAAGACGAACCAGGGCAAGTCCAGCGCGTTCAAGGGCCTAGCTGCTGTAGTGGTCTTGACTGCAGCTCTGAGCTTCAATTTCGTCAAGGATTTCGTTACCGACACTGGCCTTCTCCTTGGCAAGGTCCAGCCCTTCAACACTGCCGGATGCACCATTGTCCCTGGCCTCGAGGCTTGTGAGGACATTCACCTCCTCCGAGGTCCTGGTTTAGCCTTCGCCACTTGTGGGTCGGCCGAAGCCCGAAAGGGTTGGTTCCCACCCGTAGCTCGTCTTAACGCCTCGACAGAGAACGCTTTCGAAGACAGAGTGATCGCATATAACATGGAGGTTTGTTTATATTTGTTTTCTATGATAGCTTGTACGAGTGTCGTGTGTCCAGTTGGACAAACATAATGTCGGGTGACCTGTCTAACTTTGGTTTTCTCCCATAGTCTGGAAACTACGACTCGCTGGAGTTGACTGGCTTCCCTGAAGGCACTGACAAGGTCTTTCATGGAATGGATGTCTTTGAGCGGTCGCCAACAGAATACACTTTTTTCGTTATCAACCATCGCCGAGGAGGAAGTGTAGTCGAGATCCTTGACTACACTCTGGGGGAGAAGAGCCTTCAATACGTTGAGACCATCCGACATGATCTTATCCACACACCGAACGATATTGTTGCCACCAGTCCACGCTCCTTTTACGTCTCGAACGATCATCTCTACCGCGAGGGAGGATTGAGAATTGTTGAAGGTAACTTGACGTCCGAGAGCTTGTTTCTCCGCTTGCCTCGCCTTTCTTGCATAATTATGCAACAGGCTGCCCTCTGTTTTTATTTGCATTTCTCTGTATGTATGTGTGCGTGTGTGTGTGTGCGTGTGTGTGTATGCGTGTGTGTGTATTTTTCTCACAAGAGCCAACCTTTTCGTGTTTGGATTACAATTAGAGCTCTTGCGCAAAAAATGGGCCAACATCATCTATTACTCGCCTGAAAAGACATTTGTTGCCATTGACCATATTGCTTCTGCCAATGGCATGACCACCAATCAGGACCGATCCGTTATCTACGCCTCTGCGTGCTATGGAGCCTCAATGCTCGTCTTGGATCGTCTTGATGATAACACACTAGCCCAGAAAGAAAGCATCAAGCTTGACTTCTTCAATGACAATCCATCATTCGAACCCGAATCAGGAGAGGTCTTTGTCACAGGTCATGTGCAGCCGATCAACATGGCCAAGGGCTTGAAAACCCCCGTGAAACCAATCGAAGGTCCATCCAAGATCGTGAAGCTGACAAAGAAAAAGGGTGAAGCCAAGACCTCGGTTCAAACTGTTCTTGAGGACAATGGAAAGCTACTCTCGACAGGAACAACGGCGGTTGTGGACCGGAAGCGAGATGTGATGCTCGTTAGTGCCGTCTTCTCTATCCATGGTCTCATTCGTTGCCCCATCCCAGCGGGTGTTTAAAGTAAGAGGGTCACCGTCCTGAAATAGCATTCTGATACTTCCTCTATTCGACGCTCAAATCTGGACTCGAGAGAAATAAAGCCTCTTTGTGTTCAAAATGTCGAGGCAACAGAGGTATGAAAGACAATAAAATTCTGTACTACGTTTGAGCAACCGCATGAAGCAAAGAACAGGAAATGTATAACGCCGGAGAATCAGTCCGGGGTGGACAACGACATAATCCTTTTTCTTTTCGATACCACTCACCAATACGCGATGACGTCTGTCCAAGTTAAACCTACTACTTGGATTTGTTAAAAATTACTATAGCTGATTCCCGCAGACCCATAGTTCGCTGTCTGAGGATGTCCAATTTTGTAGTGTGGACAGGAGAGTTTGCTTGAAAGGGTGTCAACAAAGGACATCTACTTGCTGAGTTGGTAGATTTGCTATTGGGGTGACTCTCATCATTTTCTTCTTTTTTGCCCTGTGTTCACAAAGTCTTACATCCTCAAGATTCGGTTAGGATGAAGCATGTGTGTGTGTGTGTGCAAGAACAGAGTTATGCAACTCTAATGCAATAGAATAGATCCGTGCCCACTTTGGCCTGTGGTAGTCCACCATTGTTTCAGTCTTTTGTTTGGGCAAGGTGTAGAACATGTGTCCTGAGTGACTCTTATGAATAGGCGTTACCACTCTTGAGTAGACATTGCGCTGTCCTGGTTGATTTTAACTGTCTCCTTCTCCACGTTGCCGTCGTCTTTTACCAACGCCTCTCCTTCCCACTAGGGGAGAGTCCAAGCCTTTCTTTTAGATAATTCAAATGGAAGATGTCATACTGTAACTTTCAGTGAGAAAAGGAGCTCAATTAGACCCATACGTTTCTGTCTTTACTTTTTCCTTCTACATAATCCAAGAATAATAGTCAAAACAAGGGGCCTATGCATGTTTCTGGAACCCTTGTAATGCTTCGAGAATGGCATTGATGTCACTCTGGAGCTTGACGATCCCTTCCTTCACCTCAGATACCTCCACTTTAGTCTCAGATAGAGCTGCTTTCATCCCAGAAAGTTCTTCTTTCACCTCAGAGAGCTCGTTTTTCACTTCGAGGATCTCTTTGCTCGCCCCAGATATCTTCATATCCAGTTCCATATTGTCCTGCTGTAACCTTGAAGCTTCCAAACTCCCATTACTAGATCGCTTGAGGTCATTAAGATGCTGCGCTTGCTGCATAAGTTGTTCCTTGATGCTCGAAAATCCATCCACTATGGTCTGGTTTTGTTTAATGCGCTCTCCTTCGAACTCTCTGGTGCTCGTGACCGCCCAAGACTGTTCGGTATATTGCTCACTGTTCTTGGAAGCCTTCGATTCGGAGGATTGGTTGGTTGACTCGTCTTCAAAGATGATCTCCTCGTCCATTTTTGCTACTCTCCGCCAATACTGTTTCATCTGGTAAGGAGTGGCTGTGTAGTAGATCATGGTTGGAAACCAGTTAAATGTCTCACGAAAGCCTGATCGAAGTGCAAGTGACCAAAGGATGAGTGTTGAGTGTTAGTCTCCTGGAGGTATTCATGTCTGTTGAGCATTGCCTTCTCTCCACAAAAAACCCTAACCCCCAAAGAAGCCTTGAGTACATACCAGGTATGTGAAACGACATGTTCTCGGCACCCTCTACATATCTGAGTCTGTTTTCAAGCCATACTTGACGCCAGCTGTCGTCAGCTTTGATAAAGGCACTGTTCATCAAGGCTGAATGCACGATGGTCGGAACCAATTAGTCAAGCGACTCGACGGAACAATTTGGCACCCCAATTACACTTGGTATAGCAACCATTGCTCTGGTCTACACTTTAGATTAACTTACCAATTAGCACGTTGAGCATCAAGATGGATGAGAATGTAAAGTATACCATCACCATAAACAATAGTGGTCCATTCTTGTACGTAGCCTTGTTCTCTCCATCGCTATCCTCAAACATATCATTGTTCAATGGGTCATACCGACCTCCCTGATTCCAGGAGCATGAGCGATGGTTAGACGGAATTGACAACATCAGCAACAGTAGCGGCAGCAGCAAAAAGAACTGGTTTTGTCATTCCAAGTTCATATATCATTGGCATTTACCATCATCAGGTACACAGTGGAGATGGCTCCAAGAAAGTCATCTGGTAAATTGACATCTTTTGGTTGACCTGAACTCTCCACACCTCCGTGGATGACATGAACGATAGCAATCGTAAAGAAGATCATGCTGGTGGCAAGAACCATGGAAAACACTTTAATCTCGCGGAGAATACCAAACATAATGGTGATATACTTGCACACGGTTTCGCTCACTCGGAGCTCAGCCAACTAGGGTGTTGTTTAAAAAGATGCATGGAAGTCAGTACTCAGAACCAGTCTCATCAGTTAATCACTCTCATACTCCTTGTCCACCTTGCTTAATTCCGCCACATACCAAGTGGAGGAACACAAATACGACACTAAAGCTAAAGTCAGAGGTTATGGAGTTCTCATCAGCGTGCAAAATGTTGAAGATCTGGTGGATACTTGTTACAAGAGGATAAGAGTATGTAACTAGATCGAGCATGTTGTAAGGTGATCTGTCGAAAGAAAAGGATTGAGGGTCATTGAGTATCAGTGGCCACGACTTTTGTGCTCTACAATTCGCTGTTACTTGGCATGGTTCTAGCATCCGAAATACCTGAAGTATGCGGATCGAGATCTTGGGGTATCCAACGGATCCAGTCTATAGCTCTTCTGGCTCTTTCCTGTAATTTTCAAACGAACTCCTGCGATCCATTGAGAGATCCCTGTAAGATAGCTGCTGACTCTCTTCTTTTCCTCTTCTTCATCTACCCCTTTCTCTCCTTCATCGCTATCTACTGGCTGTGAATGGTATCGACTCTCCCGCCATTGAAGAAACTCGAGCCAGAGAAACATACAGGAGAGAACAGCGATTCCTGAGAAGACTCCAAGCAGCTGAGCCCTCTTTCTATGGTATACTTGCATAAGAGCTCCAACCACGATGAGGAGCGAATAGAGACACTGTGTCGAAAACCGAATCATCCATACCACAAATGCAAAAGAGTTCCTAAGAGTAAGTGAGATTCCACCGCGTTAGAACATGAAGGGCTTTTAGCATTGTAATTACAAACCTAACCACAAGGTGCCTCCTATCGTTACATACCATTTGTACTGGATCACAGCCTCAATGGCCGGATTGTAGAGGATCTCGAGGCTGTAGAACCGAGGTTGGATATACACATGACTGAAAGGGCTTATACAAAGTAAGGTAGTGCGATAGAAAGCTTGGATCCATGTTGTTCTCTGACTTGAATAAGGATTTGGAAATTCGTTGCATGGTGACCGAGTCTTTGGAACAAAAGACCAAAGGAGACTGACAGGAGCAACAAATACATCTTCTGTAAAGTTGGCATTGAGCGGATCTGCTTCCTCTTCAGTTAGATGTAGCTGCAGAACTGGATTCCGACACTCGTAAATCTTGCGACCATTTGGAGTCCAGAACTGACGAAGCGTTGGGGGATGAGTGATCATGTAGTTGTTCACAACAAATTCTCGGTCATGACATCGGATAAAACCAAACCCCCTGGTTACTCGGAGTGCTAGATCGGCATGTCTAGTTACGAGGTCATCCATGTACTCAAGCATATAAAGGATATAGGTGATGTCGTTCGATTCCTTTGCCTTTTCGAGACAGTATTCGATGAGGATCCGTGCGACTTCAACTGCTGTTGGATCTGTTCTGGCCTTTTCAAGAATGATTCCCAGAGGGTTGGCTCCACTTGTGTAAGCTCTCAGGGGAACCCAGTTATCTGCGACACCAGTAGTACCTGATTGAAAAAGTCTCTTCAAGAACATCTTGACTGACTCGTGATTCTTTGTCTCTCGGATACTGCAAACTTTTGATATCAAGGATTCTGAGTGATCGCCCGAGACCGGGTAGTAGTTGACAAAGGAGCGAAGATAATTGATCTTTGAGCCGAGATCTCCATCCCATGGTTCTTTTTCAATGGCAAGCCTGGTCAAGCTCTCGAAAAACAAGCTTGGGTCCTCTGGCATAAATGATTTCCCTGAATAAAGTCGAACGCTACCTCCAACGGTGCTGAGAGTTGGGTTGCCCTCGTGAGAGCAGGTACTCAGCTTGCGTACTTCGTTCATACAAAACTGATCCCAGTAAAACAAAAGCTCAAGACCCTCCTGTGATGACTGTGGAAGTTGCCAGATCCATAGGTATCGAATATACTTGGCCTCGTTTACCACCACCAACCGAGAGTTCCTCTCCTGAGTGTAGCAACTGGTTGCCCTCCACCAATACTGCCGCGATGTTCCATCCTTGAATTGGATACTCATTGTCGTCTTTTTCAAGGAGTCATGATCGTCTCCTCGAATCACAAAGGTTCCTCCGGGATAGGTAATCTCGGTCCCAAAAACAATCTCAGGGACACTGTGAAGCTTTGATATACAGTCTGGAGCACATTGAGGTTCGCCTTTGGTGCCGACCGATACGTCCTCCAGAAAAGATACCTCAAAGGTCGATCCTTGGTAACATGCTAACACAGTCGACTTGGCATTGGATCCACTCCACTTTTCTCCAAGCCTGATGTCCTGTACAACGTGTCTTGAATCCAACAACGGCATGATATGTCTCTTTGACTGAGAGATATTACTTGTGTCTGCGATAAAGAATGAATTCTCCTGCTGGCAAAAAGACTGGCCGTAGAGGATTTTGTCTCTCTCCAGAAACCCACACCAATCGTCGGACGAGAAGTCTAGCCGCTGGAGGAGATCTCCTGACTCTGTCGAGTATAGGAGCAGAGTCTTTTCTGTTACAATTGCTAGAGTCTCTCCAGTCGATGAAAGGAAATGCTTCTTAATCCAGTGTGTTGTGTTAATGAGGTGAGTTGCTGTTTTTGTAGTCAGATCCCATATTGAAAGGTGATAAGGCGATGTCTCCAACGTGAGAATACCTCCTGCTGCTGCCGACGCGACTCTAACATCAGTGAGTGTACTCAGTTTTCGCAATACAGGAATATGAAAGAGCATCTCCCACTGGCCAGCAGTCTTGAACACACTAAATCCTTTCTGGTCACAGGTAACAAATCTCTCAGAGCTACCGTCCCACTGAGACTTGGAAAGATAGGTAAACCTGGCATCCCCTCCGAAAGACTGTAGTGTGGCGCATCGAGAATGGCGATCTGAGGGCTCGAGTAGTGGAGGTACCTGTTGACTTTGAGACTGTCGTCGGTGAACATATCCAGGGTATTCAAAAATAAGAACAGCCCCTGGCAATGACTGTTGTGTCCTGTAAACGGCAGCCTGAGACCCATTCCACGACAGCGATAGCTTTATGCCCCAGGAATCCTTAGTATCGATATCGACCACAGCATGAGCATTGGGTGATGTGTATTGATATGGATATGTCGCTCTTGAAGTAGCCTGTGATAGGTGTAACTCCCAGAAATCAAGGAAGACCCTCTTTCCAACCTGTGAAAGGGTGACAGCATGGGAGCCTGACGCCGAGATTTCGACACCCAAGACCGTAGCTGGCATCTGTAGACCGCCAGAATTACGGCCGATACCGTGACAGATTTGGAATGCCCTCCTAGGTGAAGGTATTCGAGGAAGAATACAATCTGACCAAACCAATTTGAATTTGTTTAGAAACTTGAGGAAGTAGTTTTGGAGTATGTCCATTTTGCAGAATCAAATTACATACCGTAAGAGTCCTCACTCGGTAGGCTCTGGCTCAGCTCCACATAGCAGATCTTTAGCGACCCTGGATTCAGGTCGTCCTTTTGAAAGACCTTGACGCTGATTTCGGATTCAACTTGATATCTTAGCAGCACTCTTAAAAACGAGACTCCGCCTATTGACGATGGACATAATGAAACAGAGTTGTTAAGTACAGCGTCTTGGTAGTGAAACAGTCAAGGCTCAATAGATTCAACTCTACTCACCGGTTTCTGGAGGAGGGCCAAGAACGACCGCCTATTTCAAGTGAATAACTACGTTAGATACTTGAAAAGACTACGGCAGACTCGATGGCTCCTTCATACGTCTTACCCGATCTCCGACATTCAAGTAATCGATGCCCTCTGTATCTTGATCGAGTGCGAAGCAAATTGTCGAATAATAGAACTGCTCAAATCGCAGCGAGGTCTCTGTACTCAATGGACAAAGCTACATTTGTATGAAGTCAGCTCTATACATGCTACAATGGAGATGATATTCACTGGAGATTAAACCTAACATACCCACGACTCTTTCTTTCCGAGTGGTATAGGAGGCGAGTAATCTCTGTTAAATTCAGGTGAGAGAGAAGGAAGCTAGTGTGAATAATAATCCAACGCAAACCCCTTCCTCCAGAATACTATGTAGACCCAGCGATACTTACTCGCTTGACCCTTCATAAACGGTCCTATTATCAAAATCGGTTTGCAATGTATAGAAGAGCCGAATAGTATGATTGTCTTGATACATGCCGGTTAGTATGGCTAAACTGGTTCCTGGAGAACGGAGACCATCGCGGGAGAGTTTTTTTCTTTTTCTTTCTGCATACCATAGGTGCGAGCGTCGAGATCATCCAACATCTGAGCCTCATATTCGCCCATGGATGTGAATGCTGTTGACTTTGCACGCCTGTCAAAAGATTGACTCCAATCGCACTTGTCTCCAATCTCGACAATGCTCAGTCCGCCAGCTTTCCATCCAACTGTCATATCGCCGCTGTCGCCATCCTGTCTAGTGGCTTCATCGTCCACCCCACATCCATTCTGACTCCTTTGACTGGCCAGACTGACATGGTTGTCGCCAATATCATCGACTTGATTGACACTATTGTTGCGGGTTCCCCAGCTCTCAACCGACTCTGGAGCTTGTTCGACGGTGACCACGGTAGCTTCTGGCTTGGAGATGGCCAGAGGGGTCACTGCCATTGTTGATTCCTGATGAAAAAAAAAAAGATGATGATGATGAAGCAATTGCTGAGTCAGGCCTTCATGTCATCCCAATGAGCCCTTGGGTAACATAACCCCGCCTTTGTCCCTGTGCTCTAAAGAGTCTTTGCTCATCCCTGCAGCAGAGAAACGAACGTCAAGATCTCAGCTGGGAATCATGATGAGGTCTACTCTTGATTCATCAGAAGCTGCCTTGGCGGAAACTGTGCACTGTGGTCAAAGTGTATTGGGGGCAACTGCTTTCTCCCTTTCTGGCAGAGAGTGGCATACACCGAGCATCCACCTTTCTCCCTTTTTAGAAAGTAACCTGTTATAGATTTGTTTGCCCTTTCCATAGACAGTAGTCCAGGCCTTTTGACATCGCCACGCGTTTGTTTCAACAGCAAATCCACAACCACTGGCCCTTGACGAAGCAAACCACAAGAAATATAAAAAACCCTTGCACATCCTTTTAATTCTACACCTATCAAACTTTCTTTCTTTCCTCATTGCTCGAAGCTCGTTTTCCACATTCCAGCTTCTTTTCCTCACGACCTAGTTAACATTTGCAGTCAAATCACCACGAAGGGTCCCAGTTCAGAGGCTTCACACAAGGGAGAGTCAAAGGCCGTCAAAGCTAAGACCAAGTCCAGGGATGAGAACGAGAGCGAAGAGGAAGAGTTACAGGATGATAACCTCAAAACCGAGTCGAAGGCAAGCCCCAAGTCCAAAGTCAAGTCGAAGTCGAAAGCCAAATCTAAGAATGCTGTGAAAGACGAGGACGAGAGCGAAGACGAAGACGAGAGCGAAGAAGAGTTACACGAAGATGAGGACGAGGAAGACGAGGAGGATGAAGATCAGATTGAGGAGGGTGAAGATGATAGCGAAGAAGAGCTACAGGTTGATATACCCAAGACCAAGACGAAATTCAAGTCAAAACCGAAGGCCAAATCTAAAAACAAGGACAAGAGAGAACTGGAAGAGCTCAAGCTCACTCTCGGGTCGCACCAGTACGGTAGATTGATAAATGTCGATGACTACAGTCTTCTGAGGGACGGCTGTCGCATTCTTCGCAAACCCCTCGCAGAGAATGGCGAAGAATTGGCAAGAATGCTGGGGGGTGCTTTGATACACTATGGCAAACAAGTTTTTCTCTGTCTCAACGTGGAAATATATGGACACATCCTAGGCGAGGACGCACACAGGACAAAGGCTCTGGCTCTACCAAGAGATGCGCACTATGTTATCACAAGCAAGAGCCGTGGGAGATCTAAAGAGTTGCTAATTGGAACAACAAAGTGGAATGCTCGCGTGACGATGGCTGTCAAACTGACTACTGGCGAGATTATCATTGGACCGAACAACCAAAGCTTTTGCCCAGACGATACACCGCAATTATGGCTTCGAAAGGGTGGTGGAAAGGAAGTTTACGAAAATGTTATGCGTCAGACTTGGTCCAAATTTGATGAGGAGACAACCTACAAGCAGTACGCCGCAGTGCACCATATATTCCTCGAGCATTATACGCGGCCAGTGACACTGAGTACTCTTTACGAATTTAACAAAAAGTCATCATGGTCAAGCACGAAGATTATGACCTTCATTTTGTATAGGTTATACGGTGATGGCAAGGTGGCCAAGTCGGAGGTGGCAGCATGTCTGAAGGAGATAAAGGAAAAGGACCGAAAGTCCAAGATTTTCACCCAACTCGAGCAGCTAGCGCAAGTGATGGAGACCGAGGAGACTTCATCTATGTCTAAGGAGATCAATAGGAAACTCACCAACTTGGCCAAACATGCTATATCGACTAGTGGGTCCACCAACAAAAAGAGAGTGCGTGGTGAGGTGAAAAAACTGATTGATATGATGCTTGATAGACATGAAGTGCTGTAGAGAGCTATATCTTTATAGAACAAGTGTTGTTAAGAGAAGTGCCAAAAAAAAAAAAAAAAAAAATTAAAACCCAGGCATTTGTATCGAAACAAAAGGAGCTTATGTAGAGAGAATCAGCAGAAATGTCGGTTTGCCTTCTGTGGCGAGGATGGAGTCATTCAGGGCAGGTGAGAAAACAAATGGACGGAGCATCCAGACACCTCTTTCCTCATCGACCTCTCCTCTCCCCTTACCAACAAGTGTACGCCAACCTTTGCCCAGAATAAAGACACAGCACATCTTACCGATTTTTTCCTCTCCTTGTGTTTTTAGAGAATCTTCCCTTTTTTTTGCAAGAAGGGTAAAGTCATACTCGAGTCTGTCGCCGACCCTGGTAGCCTATTCTTTCGACTGGAACTCATGATCGGAAGTTTTCAATTTTCAGCTAGACTGCATGCATGCTTTTCCCGACTTATCGCGAACACCAAGAACATGGCCACAGTTCAATATACCAAGGATCTTTTCGTTTCGGCTGAGATGGCTGTTCCAAGGGCTGTGGCAAGACAAACGCTAAACGCTTGGCTTCATGGACCCTGCCTGTGTCATTTGAACAGGGATGCAATCGCAAATGCGTGTCTTTTGAAGCGCTGGCCATTCTCTATAGCTTTATATGTACCCTTCATCTTCAATGAACAGTCTAGTTGCGGCAAGGTGCTCAAGTCAGACGCAATGACACAAACAAGGATATTCGGATTGAGAAAGGAATGGGTACGATGTATGCTACCTTTGCAGCGACACCAAACGTGGTGAAGGATGAAGAACTCTCCTGTCTGTATCCAATAGAATTTACTAACTTGGCCAGAAAGACCCCAGCATGTAACTTCACATTTCAACGACATGAAAGTGGCATTGAAAGTAGAGAGCTTGACTGAAAGCAAGAAAGGAAAAAAAAAAAAGAGGAAGATAGGCAATTTGATATGGGATGAAAACAATAACGGATGTATTTTTTTTTTTTCTTTCTTATTCTAGTTATGCACAATAACGGATGTACATTTGCTATCTGTCCACCTTCTCTCTCTCTCCATCGAATTAACGTATTTCACCTCTGAATGAAAACCAACTTTTTGTTCACCTCGAATAGTCGTGGGTGAATGCTATTTTTTTTTTTTTTATTTTTAAATAACAATCTGGTTCTTGAACACTCCCAGGAGGAACCAGGTCCCCAGCATAGTTTTTTTTTTTTTTTTTTTTTTTTTTTTTTTTTTTTTTTTTACAACAATCTGTTTTCCGCTGGAATAGCCGTGCAGGCTTTATAACAATCTGTTTCTGCTGGAAATAGCTATGTAGGCTAAGACTAAACTAAACTAGCCCACAGTCACCGCTCTGCGGTGGCAGTCCTCCATAATACCATAACAGCTCACGTTGCCGAAGCCCCGCGCAACGATTGCCGCCTTTTTCAAGACGATTAAAAGGTTGAAAAAAACAGACTGTCACCGGAAAGGAATCCTCCCCATCCTCTCCATCACCTCCAAATGTCGCTTGCCTGCTAGACTATCTAGCAGGGTGGCATCAGCAGATGCCATATCGTTCTGAGCACCAGGGCAGCGTTGCTCGAGGTGATCAGCCAAGGGTGCACCACAACGGCATACACCAACAGGGCATGCGAAACCGTCACCATCACTCCATCGTCCTCTTTCTCCTTGAAAGGCGCCTTTTTTTTTCGAGGGAGTGATCCCATGTCGTGCTTCCCATGCCACGGTAGCCTCACATCTGTCCTTCCATAGGACCTCGGATGCCTTTCCTTCGATGAAACGGACGAAATGGTGTACAATGACTGTTGCTACTTTTTGGGGACTGAGAACATAGGGGCCCAAATCGTAGGCAGATTTGCTGGTGTTAGGCCACGGCAGAGGGAGCCAAAGATCCAGAAGGTTGTTGGAAGCGTCGATCCGTCCTCAAGTTGATTCGGTGTATGATCAGGAGTCCCGCGAATGAAGTTGAGACTCTTGATTATTGCTCTGGTAGGCGCCCCTCGCCAAAACAATCTTCTAGGTGCCCTGATCCCTCGGATCTGGTTCGCCACTTGTGCCTTGAACCTATCCTTCGCTTCTCTGTTTGCCTTGTCGACCTCACTGGGACCCCACTCGTCTATCAAACGTATGGCCTCGTCCCAGATGTCGCGCTGTTGCTCCTTTGTTGCCAGACATTCCCATACGTGGTCGTTGTCTTCGGTCTCAGCTGCACACATCCCTATAGCCTCCATTAGGGTACACATCAGGGTGTCGAGCATGCATCACTTTCCCTGTCGGCAACATTCCAAACATCTTTTTGATCCTATGTGTTCGTTGTGCTGTGTCCTTCATGCTGCTGTAAAAGGTGTGTACTTGGCGTCTGTCGTGAATATGGGCCAGAGTTGAACTCCAATCCACCTCGTCCACACTCTGGATGGCACGCTTCGTCCTCTTCTGTGCTAGCTAGGCTTGGTGTCTCCTTATCGTTGTCTGTCGTTTCAGAAATTGACGGATGTCGATTTCGATACTGGTTCCCTCGCACCTAGCTACCAAGTTTAACTCATCCTGTGCACTCAGATCTACCTTCCAAGGATCGGTACGCACGCCAGCATTTGCCTTTGCAACCTTATCAGCAGCGATGTTCCCTTGGTTATCACTGTGGCCACGGACCCAAACCACTTGAACGCTTCCCTCACGCTCCTTTACCACTTTTGCCAACACTGCCCATAGCGCGGCTAGATTGGTGCGTTGTCGTTTCCTGGGCAGGGTGGTTGATCTGTTTACCACCATCTGTCTGAATTGATCAACGACGCCCTCGTTGTCTAACTCCACTCTGAGGTCCTGATCTGGTGGTGCTGCTACTACTGCAGCAATTAGACCCATGAGTTCCGCTTTGGTTGACGAAGCGTGGCCACCTACGCGTCCTCCAAATGATACGATCTGCCCTGAAGAGGTGTCCACGATTCCGCATGCCATGGATATCGCCTCTGTTCCTGCCCCGATGAGGGATCCATCTGTGTGCAGGGTACGTGCCTCTGGTGTGCGCTGAGTGTTCCTGAGCTGTAGCATTTTGTCTCTGACAGATGCTTGGACGACGAAAAAGAGGGGCCTATAGACTGCCATCCCTCGATGGCGGGCCTCTCATTCACCCATCCCTGAAACTCTTCCCTCAGGTCTTTTTCTCTATATCCTCGGTCTGATCCTCAACATAGGGAGCGACTCCACGCCTTCGCCTCAGTTCCCTGCGATCTTCTTTTCGCTGTTGCCTTTCCTCCTGGTCCCTTTTGAAGATGTTGGGTCAGTCCTTCCGCCAGCAGAATTGCATGATCGCGCGTCCGCCTTTTTTCTGATCTCACCCTTTCTTCAAACTGTGAGAGGTGCACCTCGTGCTCGCGTTGTGCGGCGTCTTTGATCGACTGGAAATGTTCCTGCAGGTGTCTTTTGTCGTTGTCCAGGATCTTTTGTGAAGACGACTGCAGCTGCGAATAATGCTCTCTCGCCCTTTCGTGCAAGACCCTGACTGCAATAGCCTGGTTCTTTTTGGAAGGGCTGTAACTGTCGCTCGAGTGGTGTAGCACATCCCTCTCATACGACTTTGCGTACTTTTGCACTCGTTGCTGCAACATGTGCATAACCTGCTGGGTGCCCGAGTCATACTCCTCCTGGGCTGCATCTATTTGGCTAGTCGTGTCTCTATCCAGTCTTGCTGTCTGCGTCCTTAACTGCTTGTCCGCTCCCTGTGGCAAGTGGAAGCCGAAAGAGGTAAAGGTGGCAGATGCTGACCTCGTGACAGCTAAGAGATCACCATCTGGGGGGGTTCCGGGTTCTGATTGCTGTGCGGGCGATGGGGGCGGCCCATCCACTCCCACCCTGTGGCTCATCCTTCAAAAGACACCCTTTCGCTCGTTCCCACGCTTCTCATTTTCTCTCCCTCTCTCCCTCATTCCTCCTCCTCTCCCTCCATCCTTCTTTCCATGGCCGCTCTCGACTCTTCTGCCACTGCCATCCGTCTCTCCTTCCTTCTGTCCACCAACGGCTCATCCTCCGACTCAACTTCCATCATCACTTCAGCTTCTGTCTCCATGTCCTCCTCCACCCTTTCTTCATCTGTGGGTTGTGGCTCCTGTGATCGTGGTTGGACTCCCAGATGATGACATACCACCACATACCAGGCTCTTTTCACGCCCGTCAGGAAAAACGATCTTTTCACTACTGTCCATCTTGGATCCGTGTAACTTCTTCGTTTGTCATCATGCACATAGAAAATCCCATCCGAGGCAAGCTGTCTCGATACTTTGGCGAAGACCTTTGGCGGTAGGGCGTTTGATAGCAACTTTACCGTGGTGTCGTTTAACCCAGGGGCGATGAAATCAATTTTCCTTTTGCCAGCAACTGACAGACCGATGCTTGAAAGTTATGTTGCTTGAAACATGCTGCTGCTGCTGGCGATTCGAAAGGATGGCAGCGAAGACCGGACTCCACCTGCAATGCTAAGGCTCTCGCAGCCATAACCTTCCCAACCATGCGTTTATCCTGGAAACGTAACCACGCTGTCGATACCTGCTCTTCCTCGACCACATCCTGGATGTGCCGGAGACCATAGAAAAACGCCTGTGCTGTAGGATACTGTTGGGCGTTCCTTTCGCTAGACCCAGCTTCTGTCGGATCATGGACGTGTATTTCCCCGCCCACCTTGTTGATACTGAGTCTGGCGCCACCATTATCGTCATTCGGTATAGGATTCTCGGGATCAGCACGTTGTTGACAATGTATACTGCTTGCTTGTCCGTTATCGCTTTCCGGGACAGGATGTTACACGTTGTGTTGATTTCCTCGAGGACCATATTCCTGGTGAAACGGTCGTTACCGTCAGCCGAAAACCACACACCCAGCATCCTAACGGCGACGTCGGGCGGGTGAGCTTTCACGGTGTCAGCGCTAATCTGGATCTCTTGCTGGTCCGTTGTTGGGTTCACTATGATCAGCTCTGATTTCTTCGGGTTAATATCGATGGAGTTCAAACGGAAAAAACCAGTGGCGATGTCGGTGATCCCCTGGAGCCCTTCCTTATCTGGTGCAATCCATGTCGTGTCGTCCATGTACGCCAGACAAGGGACAACTAGCGCAGTGTCCTCCCCTTGCTGTAGGTAGTACGGGATGGGGAGTTGTCGATGCTCGAATAAAGCCTTTTTACTCATCATCGCGTATCCGAGTCCAGACTCCATGACTGCATTCAGTAGAACGTCGTAGACTATTCTCCACATAAGTGGACATTCCACTCCACCTTGATCCAAACCACAGCGCGGGTGATATTCATCCGTTATCCCATACGCCGTGATGACCCTGTTGGTTTTGGTTGTCGCAATGTCCAGGCTTAAGCGGATGAATCTTGGATCCATCTTAATGCAACGTAGGCTCCGATCCAGCATCCCGTCAGGTCCACATGAGACCGAGTCGTAACATCGGCGCATGTCCTGAAAGAGAACCCATGCTTCCTTGTTGAATTCTCGGGCATCCTCCATCACCGCGTTGAGTATGTGGATCGGGTCTTTGGTCATCGTCCCCTTTAAAACGGAGAAGTTGGGTCCTTTGAGTACGTTGTGTTGCTCGCAGACTGCTGTGATCCTGTTCACTAAGATTGTGAACATGATCTTCCTCGCGTGTTCCAGTAGAGTGATCGGCCGTACGTCTGCTAAACGCCCCTGACCATACCTGGCGTTTCGGGATACAATAGATGAGGCCTTGTTTCCACTGTGTTGGCACTGTTTCTTGAGCAAAGCATGCTTGGACTAAGATCGCGAATACCTTTGATCCTCTTTTACCGAGCTTTTGAAACATGTCCCCTGTAACACCTGACAGTCCTGGCGCCTTGTGATGTGGTGCGTGTGCTACCGCGACAGCGATCTCTTCTTCTGTCGGAATTGCCATCGTCTCCTGGAACCAGGTTTCATCAATGTCATTCCTAGGACGATACCTTTCTTCCCAAAAAGGATTATCGCTGAGTGATTGGCATGTTCTGGGGGCGTGCCACTCATCCTTGAAGTAACGAAAAACCTCTTTCCTGATTTCCTGCGGGTGGTCAAGAACATACGGTTTGTCGTTGTTGTCGTCCACGATGACGTGATCTATCACGACGCTGTTCTGCGGTGCTTCAAGTATGCTGCGTATCGACCTCTTCGTGTCCGTGGCAAACTTTTCATTCCTCCGTTCTATCGCCTCCTTGACGTAGCGGTGGAAATGTTTTTTGTTGTAGTCACGGTGAAGCATCCTGTTCTCTCGCCAGGCCGCCTGGATTTCCCTCAACCAACCATTCCAACACTCCTCCCCGTCCTCCACACTTGGGATTTGGTTGATGTTCATCTCCAGCTTGTTCGCTTCATACCAGTTCTTGATAGGGGTAAAGGTTTGATGCTTCAACTCCTCCTGACAGTCGTCTGATAGAAAATGCATCCGAACAGCTTTGATAACTCTTCCAAGATCACTTGTCTTTGCCCTCCATCGCGCCTCTCCCGGTTGTACACCTGGCAGACCACCGGTCTTAACAACCGGCAGATGTCTTTTTGCAGCTGACATGATTGTCTTCTGAAGCGTATCCCAGAGATCTTCCAGCGCGATTTGTTCCAGCGATTCACCTGTGAATTCTACTTCTTCAGGGTTGTCCTCCGTTGTTGTAATTCCAAACCGCTCCAGATGTCCATATTCGATGAGAGCTTCTTCGGCCTGTTCTTGAAACTCGTCCCAATGTGTCTTCTTTGCCTTGGCTGTCAACACTTTCTTTGTACGAGGGCAGTACTCCCACAAGACGTTGCGCGGGGTTGGTTTCACTAGGGTTCTGATAGTAAAAGCTAGCAATTACCATCTCATGATCTGATTTTAGAGGTGCTGTCAGAGCCTGTGACTTGCACGACATCAGATATGCCGTCAGACTTTCTGAGCTCCAGACCATGTCAATCCGGCTTTTGTCTTGCCATGTGTACATTCTTTTGTCCGTATGCATAAAACGGAAGGTGTCCACACAACTCTGTGTCCCGAGCCAGGTGAACAATGTGCGTTCTGGTGTCGATGTCGTATGTTGTTCGCTGGCTCTGTCAATCGCTGGATTGGGTACCCCATTGAAATCACCGATCACAATGACATGGAAATGATCGTCGCTGTGTTTCCTCACTTGGGTTTTCACCCATTGCTCTACCGCTTCCTGCTCTCTCCTAGGTGCCGATCGAGGCGGGATGTAGCAGTTTACCACCGCGAGTCTAAAGCCTGACTTAAAACCAAATAACGCTGTGATGCCTCGGCCGTTCCCATCTGTCTCTCCTCCAACACTGAACTTGTGCCACCGTTTGTGGACCATCAGCCCTGTCCCCTCCCTCGCGTTCTGTCTGCTGCCGAGTTCCAAATGCCGTGGTAGTACGCATACCGATCCTTGGATAAGAGAAAACTCTGGCGCTCCCTGTCCACATTTGTCTCCTGGATCCCAATGATATCCAGGTCGTGCATCATCCCATACTCTCCAAGAGAGTTGAAAAAACCCCTTTCCAGACCGCCCTGTACGTTGATGGTACCAACCGACAGTGTCTGGAGAGTATCCTCCGTAAGTCCTGAACTTTTGTCCAGGATGTTGGCCACGTAATTCGCCAGAGGAGACGGACTACGTGGTGGCGCTTTTTCTTTTTCACAGTTACTCATTAGAGTTCGCTGCTCATTGCCGCGTCGGACTCTTCTTGAGTTGTGTAGGAGCTGGTAGAGGAGTATGGGGTCTGTGTGTCAAACGTATTGATGGGGTTGAACTCCTGCAACGCCGGAGTGTACTGGCAGCTTACACCTTGTGTTGAAACTGTTTGGGTGTCGGGAGCGAAGATATCCTTGACCGGGAAACTACTACTGAGCAAGATCGGATCAATTGTCAGTCCTGCCTGGACACTTTGCTGGGATAGTCTGGCCTCCAGTGTATCCTGGGCCGCCCGAAGCTGTTCAAATTTGTCTGTAGACGCCTGTACTACAGCCTTTGCTTCTGCTAGCTCACTCTCTGCTCGCCGCTGTCCTTCCTCAGCCTTCCTGGCCCTCTCTCTGAACTCGGAGATCTGTCTCATGGTCTCCTCCTTCTGCCTCCGCTCCTGCGCCAAAAGTGCCACATGCTCCCCCTCAAACCGTCTCTTCTCTCCTCGCACCTCATCCACCGCCATCGCACTCACGTGAGGCTGGCCCTGCCCCTGCATCAGCCTCGCCAGGCTTTCCTCCATTCTCACGCACATTTGTTCCATCTTCCGATCCATCTTTGTCTCCATTTCTGTGATGCGTTGATTTAGCATCTGGAAAAAATCCATTGCTCTCTTCACACGTTCCTCAGAATGTTGGACAGCCTCCCTCAGCTTTGCAACATCCGCTGCTAATGACGACGATGGTCCTGTTGCTGCTACCTTTGTCTTCACTGGGTTCGCTATGCTTTGCTCGCTTTGTGGTGGAGCCACTATGTGGGCGTACGATTTCCCGTTTGATACCGTTGGCACTCTGAGACCTGGTGGTGTTACCGTCGCTTTTTGCCTTTGCTCGTCTGCGGTTCGTTGCTCATCTGTCTGCTCATCTGTTGCTTCCCAGCATTCGCGCATTCTCTCTCCTCACTTGGCGAATCATCAGGCGTCGGGGTGTTCCTCACAGTCTTTTGCCCATCTTATGTCCTGGAGCTCCCATCCGAAGCATGTTTGAGTCTCTGGAGTGACCCACAGCGTGGTTTTCGTGCCGATCGTCCATCTTTTTGGTTGTCGTCACCAGATCTTCCTGAGTCGCAAAACTGATGAAGGCCTCCATCTGTCGTTGCTTCCTTCTCGGGTGCATCGGCATTGTGATGCCTCTGTACTTGCTGCCTGCAAGGAGATCAGAAACCAGTCGGGGGGTGTAGCCCATTGGCAGGTTGGCCAGCTTCATCACCAGCGTGCGGTTTGAGGCCACTCGCTGTGATCCCAACCGGGTGATGATCCCAGAGTCGTTCGCCACGATGACGCAGGATCGACCCTCGTCCTTCATCATCTTCACTGATTCTGTCCGGTGGAAAAGCACTGTTGCTGTCGCCATGGACCGCTTGGCGTTATGCCCCATGGTGACTTGCTCTATCTTTCCCCACTGAGAGAAAGTAGCTCTCACCTCATGCGCAGTCGTGGTGATGCTCAATCAAAATTACTTCCACTGATCGCTCCTCATCCCATTCTTTGCTGTGAGTTGGTGAACTCCTTGAAGTACACCTTTTCATCACCTTCCTTCACCATTCCACAGTGAAGGATTGCTTCCAGCTGGGCTCGCTGTCCAACTTCCACTACGAAACAGCTGACTGAAGTCTCGTCCGCCAGCTGGATCCAGCGGACCAAAGGGGTTGCAACTGGGGCAACCACACCTTGGTAACACTTGGCCAATAAAGCCCCTGCGTTGGGTCATCGAGGTTGATGCCTCGCCAAAAAAGCGTCAACCGGGATGTACGCCTTGAGGTGATTACGACGTCGATCTACGAGGATGAACTCATCACTCGCAGACTCTACGTCTGCCTCGCTTTCACTCTGGCTATGGGGCAGCTCAGAGTTGTCTGTATCCACTTGCATGGATGCAGAGTTTGCAGGGGTGTCCCTGAAGGGAATGAACTTCCCATTTTTGGGGGGCCCCATCGATGCAGCTAGGAGGGAGGGTAGGGATGATAGGGAAAAAGGGGGGGAGGGGAGGGTGGTTATGGTTGTGTGGGGCTGCCACTTCGATGGTTGTTCTTTGATCTGAATGAATATTCACGCCCACTGTTGGCAGTAGCGTGGTAAGAAGTTTTAGTTCTAGTGTAAAGGTCCCAGTGGCGATGTCGCTTTGCGGTGGTAATGGTCCTGCCAGCATAGCCATCCTCCAACTTGCTCTTGGCCCCAGAGTCTGGCGAAGGAAAGGTTTCGGTAACATGCTAGGAATTAATTATATTGTTAGGAAATAATGGAATCATAATCAACAATGATCTGGAATATCCGCCATCATCAGTTCTTCTTTGGTAGTATAGTGGTGAGTATCTCCGCCTGTCACGCGGAAGACCCGGGTTCAATTCCCGGCCAAAGAGCTCTTTTGCCCTTTAGTAGAGTTTTTTGACCAGTTAACCGGTTAACTGAACAAAAAGTTATGAAAAAACTTAGAAAAAACTTATTCTCACATATAGTGTGAGCGGCTTATTCTCACATATAACCACCTTTTTTGCCGATTAAAGTGGGTTGGGTGCCTCAACTTGCGATTTTTTTGAAATCATCTGGTAGGGATGATCGCTCGACGCCTCCTGACGAATTTCCAGGAGATGGGGCCTTGGGTTTGTGCGTCAGGAGCCCAAAAACCAAATTCCAAAATGGTCGTACTAACTCCATGTAATTTTCCAGCTCACAATTTGACTTCTAGACCCCTCTGAATTTTCTGCACTCAGCTCCGTGCAAAAATTTCCGTACTAACTCCGTGCAAAAGTGGATGTGTGTGAGATTAAGACGCTCACACATATGTGAGAATAAGTTCATCCGACTGCAAACGTGTTGAATAGTCTCCATTTTGAAATGTCGAGTCGGAAGGAACTTGTTTAGAGGCCTCAGGTTTAGTACTGGTCGCAGGTCTCCCGTCTTCTTTGGGATGGTGAAGAGCTGACTTGTAAGCCCTCTCCATTGGCGTATTCGATCGCTCCCTTGGCTAGCAAAGCGGACACCTCGGTGTCTATGCTCGCGGTCTCCTCTTTGGACAGTGGCCGGGGAGGAGAGTGTGTCTCCGAGGTTGGGGGACGAGAGACAAATGGAATCTTGTACCCCTCCTTGATGATTCGGAGAATGGCTAGGTTGTCTGAAACGGTCCGCCATTCGTCTAAGAAGAGTCGGAGCCGACCTCCGACCTCTTCTCGATGATCTGCGGCTTTGGCTGCGTTCTCTTCGTTGGCTTGAATTGCGCTTGAAGTTGTTCCTCCGTCTGATATTATTGGTTCTTTGAAAATTGGAACGGTCATTATCATCGTTGCTGTTTTGATGAAACTTCGAAGAGCTGTCCTTCTTGTTTCCTTGGTTGTTGAACTCACGGTTGTTGTTTTTGTTGACAAAACTGTTGTTCTTGAACTTGTTCTTGGGGCGGAGCGTGTTGTCCATGGAGCGTTGGACTTTAAGTTCTTCTTCGAGTTTAGCAGTCTCGATAATGTCATTGGGGTCGTTCTTGTGGGAGGTTCCTTGTGCTTGGCGAATGTGACCAAGGTGGATCTCATTAATTTTGCCTGTGGCACCGGCGATATGATCCCGCAGGAGAGTGGCAAACGTTGTGCAGAGATCGACCATATCTTCTGCCTCCAGTGTCCCTTCTCCTTCGAGAGCCCACATTTGATGAAGGAAAAGATCGGTAGGGCGAGTGAGGTTGACCAAACGTTTCTGAATGGATCGTAGCTGATTGTTGTAGATCCTCTGAGTCGTTGAGAGAGGGGCAGAGGAAGGGGGTTTCTGGGGTTCGTATTGCATGACAACATTTTTAGAGTACTGCTTGAATTGTTCCCAAAAATCCTCATCGTTGATCTCTTGCTCGAAAAAGGAGCGAGGATTCGAGGGGCGGATAGGAGGATAGCGTTCTCCCTCTGCAATGGAAGGCCTGAAGGACTTGATATGGGTTGCGTCCTCCAGTTGTGGGTCTCTGTCAGAGTTGGCGTTCTGCTTGAGACGAGCAATTTCTTCAGACATCGAGGCTATTTGTTGCTTAAGAATATTAATGTCATCTGTGGATATCATGGGGGTAAGGATCAGGTTTTGGTTACGGATTCCCGGCGAAACAAAAGAAGGTAGAGATCCCTTTCTCAGTGTAGAGCTGAATTTAATTTATTTTCTGGATTTTCGGAGTAGAAGATTACACGTATATGGTCTTGGCCCTGAAGGATAAGCAGATAGGCTAACTCAGCACACGTTTGAAAAAGAAGAGAGGCGCGGATCTCATCACCATGGAGCCTGTAATTTTTTTCTCGAGGTCGCAGAAAAGGTGACAATTGGCTACAGACAAGTTCTAAGGAGGGGCGAGGCAATCTGTAAACGCGCTCAAAAAATTATATCGCGAACAGACCTTCTTCTGATATCAAATATTTCTGCAAGATATGCAAAGTGCTATGTTTATTCTCGAGATTATTTTTTTATCAGTACCCTGCGCCACTGTTGTTATAGGCAATCATCCTCGTCATCCCCGTTTGCCCAATCACCGACAACTTCGTCGTATGTCCTGATCTTGTCCTTCTTAGAAGGTGAAAAGAGAACGAAAGAGTTTGGGCGCTTCCTTGGCGGTGGCGTTGACGATCGAGATGGAGGATCTGGCGGTGGTTCGTATTGTTCATCATCATCCCCATAATTATCAAAGGCGCAGTCGTAACTAAACGGTGTAGGTGCAGTGTTTGCCAACACATCTATAACATCGTAGGCATACTGCCGCAAATGTTCCTGAGAAAGAAGATATATTTATAAATTAGCACACTTTCGCTAGTATTTCCGTTCAACATCGAACTCGATCCACATGGCATCAGCACTTACTTTGAATGCGAGGAGGATGAACATCGTCTCAGACTCGAAAAACGCTTTGAGTTGGTCGACGCCAGGGGGGAGAGAGATGCCTTTCCCGGTGGACCGTCCCGCACCCAAAACATCATTGTACCTCCGCAGGGTGTAGAAATCTAGTCCCAGTCCCAGGCCCTCAGCTATAATTGGGTAACTTTTCTCTATGTCCAGCCCTTTGGCTTCAAGGTCATAAAGAATAGCGGCATTAAGCCGGACGGACTTCTTCTGCTGCCTTTCACGGACAGAGCGGGTCGCCGTTTCCCTTTTGAATTCAAATATTGCCACCTCGTGCTGCCACTTGCCATCGAAGCGGATGCGGATGGACATATCTACCTTTCGACCGCATGGAATCGAGCAAGTTGACCCATACTTGCTTTTTGCCTCCTGTCGCGCCTTAGCACTTGCTTTAGAGATCAATTCGCCACTAAAGAAAATCGGGAGTAAATGGTAAATAGGGCGTTGCTTCTCTACTAATCGCAAAGATAACAATAAACAGTTGTTTGTATTGCTCACTTACGGAACGGCTCGAAGTGGTGTGTCATGCAGAAGGATGTTGAAGAGGGTAGACCAGCTCGACACAAAGACATGTTCGGATGGCGGCGATGCAAATATATCCAGCTCTATCCACAAAAGGATTTGCGATACGATTTGCAGGGTGGTATACTTAATGCTCTCCTCCTCTAATTGAGACAACAACGCCCACACTCGCCTCTTGAGCGACTGAAAGTAGGGTTTACGTCTGTTGCTGGCGCTGCTGGAATTTGAGATCGCAGGATAGAGAGTTGTCAATAGCATCCAGAAGTAGTCTGATGTCCTGGTACTCTGCCGAGTTCGTGTCCAATAAGGGAAGGCGCGATCCTTGTACAATCCTCTTGGAAATAGAAAATCTCCTCCCAGACGTAGCTACAGTATTAATGATGCTGGACAATAAGACGCTAAGGGTAAAGGTAAATAATAAATATCATGAAAGTTCGAGTAATGTTAGCCGCCAGATAAATCATATCCAAGAAACCTTGGCTTACAGGACATCCTTCTTGTCAATAACTGGTCCTGGTTTGCTAAGCTCGCTGAGTACTGCAATATATATCTCCCGCAGAACACCGGAAAGATCGCTGGATGCTGGTGGAGGCAACATTGCCTGCCCTTGAACCTGTATTATGAACAATGGGTCAGTGTAACTGAATGGCAACTCGAGAGATAAATTGACAGGGAGCGTCAAGCATTACACATACAGTTTTGAACACATATGATATCAGCGGATGGAATGGGTGTGTTGTCGACGAAGGAGGTAGTGCAATACGGGGTTCTATAAATGAATGGTAATCAGGACCTCATGAGAAGCAAGTAGCTTGAAGTTGTTTTGAATCCAATTCACATGATAGTATCCACACTTGCCATCTGTATTTGTGTCCGTGTCAGCTCCGTAAAGCTGCCTGTCGGTGTCTAAAAGCTGCTCCTCGCTATCGGTGACAGCTGGAAAAATAAAGTTCATTAGTCGCCACTCACAAAGGAATAACACAAATTGAGTATAGGAGAAAACGTACTCGTATCGGTCGGTATATTTCCTACAGACGATTCCCTTGGTGTTGTAGACAAAGTATTTGTGGGTGCATTCCCCTGTTTCAAAGCTCGATAGCCCTCAGCAGATTCGTGAAGAGAAGCCTCTTGAGCAAGTACCGCCGTTTTCTTCGCAGTTACTGCGCTACTGGTGGCGAGCTCCTGCTGGGCACTCTTGAGCGAGAGCCCTTGCATCCAAGAGGTCCAGAAAGCATTTAGGCGATTCTTTAAAAAAACTTTGTGAGCGGCCTGAAGTGCTCCGCGACGCTTCACGTTAAGTTCAGAAGATGCCAGAACCTTTGAATAGTCATTGAGTGCACCGTTCAAGTCAGAAAGAGCAAATGTCTTGACGAATGAAGGAAACGTGACATGCTCGACCCGAAGACCTTTGTCGTTTGTCCTTATGTCCGTTGCCCACGCGATAAATGAGTCCATTGCAGCTAAAGCAAATTGGCGATAAAAAGAAGCTGCTTTGCTGTTAGCAATACATCTTTGAGTAGTATAATTAGCACCGCTTGGGTATATGGTTTGGAATGACAAAGGTAACTTTAGTGCAGAGGCATCGCCACCAACTCGGGTTCGGTCGAGCGGCTACACTGAACAACATTGTCACGATTCCTCCCCGATCGGCATGGAGAGAGTGGACCCGTTCCCAAGCTGGACCTAGAGGAGGTAAACCGCTATAGTCGACAATGAGCTCTGTTGATCCTCGCCAAGAAAGCCGATGATCCGCCAACAAAGAGGAGCAACCACCCATCGGGTTCAATTGAACGGCTCGTTGACGGCCAATATTGTCACGACCACCTCCTCGATCGGCATGGAGAGCGTTAACCCGTACCCATGCTGGACCTAAAGGAAGCGAGGCCGCATTGACAAGATGTTTTTCATCGGCAGTGAGCGGAGAGAGTCCATTACCTTCGACAACAGTAGTGGCTGGATCGATTAGAAAGAAATGGCAAGAGGCGATGGGATAGGTTGGGGAGGCGTGGAGGAGGAGACTAGTGTAAAGAGAGAGTATAAGAGAGAGTGCGAGTGAGAGTGACAGAGAGGAGGATCGGAGTCGTCAGACAGAGAGAAAGGGACACCTTTGGATGACAAGAGGAGGACAGACGACGATGAGTGTGAGGCATGATGCAAAGCCACTCTGTTACATCACCGAATTTCTACCCTGTGGAAGTTGCTGCATCACCCTCACGCATCAACCTTACCGCTCCATCCACCCACTCCATGGCATCTGTCACTACCATACACTTTCGGCACGTCTCTTTGCAATGTCACCCTCCTCACTCATATCCTTTTCTCTACTCCATTGCCATTACCGCTCCCACGCTCTCTTTTGACCTTACTTTTTGTATCTAAAATAATCCTTGCTTTTTGCCACCATTTCCACATTTGCTTCGTCTTTGCCACCGTTCTCACGCCTTTCCATCCCTTCTTCCTGTTCCTTTTTAGTCCTATCCTTTTCTCTTTTCCTTTATCCTCTCTTTCTCTGCAGCCACACCTTTTTTATTCGACATCCCTTTTTTCACTCATGCTTCGCGACACCATGACCGACAGTCTCCTGACTCTATTCTGTCTTGTTGATGGAGAGACAACCTCCAAGGCGTTTTCAGTCGAGATCGAATCCACAAAGACTGTTGATGGCCTTAAGAAGCTCATCAAGGCTGAGAAGGCCAATGCTTTCAGTGATGTAGATGCAGACCAGCTCTCTCTCTGGCGTGTCTCCATCCCTGATGAGGACGAGGAGACCTCCATCTTGGTTGACAACGTCCTCAACGACAAGATAAAACTGAGCAGCCCTAGAACGCGTATCTCCAAGTTGTTTCCCGAGAGTCCTGACGATGACACATACATTATTGTCCAGCGCCCTCCCCCTCATGGTAATGCACGCGCGTTTTTTTTACAATGGGATGCCCATCTGTTGATTGATCTCCTCCACCTGCATGAGCTTATTCGTTTGCTCCTTTTCTCTCCATTACCCTCATAGTCCATGCCCCTGCACCATCCCGCTCACTGACTTCACTTCCTGGATACCACTCGGATAGCTCTCGCCACTGTCTGGTATGACCTCGCTTACGTTCCCTTGTCTCTTTTTTTATTTTTATTTTTTAGCTGTTCTAACATCTCATACTTTCCACTTATCTGACTAGGAGACCTCCAGACCGACATCAAAGCAATCACGGAAAAGTTCTTTGCGCCAGGACCAATCGCCACCTTCCTTGACGCGTTTGTGAAAGGCGATGGGGTGCTACCTATTACGTCAGGATCTATTCGTGGTTTACCGAGAGCATGGCGTCGTGGATTCGGTATTCCTCCTGAAAATCGTCCCAGCCTATTGTTCGTGGATCTCCCTGATCCATCCATCCCTGAATCTGCCTCAAGAAATCTTGCATCAGGGTCCATTCTGGATATGGTAAAAGAAAACAATCGTCCACTTATCCCAGGTAGGTCTCATCCGTTTCTTTTATCATCTTCTAGTTTGATGCTCAGTAGTTCGTCTCTAATGCTACCTTTTCTTTGCTTAGTGTTCGGTGTAAGTGGAAGCGGGAAAACGCGTGCGGTCATTGAGCTCCTGTCTCAACACTAGGGATTCTATTTTAATGCCTCGAGCGACGACTGGGGATCAGCGGATATGATGACCCTTCACTCTACTATCGATAAACACTTGCAGGAAACCCGAAAATCCTTTATAGAGGACCGGCTTGCCAACAATGCCTATGCACGAAAGACAACGCTCTTACTCTTCATCTCTCGCCTGCTCATCCTCAAGCACTGTTTACATGTCCCTGGTTGCAACGACACATTCACAAGCTCAAGGTGGACTCTCTTGCAAACCTGCCCACACGTACTCTTCGAGAACGACATCTTCGACATTCTATTCCGCCAGATCCGCAGGCTTTGACATCACAGTGAAGAAAACCTTTCTGACTTTGTCACCGACCTATTCGAGAGTACAAGAGACAAAATTATCAAACACGGATGCCTACCACAAATCAAGCCGGGAACGAGACTTCTGGTGGTCCTTGATGAGGCACAACTTCTTGGCGATGCATTCAATGTATCATTCCAGTCAATGTCTTCTTCAGACGAGTCTCCTCGCCCGTTATTGTCACCAATACTGCATGCTTTTCGAGATATCGGAGGACATCAACTCACTCTTGTCACTTGTGGAACAGGATTGTCAATCAAACTCTTTTTCTGGGTACAGAGCTCTGGCTCTGGTCTCAAGGACAGCTCCACAACCTTCAAAGTAACTCAACTGGTTTGCATTTGCAATTAACAGGAGTACAACGCGCGGCGACTGTATCATTAGACAAAAGTTAAATTCACATTTGTTTCTTTCCAATCCCAACTCTACTTCAAAAAATAGCACATGGAGTTCCCAGGGTGGACAGATCAAGATTCTATCACGATGTACATTTCCCGGGTGCGGACATGTCTGCGGGACGAACAGTCAAAACTGGCTTTGGACGAGCATATTCCGAGGGAGGCGATGAAGATGCTGTTTGAGAAGTTTGCGGGTCGCTTTCGTCCAGCAATAGTCGCAATTGTAAGTCTTTCGAGAATGGCCATAACCACAGAGATGATAATTTGGATTTAGCGTAATTTGTACTTACACCTCCCCATATCTGATCTGTCTTCCCTTTGACAGGAGAGGATTATCGAGTGCAACGACACAGGATCATGGGAGAAGACCATCAAGGACGCAGAGGACAGGCTGGTGTCTTGGGCGAATCGACACATCAAGGGTAACCTGCGCTATGAGATAAATCGTCTCCATGACAAACACAACAAATACAAGCATCAGCTTGTGGACTCTATCGACAACACTCTCAGCCTTCTAATGTATCAGCGTTGCATGTTTGGAAGTCACGACCTTGTCCTTAAGGAGGTAGACCCACAGTTGGTGGAGCATGCGTTTGGTCGGATCAAAATCATCTCGGGCAAGGCTACTACCGTTTTGGACGAGCCCTTCGTTTCCAAGGCTGTGGAGAACTATTTCATGGCCACAGATCCCTACTTCAAGAAGGAGGTCCAGAAACGGATGGTGAAAGCGACAGCCTCTGATCAAGGATGTGTGTTTGAGAGGTTCATGATGAATGTTTTTAGCGAGACATTCAACAAACAACCCCTTTCAGATTGGCCACATCGGCCTGCCATTTCTGGTATGTGTCCAGCTCTCGTCGGCAAAGCTGAGATCGTTGGCTGGAGGGAACCTGGACTCGAGCAAGGCACGACTCATGCAACGATGTCGATGGAGGATTTCATGGACGCCCATGTCAACCAACAGTCAACTCGAAACAACATACCCGTCGCTCCATTTTTCTTCCCCAAGTCCAAGCCGTCGGGACCAGATTTGGTTTTCTTTATTCGGATCGATGGTGCTCGGTTAGTACCTGTTTTTGTACAGATGAAGCTGCATCAAGGGTCGTCCAATTTTTCGGAGAGGGACTGGAATGAGGCACTCAGCACAGTCTCGGCACGCAAAATTGAGGCGCACGTGAAGACTTTCCGCAAGTACTGTCCCAACAATGTCTACATCAGCATGATTGTCGCATATCCTACTAAGTGGAGTGACAAGCTGCTGGCACCATCAGATCTCCCAAAAGACACGAGTGGTGTACAGCAGGTCGTAATCAACATTGGCGATAACAATTTCGGCGATATTTTCCCCAAGGATCATGTAGAGTTCATTGATCGTCTCAAGAATGCGCGAAAGCGTTCTGCTGACGATGAGGATAGTAACGATGAGGATTGTTCCAAAAAGCAGAGGAGCTAGTCTACCACTGCACCCTCTTCAGCCTCGTTGGCCACTCCTTTTATTTTTTTCTTCGATCAGCCATCAAATACTTATACCCTTTTGTTGTCATACCCTGCGTTCGCAATCATTCCTTCAACTCTTCTGCCCCGATAGCACTTTACATCTTTTAGCATGACAGATATCTTTTAGTTGGATATCGAGGAATTCACATCGTCCTAAGCAATCTTTTCAAAGTCTTAAAGATGTTATTATTGTATGCAGTGCGAGACGATTGTGACCGAATGTTTTTTTTTTTTTTTTTTTTTTTGCTCGGATATTTACTCAGCCTCGACGATGTCGTGGATGAGTGACCAGAGAAGGGAAAGAGGACCAGGAAATATTGTGAAAGCAAGGGTGATACTACAACAGGAGGGGGCGATGTGTTAGAACAGCGTGAGGGGATAGAGAATACAAGGGAGAGCAGCGACAGCGCCGAGGGAGAACAGCGATAATGCAG
Source organism: Mortierella sp. BCC40632 (assembly GCA_011634665.1). Classification (NCBI taxonomy): domain Eukaryota; kingdom Fungi; phylum Mortierellomycota; class Mortierellomycetes; order Mortierellales; family Mortierellaceae; genus Mortierella; species Mortierella sp. BCC40632. Next base: position 191,355 of record WAEK01000010.1, read on the forward strand.
AGGATGAGTAGTGACAGTAATAAAAGAGAGCAGCGACAGGGTGAAGGGTGTTAGTACCGCTACAATAACTCTCACTAACATTATACTAACGCGACTAACATTGTACTAACACTGTACTGTCCATTTCACTTTTTTTTACTTCTCTTACTGACGGTAAAAAGGTTTTGACCCCTCAGTTATTAAGGTGGTATCTACTGCTGATGAAGACCAAAATAAAAAAAAGCAGCATGCTATTGTCGATTGTTATCCTTTTTCTCCGATTTGTCTCCACATTTTGCTCCAATGTCATCATCTTATTCCTCACTCTCACGCACTTCCTTATCGCCCCCTTGGAAGCCCAACTCCAATGTTTCCCATCGGCATTACCGATCAACACATGGTAGAAAGGAAAAGCTGCCAGTTCGTTCCCCCCCAAACAATTACACAATCCGACTGAACGTTCGCTGGGAGCCTGCCGGCATAACTCGCCGTGATATCAAAGAGGAATCAGGGATACCAGTCAAGAGCCCGATTTTCCACATCTCGTCTTCATGTGGATACAGCACTTTGCTGTCGTCTGTGAGAGATACATTGAGAAGTGTTTCCCTGAACGGGACGCCCATATACACAAGTAGCAAAGATCCAACACTTCGCCTCAAACAACGGAGTAGCACTCCCCATCGAGATATGTGCACTCCCAACCTCGACAACACCAGCAGTGTCTTGCTTGAAGCCTGGTACCATTTCCGGCATAACCTAGATAAAAAAGGGGATCTCAGAGAAGAAGTTATTCTTGACCTCTTCGCGTATGTCCCCCCTAGGCCAGCCATAAGATCGTCAGCCCTACATCGCGGAACGAAAGACGACTTCTGGGATCACTACAACTCTCTCACACGGACCATAAAAGACGGCGATTTGGAGCCCATGGGGCTGTATGAGAAACAGTGGGCAGCATATACCCTATCGAAAGACCGAGCGCACATTTCAGAACTCGGTACTGCCCCCATCCTCCCCAACAACATCACCCGCCAACAAATGCAAAATGTTGATAGGGCGATGGCCCAACCATTGTCTCCAAGCACAGGTGCTGATGAGCCCATTACCCTCACAGTCACTTTTTCCAGTCGAGCGGAGCTCATCCGCATCTTGAATGGCTCTGAGTTACCTCTTCCTGACCCCCCACTTCCTGAACATACTCGCTCGCGTGGCACAAACCGCGCGAGTGAGGATACTCGTTACCCCGGCAAATTGCAAGATGCAGACCAGCTTCTCCGCCGCCTTGAATCCAGTAGCCCTAGTCGTCAAAACCGCAAGTTTCGTGACCATCATCCCTATTCGCATCCTTCACCCAAACTCAAACGATATCCTCAAGAGGAATCATCGACTTTCGCTCTCGACAGTCTTGATTCCCTCGATTACCTTGATTACTCACCCTTGACAGCTGCTCCCTGGATAAAACCGCATAATAAGCCTGCACCTCGTCACCAGCGCCAGGTTATGATCAACTCACTGTCATCATCACCCATTGAAAGTAGCCCCTTCACTTCACGGTCCCCCTCTTTTTTGTTTGCACAGACCCATGATCTATTTGGCAATACATCAGAAAACCCCTATATTGTCCCTTCCACCCCACCGAAAGGTCTCCCACTCGGCGCTAGGACACTGTCTAGTGATCAAAACAACAAGCAAAAATATCCCAGCCGGCAATCACACCATCCATCTATGGTGAGCAGCATTTTGAGCAGCTCACCTTCCCACGCTGACAAGGAAAACATAGAGGAAGAACCGCCATGGTCTGCAGAGGGAACACCCCTGGTTCGGAAAGGCAAGGAGGTGCATGGAAAGGAGAACCCAATGAAGACCACAATCATCTTCCCACAGAAAAAGGCAAAAAAAGCTTCAGTGAGTACGCGTCGCGTTACTCGAAGCATGGTGAAGGTTTAGTTGAGCCATATGCCATATTTATACTTTTATAGGCGATACTGCTAGTTTCAATGAAGCGTGTTTTATACCCGCAATGAGTGAATGAATTAATACTATTGATATCTGAATGAGCGCGGAAGGCAAGGTCAAGCATGGGTCTTGACATTGATTGGTAGGCAACATTAACATGTCTTTGAATCCACCGCTTTACCAGCGCGAATCCAAGCTCCACGGGATTGAATTGTGGGGAGTATGGAGGAAGATAAATAAGAATGGCTCCTCGAGAACTGATTGCAGCACTAATTTCCTTATGCATGTGCACCCGAGCATTATCCATGACAACAATGCTTTTAGGTAGTGGCCAAGGCTGAAGGTGAGGTAGTAGGTGATAGAGGACTGCTTGATAGAACCTTGGGCCAGTGAAAGTGTCATCGATTATATCCCAGTCAAGGAATCCTCGGTGTGAGTAGACTGCAAAAGCAGACAACCTTTTTGCATAACAAAAGGGAAGGCTCACAAAAGCGGGTGTACCAATCAGTGACCAAGCGTGGGTACGAAGAGCAGCGCGGCCATCCTTGCTTGTTTCATCGATAAACAGTAGCTGTTCTGGGTATCGGTACCAAAGTCTGAGCCGAAACTTGTAATCGGCAACTTCTCTTGGAACAGCCTCCCGAGCTAGCTTGGTCAGTTTTTTTCTTGATAGTCCAAGGTCATGGCGAAGGGCATGGCAGATAGTTGATAGCGAATTATTCCCCACCTCAGGGAACCGATCTCTGATTTCGTCCTGGAGTTCCTCTAATAGGAAACAGGGGTGGTAATTGACATAGCTCCACGCAAACGACAAGAGATAGTCCGGCCATCGGGATTTTGGAGTCCTTTGGCTGCAAGATATTACTGAACCAGTCTTGTTAAACCGCTCTGTCCACTTGGTAACACTTGCCATTGACACTCCAAGAATGGCTGCAACAACATCCTTTGAAAGCCCATGAAAGGAGTAGAGAATCACAGCTCGCAGACGCAGGTCCTCTGAGAACGTCATAGTAGAGAGGTGGAGTTGAAAACAAAAATAAAAAATAAAAAATATTCTCCATTTCAGATGTTTTTGACCTCAGATTGCGCTGCTTATTTGAAGATTAACACCCCCCTTCGCAGTAACCCCGTGCAACGGACCGTGCATAATCCTCGAAAATAAGAATGGAAAAAACAAAAACAGATGAAATGGAGAATAGCGAGGTGTGATTTTACCAAGTTCGACGTGGTAAAAATTGGAGAGCCAATTCGTTAAAAGACATTTGACAGTCGCAAAGCTGAACAAACCTATTCCTTATTACGGAAAAGATGTTGTTATTTCACTCTTTACTCTGAGAATAAATCGAAGAACAGTAAAAAAAAGTGAAAAGGACAATAACACCGTGTAAAAGGGAAGGGTTGCCACGCATTAAATAGCAACTCGGTTGTCAATAAATTCACTCTAGCTGTGCAGTTTTTTTTTTTTTTTTTTTTTTTTTTGCTTAGACTTACTGCATGTCTTGCTGGGGTTCCGAGTAAGGATACGAAGGTACTGGCAACAGAAGGATTCTCTTTTGATCGAATCTTACTCTATTAAGCTGACTTTCCTCGCATTACTGTCAGAGCAATAAGTTACAGTCTATTCAATATCGACCATAACCGTGCCACCTTTCAAAGGAAATGACCTCACCAAAGACCAACCGACTTTAGTACATGCATTAAGTATGTCCGAGCGCGCAACGAACACTGCATCAAAGAGTGACCCATTCGGTTACGCAAGTCAAAAAAAACAACAACAAAGACGTTGAGAGAGTTCTGGACTGGATTACTGTATGCGCTATCTTTCACAGGCCCCTACTGGGGCAGGGAGAGAGTCGGTGTCCCATCATATGCGGGTAGGAACCCGGCAGTGAATCACTTGGAGAAATAGGCTATCCAGAGGAGCAAGAGGCCAGTTCACAGGATAGGATGCAGTTTGGAGGGGACATCATGACGAACGTGCTAAGGGTTGGTCGCTCTCAGAGACCATCACCAACTTTAAAGTAAGGACACAAGTGATGCATGTCTAGGTTTCTTGCAGCACTCTCGGATTATTCTCAGTAAGACGTGGTAGTTGATCCTTGGATTGTGGAGGGTTGGTATGGACCAAGCTGTTTTTCACAGGACTCTTTTTGCTAAGAAAGGGGTTTAATCGAGGGCAAAGAATGATGACTGCGCTTATTGAGTGGAGCGTGTAGGTGTCAACAGAGAGAGAGAGAGAGAGAGGGAGTGAGAGAGACGCAGAGAACGGGTGACTCGGAGCCAGTGATATGTGCATGGATAGGGGTAACCTACTGTTATCGTCCCTGACAGAGAGGGAATACAGAAATGGAAGCTACTAGCGTCGTGTGCCATGCTGGGTAGATTCAAGTCATCATTTTGAATGAATGGTCAATGCAGCAAATACGTAGACCATGGTGTGCTCGTTAGACCACTCGTTGGCTCTCGGAGAGTTGAATTCCTGAGGGGCTGTTCGGATGACCATTTCTACTTGCGGCTGCATTAGTACGAGGGGATATTGAGGGTGGTCCGTGTCTTTATCTTATCGACTGCAGGGGTTCCTGGCAGGGCCGAGAGAAAGAGAGTAAACGGCTGGTCGTTTGGGCGATGGGGCGAGCACACCCATAAAAAGGTTGGGACGAATAAATGACTGCTCTAATTGCGATGCCGCCCCAAAATTTGACAAGTATGCTTGGCCACCAGAGCCCTTGGTTCGGATCATTGCTCTGCGACCTGTGCCACCCATGCCTATGGGCGAGAGGCGATCGATTGCTTTACGAAGACGCAACCTATCTCTTTTCCTACGTGTCAATATTGATATGTTCCCCTCCCTCGCACTAGCCATTTCTTTATCCACTGTCTCTCTTTTCCCCATCCAGCTACACCTCTCATCGGAGCTTTCCCAACCTCTCTCTTCTCCTCAACTCTCGGACCTGTTCTGTGGGAAAGAAAAAAAAGAGTCGAGAGTGGGGGAGAAAGAGGAAAATGCCCGGTTCTCTTCTTCCTTTTTTCCTTGATCCCAGCCAGAATATTAGGCATTGGCTGAGAGTTGGCCAAGAAAAGGGTGAAGGGAGAGAAAGGTAAAGAGAGAGAGAGAGAGAGAAGATGTGGGAAGAGAAGAGAAGAGAAAGAGGAAAAAGGAAAGAGGAAAGAGAAGAGAGAGAAAAGAGAAGAGAGAAGAGAGAAGAAGAGAGAGCTCTCTTCTCTCTCTCCACAAGAGCTGCCCTGAAATCTTTGTTGGGGGGATCTTGTCCTTGGCTGGGTTTCGCTGGAAAAAAAAAAAAAAAAAAAAAGATTTTTTTGGTGATCTGGCCCTCAGATAAAGCAAAGGAGAGAGGAGTGTCAAATAGAGAGAGAGAAAAAAAAGTGGAGGGGAAAACGCGGCTCCAACAGCGACTCCGGGGCATTCAGAGACACCGCTGGGTCGTCCTCCAACTGTTGCGATATGATAGGCCGCAGCCGAGGGCGACGGGCCAGACTTGCGGGGTGTATGCGAAAGTGTGGGCTAGGCGGGCTGCCGCCGGCCAAGGGTGGCCCAACCATTTCGGATCTCTGCCCGCGAGGGGTATTGTTCTCCGCCCCCGCGTATTTGCAAGGCTGCCGCGCGATATCTTGCGGGGGAGAGAGAAAGAAAGAGAGAGAAAGACAGAAGAGAAGAGAAGCAAGCGGTTTTTGGGTGTATCCTCGTCTCTCTAATCATTAAACCAGAGAAGACAGTGGGTTGAGCTTGCTGGCAGCGTCCTAGTACAGCCATTGAATGGGACTGCTCTTCTGATCCCCGTTGCCATTTTTATGGGACACCCACCCCTCCCTTTCTTGACTCTTTCCCCATCCCTGCATCGTTCTCCCGCCAGCGGCCACCATTCGCTGTTTCTTTCATCCTCATTTCCTCATTTCTTGCATCCTCTTTCTCTCCTTCTCTTCACTCTCAAAGCATTCTTTGCATATCCCCCCTCCCCCTTTTCCGCCTCTGTACTATTTCTCTCTCTCTCTCTCTTTTTTTTTTTTTCTTTTCTTTTTAGCTTTTTGGCCGCCACCACTTGCCGCGGTCTTGTATCTATCTTCTACTCCTCTCCCCTTCGAACGAAAAGCTTCGACAGACAATTGAAAAGTTGCATTCGGTTGTCCTAGTCTCTTCCTTGTCGTCCGTCCTCTTACTAGTCCCTGACCATCCTCAGAATCATTCAAGATCAAGCCTAATCGCCTCGGATCAAGCTTTATTTTTCATACCTTCCCTATTACCTCCAATATGACGACCTCCATGCAGTCCAACCCAACCCGTCCTCTTGCCCTCAAGCAAGGGTCCTCTGAGGTCTCAATCCTCGTTCCTGCCGATGTCTGGGTCGCTGCCGAGCAGTTGCGTGAAGAGTTCCTGCTTACGAGCCATGTCGACGGTGCCGCCTCATCCGCTGATGCTTCCGAGGCATCCGAGGATCAGGCTCCTGAGATGGCTTTGGTGGCACGTTTCCTCAAGTTTGCCACTGACAAGAGCGAACAGGTATTTTCCTTGCTCTGGTGGTTGGATTATTTGAAGTCGAGGGGAGAAAAAAAAAAGGGAAAAAAAACGAGTCGTGGGGAATCATCTGGCCTGTCCAGGCTTTTTGAGTAATAAGAGGCAGATCACGAAAAAAAAAAAAGAATATGCAGAGTTACTCTCAACGGTCCTTGTCGATGAACTGCAAAAAGGCGGTTGTACAAGTGGACGTGCGTTGTCGAGTCAAGCATTTGACCTGGGAATACAAAGGCTTCGAGGCAGTAGCAGCAGCAAGTTATTGAAGGATGGGGCCGGCGGGGACAGAAGAGGAGGCTGGAGCGGATTGTGAAAAAAAAAATTGGGACGCCCTCGTTTTTTTTTTGGGTGCCCCGACAAGGGAAACTGTAAAATCTCTCAGTGGTCCATTTCGGGCATGTCGAGACGAGAAGGGGGAGGGAAGGGTCTGGTTTCCCACGACTGGGGTTAGTCAAGCAGGGTCTAACCAGAGTGACACTGCCCCTTCTCTTTCTTATTGCAATGGCACCTTAGAACGACCTGTCGCTGCAGTTCGTCCCAGTCCTGAAGACGGTCTTCCTGTTCTTTGTCTCCAAATACCTCAAAGGAAACGACATCCATGCAGTCACCCGACTTCTTGCAAAAGATACCCGGGTTGTCATTATCAATGCCTTTTTCTCGGCCCTGGTCTTCCTCCGCTCGATGGATGCCCTTGTACCCGAGGAGTATACTCCGCCCACTTCGGCCCTCTTTGCGGCCGCCAAGGGAGGCAGCGCCAAGCTGTTTGCAATCTTTGGAGGGCAAGGCAATATCGAGGAGTACTTTGATGAGTTGGCAGACATCTACACAACATATAACACCTTGGTTCAGGACTATGTCGAAGATATGGCTGCAGTGTTGCGCGAGCATGCCAAGTCAGACGATGCCTCTGTCTTCCACTCCAAGGGTCTGGATGTCATGGCCTGGTTGAGGAACCCAGACTCGAAGCCAGATGTTGCGTATCTAGTTTCTGCCCCTGTGTCCTTGCCTTTGATCGGCCTTGTTCAATTGATGCATTACTATGTTATGCTCAAGGTAAGAGACTTTGAGAATGAGCAAATGATAGAGCTCGAGACCCGGCATAGAAAATAGCCGGGAATGGTCGAAAGACGACAGTTTCAATTGCAGAATTCTAACATCGAACAAAAAAAAAAAATGATACGATGGTTTGGATCCGGGAAATATACTAGGTTCTCGACCAGACACCCGCTCAGCTTCGAGATGTTATTTTGGGATCCACGGGACACTCGCAGGGAATCATCTCTTCAGTCGTTATCTCGTCCTCGGCATCCTATGACGAGTTCTTTGTCAACTCTCGCAAGGCACTGGGACTCTTGTTCTGGATCGGAACTCGTTCTCAGCAGGTCTACCCCCAGACTACACTCAACCCTGCCATTCTTCAGGACTCTCTCTCGAACAACGAGGGCAACCCCACACCAATGTTGGTTGTCAACTCTCTCCGTGCCTCTGAGGTTCAGAAGTACGTCGAAGCTACAAACCTGCATCTTCCCGAAGACCGCAAGATCAAGATTGCCCTGATCAACGGCCCTCGTTCCGCAATCTGCACAGGTCCTCCTCAGTCTTTGTATGGATTGAACTTGGCCCTCCGCAAGCTCAAGGCTCCCACTGGTCTGGAACAGGGTCGAGTTCCTTTCTCGGAGAGAAAGGTCCGATTCTCTTCTCGCTTCTTGCCTATTACAGCTCCTTTCCATTCCTCGTACCTTGATGGAGTCTCTGCACTGGTCACAGAGGATATCAAGCAGTACGACCTCACCTTTGACCATACCAAGATGACAGTCCCTGTCTTCTCCACAGACAGTGGTAAGGACATCGCCGGATCCCCCACCATCACCATGGATCTTGTTGATCAGATTTGTTCTCTCCCTGTTCACTGGGAAAAAGCTACAGCCATGGCTGGGTTGACCCACGTTATCGATTTTGGTCCTGGTGGCTCTTCCGGTGTGGGCTCCTTGACTGCTCGCAACAAGGATGGTACGGGTGTCCAAGTTGTTCTCGCTGGCGCTACTGAGGGAGTTAACCGCGAGCTCTCTTATAAGCCTGATCTCTTTGACGCCAACCCTGCCTCGCTCCGCTATGCCCCTAACTGGGTTCGTGAGTTCCAGCCAAAGTTGGTTCGAGGTGTTGATGGCACTGTTCATATTGATACCCGTATGTCCCGTTTGCTCGCCAAGCCCCCACTGATGGTCGCTGGTATGACTCCTTCGACTGTGAACGAGACCTTTGTCAGCGCTGTCATGAACGCTGGCTACCATATCGAGTTGGCTGGAGGTGGACACTATAACGAGGCCGCTGTCCGCAGCAAGGTCAAGAAGATCATGAACCTCACCACCCCTGGAGCTGGAATCACCATCAACACTCTTTTCATCAATGTTCGCCAGTGGGGTTTCCAGACCCCCTTGGTTCCCAAGTTGCGTCGCGAAGGATTCCCAATGGAGGGCTTCTGCTGTGCTGCCGGTGTTCCTTCCCTCGAAGTCGCAAACGAGTTCATTAAGGACATGCACGAGGCTGGAATTCGCCATATCTCCTTCAAGCCAGGCTCGGTCGAGTCTATCCGTCAGGTTCTGGCTATTGCTACTGCTCGTCCAGAGATGCCCATCATTTTACAGTGGACTGGTGGACGTGCCGGAGGACATCACAGCTTCGAAGATTTCCATCAGCCTATCTTGGAGACATACTCGGCTATCCGTCGCCACGCGAATGTCATTTTGGTTGCAGGTTCTGGATTTGGAGGTGCAGAGGATACTCTCCCTTACATCACTGGTGATTGGTCGGTCGAGCTGGACTATCCACCCATGCCATTCGATGGTGTCCTCTTCGGTTCGCGTATGATGGTCGCTAAGGAGGGAATGGCATCTCTCGGTGTCAAGCAGGCTATTGTTGACGCTCCAGGTGTCCCTGACTCTCAGTGGGAGAAGACTTACAAGGGCCCTGCAGGAGGCGTTATGACTGTTCGCTCCGAGTTGGGCGAGCCCATCCACAAAATTGCTACTCGTGGAGTCAAGCTCTGGAAGGAGATGGATGACACTATCTTCTCCCTCCCCAAGGATAAGCGCGCTGCTGCCCTTTTGGCCAAGAAGGATTACATTATCAAGCGTTTGAATGCAGATTTCCAGAAGGTAAACATCTGGAAACATAATCGGTATGATACTGGCTCGTGGAAGGCTTAATAGAGTCGGGTTAACTAATTTATTGGTTTATTTCATACATGTTAGGTCTGGTTCGGAAAGAAGGCTGATGGCAGCGTTGCTGACCTTCAGGATATGACCTATGAGGAGGTCATTAACCGCCTTATCGAGTTGATGTTTATCACCCATGAGGAGCGCTGGATCGACCATTCTCTTCGTAACCTCTTGGGCGATGTCCTTCGTCGCATTGAGGAGCGATTTGTTGGCAAGGAGAAGGAGTCGATTATCCAAACCTACAATCAGCTCCAAGTTCCATTCGAGTTTGCCAAGGAGTTCATCAACACCTACCCTCAGACGAAGACACAGCTCTTGACTACAGAGGATGTTGGATACTTCTTGTTCTTGATGAACCGTCGCGGTCAGAAGCCAGTCCCTTTCATTCCAGTGTTGGACAAGGACTTTGAAGTCTGGTTCAAGAAGGATTCTCTCTGGCAAGCTGAGGACTTGGCTGCGGTTGTTGGTCAAGACGTTCAGCGCACTTGCATTCTCCAAGGACCCATGGCTGCCACCTTCGCCACAAAGGTCGATGAGCCTGTTAAGGATATCTTGGACGGAATCTTTAACAGCCACATTGCATCCCTCAAGGAGCGCTACTACAACAACAACGTAGCCGACATTCCTCAGGTCGAGTATTTTGGTGGAAAGCCAGGCCGTTATGAGTCTGCATTGAAGACCGTCTCGCCTCTTGTGAAGGTCTCTCTTCAAGAGGATGGCAAGATTGCGTTGGTGGAGACTTCTACTCTCGAGGCCAGTTTGCCCGATGCTGACGACTGGCTCGAGTTTATTGCCGGACGGGATCCTTCTTGGTTCCGTGCACTTTTGACGGCCCCTGCTGTCATTCAAGGCAAAAAGTTCCTGGATAATCCCTTGGCTCGAATTTTCCGCCCCAGAGTCTCTCAAACTCTCCGCTTTGAGTACAAGGATAACAAGCTCGATACCGTCACTGTCTTTGATCGTCGCTCTTGGTCTGCTTCTAGCAAGTCGGATGACCTTTCTCCTGCTCTTCGTGCTCGCATGCAACCCAATGATCTGATCGAGGTTGTTCTTGTTGAAAAGAATGGCGAGCGCCTGATTCCATTCCCCTTGCTCTTCCACTACACCCCTGAGAAGGGCTACGCCACAATCCATGAGGTGATGGAGGGACGTAACGAGAGAATCAAGGAGTTCTACTACAAGCTCTGGTTCCCATCTGAGGAGAACCAGTTCAATGCTTGCCTTGCTACGGATGCCTTTACTGAGAAGTTTGTCTGCAATGGTGAGAGTGTCAACACTACCGAAATCCGTGAGTTCTGCCAGGCGGTTGGAAACCAAGCCGAGCTCTATGTCGAGCGTCGCCAGAAGGTTGTTTATGCTCCAATGGACTTTGCTATTGTTGTTGGTTGGAAGTCGATCATCAAGGCCATCTTCCCCAAGTCAATTGACGGCGATCTCTTGAAGCTTGTTCATCTCTCGAATGGATTCCGCATGCTGGATGGCGCCGAGCCCCTCAAACAGGGTGACGTTGTTGACACTGTTGCCGAGATTGATGCTGTTATCAACAATGACTCTGGAAAGCTGGTTCGTGTCAAGGGCGTTGTTTTGCGTGAGGGCAAGCGTGTTATGGAGGTGACCTCCGAGTTTTTGTACCGCGGCAACTTTACGGATTATCATAATACCTTTGAGAAGACCGTTGAGACTCCTGTTGAGGTCAAGCTTAACTCTGCCAAGGATGTTGCTGTCTTGAAGAGCAAGGAGTGGATTCAGTGGGCCGAGGGCGAACACACCGTCTCCCCCAATGCCCACTTGGTCTTCCGCCTCAACACCATTGTCAACTTCAAGAACAAGACCACCTTCTCTCGTGTCGAGACCACTGGAACTGTCTCGATGCAGATTTCCACCAAAGAGCATGTTGAGATTGCCACTGTCAACTATCTCAACGAGGAAGAGACCGTCGGTAACCCAGTCTTGGAGTACCTGAAGCGTCACGGAACCAGCATTGAGACTGCTGTCCACTTTGAGAATGGTGGTTACTCTGTGATGCCTGAGGGATCCTACAGCTCCGAGGTCATTTCTCCATTCAGCAACGAGCCCTACGCTCGGGTTTCGGGAGACTACAACCCTATTCACGTCAACCCATACTTTGCGGACTTCGCCGAGCTTCCTGGCACCATCACTCACGGAATGTGGACTAGTGCCTCTACTCGCAAGTTTGTGGAAATCTTTGCTGCTGACAATCACCCTCAGCGTGTTACGAGGTATTGTGTCATTTCGGATTGAGTATCATCATAGCTTTGCTTTGGTTGATGAGGGTAAGCTTACATGTCTAACCTAACAATTGTTTACTGGTCGCTTCTAGCTACGAGGTCAGCTTCTTGTCGATGGTTCTTCCTCAAGATCGCCTTTCTACCAAGCTTTCGCACATTGGTATGGTGAACGGAAAGAAGATCATCAAGGTCGAAACCTTTAACCAGAATGGAAGCAAGGTAAGCACACTGAAACTAGTTCCTAAGGAACTTGCGAGAGAATCAATATGGCAGATCTGTGATTAACTTTTCATTCACTGTGCCTTGGCCCGTATAGGTTGTTGAGGGTACTGCTGAGATTGACCAGCCCACAATTGCCTACGTCTTCACTGGACAAGGATCTCAAGAGCAAGGAATGGGCATGGCTCTTTATGATTCTTCTCCTGTTGCAAGAGACATCTGGCAACGTGCTGACCGCCATTTCCTGGAGAACTATGGTAAGGCTTTGGAGTGTATATTTTTGATATCTTTTCTCTTTTAGGATGCGGAAGACATGTTGCTAAACCTAAATATTGGCTGATGTCTCCTTAGGCTTCTCGATCTTGGATATCGTCCGCAACAACCCTCTGAAGAAGACCATTCACTTTGGTGGCCCTAAGGGTAATGCCATCCGCCAGAACTACATGTCTATGCGCTATGATCTTGTTGGTCAGGACGGCTCGATTCAGTCCCTGCCATTGTTCCCTGGAATCAACGAGACCACCCACTTTTACACCTTCCAGTCGCCCAATGGTCTTTTGGCTGCTACCCAGTTTACTCAGCCTGCCTTGACCTTGATGGAGAAGGCAGCCTTCGAGGATATGCGCTCCAAGGGTTTGGTCCAGGGCAACTGTGCCTTCGCTGGCCACTCTCTCGGTGAGTACTCTGCCTTGGCCTCGATTGGTGATGTGCTCCCTATCGAGTCGTTGGTGGATGTCGTGTTCTACCGCGGTATGACCATGCAGGTTGCTGTGCCCCGTGACTCCGTTGGTCGCTCCAACTATGGAATGGTCGCCATCAACCCCTCGCGTGTCTCCCCCACTTTCAACGACTCTGCTCTCCGATATGTCGTCGATGCTATTGCCCGCCAGTCTAATGGTCTTTTGGAAATCGTCAACGAGAACGTCGAGAACTGGCAGTACGTTGCTGCTGGTGAGTTGACAAACCTTGACGCCTTGTCGACCGTCCTGAACTATCTCAAGGTGCAAAAGATCGATCTCCAGAAGTTGATGGAGACCATGCCCCTGGAGGAGGTTAAGAAGCATCTGTCACAAATCATTGCGGGTGCTCTTGAGAAGGTTAGCGAGAAGTTGGCTAAGGATGGTTTCATCAAGCCTGAGCGGGGTGTTGCCACTATCCCCTTGGCTGGTATCGACGTGCCATTCCACTCGAGCTTCTTGCTTTCTGGTGTCGCTCCTTTCCGTACCTACCTCGCCAAGAAGATCAACCCCACCTTCATCAACGTACCTCTGTTGACCGCCAAGTACATCCCCAACTTGACTGCCCAGCCATTCAGCATTGAAAAGTCTTATATCGAGGGTGTCTACAACCAGACCTCGTCTCCTCGTTTGGGCAAGGTTTTGAAGAGCTGGGTCGACACCAAGTTGACGGCAAAGCAGCAGCAGCGTCTCGGTTACACTCTGTTGGTCGAGTTGCTTGCATACCAGTTTGCTTCTCCTGTCCGTTGGATTGAGACCCAGGATCGCCTCTTCAAGGAGTTCAACGTTGTGCGTTTGATTGAGGTCGGCCCCTCTCCTACTCTCTGCGGTATGGCCCAGCGCACGCTCAAGTTCAAGTATGAGGCTTACGATGACGCCCTTACTTTCCAGCGTTCAACCCTCTGCACTTCCAAGGATGCCAAGGAGATTTACTATGCCATGGACAATGTCGAGTCTTCTTCTCCTGCTCCTGCCGCTGCTACCCCCGCCCCTGCTGCTAAGGCTGCCCCCGCCCCAGTTGCCGCCCCCGTCCCAGTCGCTGCTCCTGCTGCTGGTCCTGCTTCGGCCGTTTCTGATGCTCCTATCAAGGCAGTTGAGATCCTCCACGTGCTTGTTGCTCAGAAGGTCAAGAAGACTTTGGATGAGGTTCCCCTTTCTAAGGCCATCAAGGATCTCGTCGGTGGTAAGTCCACTCTCCAGAACGAGATTCTCGGTGATCTCCAGAAGGAGTTTGGAGGCAGTGGATTCCCTGAGAAGGGCGAGGAGGCTCCCTTGGAGGAGCTTGCTAACGCTCTCCAGGGTAGCTTCAACGGTGCTCTCGGAAAGCAGACCACTTCGTTGATCTCCAAGATGATCGGATCCAAGATGCCTGGTGGTTTCTCTCTCTCTACCGCCAAGGGATATTTGAGCAAGACCCACGGACTCGGCCCTGTCCGCGCCGACGGTGCCCTCTTGGTCGGTTTGACAATGGAGCCAGCTGCTCGTTTGAACTCTGTCCCCGAGGCTAATGCTTGGTTGGACAGCGTTGCTCAGGCCTATGCCCGCCGTGCCGGAATCTCTTTGGGCGCTGCAGCCCCTGCTGGTGCAGCCCCAGTCATGATGGCTGCAGCCGCTGGCCCTGCCGCTGGTCCTGCAGCTGTTGCAGATGTCCCTATCAAGGCAATCGATGTCCTCCACGTGATCGTGGCCCAGAAGGTCAAGAAGACTGTCGACGAGGTTCCTCTTTCGAAGGCTATCAAGGATCTTGTTGGTGGTAAGTCCACTCTCCAGAACGAGATTCTCGGTGATCTCCAGAAGGAGTTTGGAGGCAGTGGATTCCCTGAGAAGGGTGAAGAGGCTCCTTTGGAGGATCTCGGAAATGCTCTTCAGGGCAACTTTGGCGGCTCGCTCGGCAAGCACACCACATCCTTGGTTGCCAAGTTGATCGGCTCCAAGATGCCTGGTGGCTTCACTCAGTCTTCTGCCAAGGGCTATCTTGCTTCTGCCTACGGTCTGGGCCCTCTCCGTGCCGATGGTGCTCTCTTGCTCGGTTTGACTATGGAACCAGCATCTCGTCTGGGTTCGGAGGCCGATGCCAAGGCATGGCTCGACACTGTTGCTCAAGCCTACTCTCGTCGTGCAGGAATCACTCTGGGCGCTGCTGGTGGTGGAGCTGTCGCGGGTGGAGCTGTTGGCGGTGCTGTGATGAACAGCGAGGAATTCAACCAGTTCCAGGCCAAGCAGAACGCCATGATGTACCAGCATCTGGAGATCTATGCTCGTTATCTTGAGAAGGATCTTCGTGCTGGCGACAAGCTGTACGAGGAAGAGAAGATTGCTACTCTCCGACTCCAGGCCGATATTGACCAGTGGATGGCTGAGCATGGCGACTATTATGCCGAGGGTATTAAGCCCGCTTTCAGTGTCAAGAAGGCTCGCAAGTATGACTCGCACTGGAACTGGGTCCGTCAGGATGCCTTGTCGCTCTTGTACGACATTATCTTTGGCCGCTTGACTGTCGTTGACCGCGAGGTCGTTGCTGAGTGCATCCATGTCATGAACCGTTCCAACCCTCAGCTCTTGGATTTCATGATTTATCACATCGACAACACTGCCGCGGACCGAGGCAAGACTTATGCCCTTGCCAAGGAGTTTGGTAACATGTTGATCGAGAACTGCCGTGAAGTGTTGGAGGTTGCTCCTGTTTACAAGGATGGTAAGTTCATATGTACAAATTAAGGAAAAATTTGTTTTCTGTCATGATAATGCTCAAACTGACCATCGAAAAAAATCTTTTTTTCCAATAGTTGGTGTTCCTACTGGACCTTCCACTTCGATTGATAACCGAGGCAACATCTTGTACGAAGAGATCCAGCGTGCCGGTGTTCGTAAGCTTGATCATTACGTCAAGGATATGGCTGCTGGTGGTAAGGTCTCTGAGTTCAGTAACCGCCAGAAGGTTCAGAAGAACCTTGCCCAGATCTACAAGATCATCAAGGCCCAGAACACGATGAAGTCCTCGACCAAGCTTACCATCAAGTCTCTCTATGGTGAGGTCATTCATGCCATGAACATGTCTAACAACATCATTCGTGAAGAGAAGACTCGTCGTGCCAGCCGTGTCCGCCGCGCCTCTGCCGCCGTGCCCGCCGGTGATCGTCCCAAGAAGGAGGCTAAGAAGGAGACCATCCCCTTCCTCCACCTCAAGAAGAAGAACCCTCACTCGGAGAGCGGTTGGGAGTTCAGCCATCGCCTTACCAGCGTGTATTTGGATGTGCTCACCAACATTGCCAGGGATGGTGTGACGTTCGAGAACCGAATGGTCCTCATGACTGGTGCCGGAAAGGGTTCCATTGGTGCTGCAATCTTGCAGGGTCTTTTGTCTGGAGGTGCCAAGGTCATTGTTACTACCTCTCGCTTCAGCCGTGAGGTGACTGAGTACTACCAGTCCATCTACCAGCGCCACGGATCCAAGAACTCGAGCTTGATCGTTGTTCCCTTCAATGGAGGATCAAAGCAGGATGTCGACGCTCTTGTCAACTACATTTACGACAAGGATCCTAAGAAGGGTCTCGGCTGGGATCTTGACTATATCATTCCATTTGCCGCTATCTCTGTCCAGGGCAAGGAGATCGATAACATTGACTCTCAGTCCGAGTTGGCTCACCGTATCATGTTGACCAACGTTTTGCGTCTTCTCGGAAATGTCAAGACCAAGAAGATGGAGAACGGTTACGACACTCGTCCCGCTCAGGTCATTCTGCCACTCTCGCCTAACCACGGTACTTTTGGAGCCGATGGTCTCTACGGAGAGTCCAAGGTCGCCCTTGAGACTTTGTTCAACCGCTGGGTTTCCGAGTCATGGTCCGCCTACTTGACCATCACTGGTGCTGTCATCGGATGGACTCGTGGTACTGGATTGATGAGCGGTAACAACATGGTCGCCGAGGGTCTTGAGAAGTATGGTGTCCGAACCTTCTCTTCCCAGGAGATGGCCTTCAACATTCTTGGTCTGATGCACCCCTCGATCACCAACCTTTGCCAGGTTGAGCCTGTCTGGGCCGATTTGAACGGAGGTCTTCAGTACTTGCCCAACTTGAACGAGATCACGGCCAACTTGCGTGCTGAGTACCGCCAGACATCCGAGATCCGCAAGGCTATTGTTGACGAGAACTTGGTTGACTTCAAGGCCACCCATGGAGCCGAGGCTGAGCGCAAGCACCAGCCCCACAAGGTCGTGCCTCGTGCCAACATGAAGTTCCCCTTCCCCGAGCTCAAGGACTACAAGGATCTTTCGCACGCTCATAAGCTCCGAGGAATGTTGGATCTCGAGAACGTTGTTGTTGTCACTGGTTTCAGCGAAGTTGGACCTTGGGGCAATTCGCGTACTCGCTGGGAGATGGAGGCCAACGGCCAGTTCTCTCTTGAAGGATGCATTGAGATGGCCTGGATCATGGGCTTCATCAAGCATCACAACGGTCCCCTCAAGTCGGGCTCTCCTTACTCTGGGTGGGTGGATGCCAAGACTGGCGAGCCTGTCAAGGATCGTGATGTCAAGACCAAGTACGAAAAGCAGATTCTTGAGCACACTGGTATCCGTTTGATCGAGCCTGAGCTCTTTGGTGGCTACGATCCCAAGCGTAAGGGCTTGCTCCAGGAGGTCTTGATCGATCACGACATGGAGCCCTTCGAGGTCTCTAAGGAAGAGGCCCAGATGTTCAAGCTCGAGCATGGTGGAAAGGTTGATATTTATGAGGAAGAGAGTGGTCAATGGGCTGTCAAGTTCAAGAAGGGTGCCAACATGTACATTCCCAAGGCTCTCAAGTTCGACCGTCTCGTCGCGGGTCAAATCCCCACTGGATGGGACGCTGCCCGCTATGGTGTGCCCAAGGATATCATTGACCAGGTTGACACGATCACTCTCTATGTCCTTGTTTCGACTGTTGAGGCGTTGGTTGCTTCGGGTATTACCGATCCCTACGAGTTCTACCAGTATGTCCACGTCTCTGAGGTTGGTAACACAGCTGGTTCAGGTGTAGGAGGTATGCTTTCCCTCCGTGGTATGTACCGCGATCGCATGCTCGACAAGCCCGTCCAGAAGGATATTCTGCAGGAGTCGTTCATCAACACCATGCCTGCCTGGATCAACATGTTGTTGCTCTCTTCCTCTGGCCCTATCAAGACCCCGGTCGGAGCTTGCGCTACAGCTGTTGAGTCGGTCGAAATCGGTGTTGACACGATCAAGAGCGGAAAGGCTAAGATTGTGATTGTAGGAGGCTATGACGATTTCCAGGAGGAAGGCTCTTACGAGTTTGCTAACATGAAGGCGACCAGCAACACCGAGGAAGAGTTTGCTCACGGACGTACACCCAAGGAGATGTCCCGCCCTGCCACCACCACTCGTGCTGGTTTCATGGAGTCGCACGGTGCCGGTATCGAGATCTTGATGCAGGGTAAGCTTGCGATCCAGATGGGTGTCCCCATTTATGGTATTGTCGCTTTGACCAACACTGCCACCGATAAGGAAGGACGTTCGGTTCCTGCTCCTGGTCAGGGTGTGTTGACCACTGCTCGTGAGGTCAAGGGCAAGATGCCATCACGTCTCTTGGACATCAAGTACCGTAAGCGCCAGATCGACCAGCGTCGTGTGCAGATTAAGCAATGGGTCGAAAGCGAGTATGCTGAGCTTCGTTATGAGTTGGAGGAGCTCAAGGAGAGCAACGCCTTGACCGTCTCTGAGGATGATTACCTTGCCGCCGAGACGGAGCGTATCCAGAAGGAGGCCAAGCGTCAGCTTCGTGAGGCCCAGAACCTGTGGGGCAACGAGTTCTTCAGACAGGATCCTCAGATTGCTCCTCTCCGTGGTGCCCTTGCTGCATTCGGCCTTACCATCGACGACATTGGAGTTGGTTCTTTCCACGGTACCTCAACCAAGGCTAACGACAAGAACGAGTCGGATGTGGTCAACAAGCAGTTGAAGCATTTGGGACGAAGCAAGGGTAACGCTTTGCCTTCGGTCTGGCAGAAGTACTTGACGGGTCACCCCAAGGGTGCTGCTGCTGCCTGGATGATGAACGGCGTCCTTCAGGTTCTCCAGACTGGTTTGATTCCCGGCAACCGCAACGCTGACAATATTGACGACGTGATGAGACAGTTTGAGTATGTCCTCTACACTTCCCGTTCGATTCAGACCGATGGTGTCAAGGCTGGTCTCCTCAAGTCGTTTGGATTCGGTCAGGTCGGTGGTGAGGTGCTGTTGATCCACGCGGATTACATCCTGGGTGCTCTTGAGGAGCACGAGTATGAGATCTACAAGACCAAGCAACAGGCCCGTCAGGCCAAGGCCTACCGTTACCTGCATGACTCGATGACTGGTGGTCCTGCTTTGGTTCAGGTCAAGAACGCCCCTCCATATGCTCCCGAACTCGAGTCTCCAGTCTACCTCAACCCCAGCGCTCGTGCTCAGTACAACAGCACGACCAAGACTTGGGCCTTCAACGCCAAGGCTCTTGTTCCCGAATCGGACAAGGTTGATGTGAGCATGACCCGAGCCATCTTGGAGTCTTCTGCTGTAGAGTCATTGGGATCAGCCTCGTCTACTCGAGGTGTTGGTGTGGATGTCGAGATGGTGTCGGCGATCAACATTGAGAACGACACCTTCTTGGAGCGCAACTTCACCCGACAGGAAATTGACTACTGCTTGAGCCGACCTGACCCCCAGGCAAGCTTTGCCGGTCGCTGGTCTGCCAAGGAGGCTGTTGTCAAGGCTGTGAGCTCCTTCTCGCTCGAGACGCAGAAGGTGTGGACTCAAGGCGCTGCTGCAGGATTGAAGGAGATTGAGATTGTGATGGCCGAGAGCGGAGCACCTAGTGTTGTCTTTGCCGGTGAGGCCAAGGAGGCAGCTACCAAGGCTGGTGTTCATGAAGTCAAGGTCTCTATCAGCCACAGCGGTTCTTATGCTGTTGCTGTCGCGAACGCGTTGTAAACAATGCCTTAGAACTTGTACATCTTTATTTTTTCTTTTTCTTTTTCTTTTTCTCTCTTTTTTGTTGTTTCTTTTTCATCTATACCTAACTTGGACAAGTATGTAACATCAACAACCCTATTATTCTTTCTCTCTTTTTTTTTTTCTCTCTTTGTTTGGTTTATCTTTTTTCTTCCTGAATCATTGAATAATAAAACGATTCGCTTGGAGAGAGGGGAGAGATAGAAAGTGGGAAGGGCAAAGGGAAAAAAAAAAAGTGGAACTTGAGAAAAAGAGAAAGTCGAACGCAACGCTTCTTTCTTCCATCTCTTCCTCTCCCAACCTTTGCTCTTCACGCAACCCACTTTTTCTTCCCTGCTTCTACCAACAATCCAGAGTAATAATATATATTTAAAAAAAGACACTTTGGTTCACTTTGTGAGATCTATGCAAATGAAATGAAAGAAAAAAGAAAAAAAAAAAAAAAAAAAAAAAAAAGTAGAAAGGTCGTGATAGTTGAACTATAGAATAAAAGATAGAGGTAATGATATGCTGGTTTTTTTTTTTTTTTTTGTGTGTGTTCCCCTCTCCACTTTTTCAAGGCTTGTCCGCGGCCGATCCAGCGGCAGCCTTATGCTTCAGTTGTGGAGGTGACCGGGTCCATATTGCTGTTGTCATTCTTGTCGTTATCATTGTCATTGTCGACCGAGGGATTCTTGGTCTGGCTACGGTCTCGCTTTCCAGAGACAAACCAAGCAACAACCCCAAGTCCAGCTAGGGCCGAGAGGAGTTTGGTCCGCAAAGGAATGCTCTCGTGTGCCCATTCTTGGTGACCAGAAGATGATGACGAAGAAGAAGAAGAAGAGGATGACGACGATGACGACGACGATGACGACGAAGAGGTAGTTGAGGTGCTAGGTGGCACGTCCCTGCGGTTTCCACTAGCTTCCTGTTCCTTCAATATGCGCTCTTTCTCTTGCTGCTCCTTCAATTGGCGTTCCTTTTCTTGTTGTTCCTTCAGTTGACGCTCCTTTTCTTGTTGCTCCTTCAACTGGCGTTCCTTCTCTTGTTTCTCCTTCAATTGACGTTCCTTCTCTTGTTGTTCCTTCAACTGGCGTTCCTTTTCTTGTCGCTCCTTCAATTGACGCTCCTTCTCCTGCTGTTCCTTCAGTTGACGCTCCTTCTCTTGTTGTTCCTTCAATTGGCGTTCCTTCTCCTGCTGTTGCTTCAACTGGCGTTCCTTTTCTTGTCGCTCCTTCAATTGACGCTCCTTCTCCTGCTGTTCCTTCAATTGACGCTCCTTCTCCTGCTGTTCCTTCAATTGACGTTCCTTCTCCTGCTGTTCTTTCAATCGGCGCTCCTTCTCCTGCTGTTCCTTCAACTGGCGTTCCTTTTCTTGTCGCTCCTTCAATTGGCGTTCCTTCTCCTGCTGTTCCTTCAGTTGACGCTCCTTCTCCTGTTGCTCCTTCAATTGACGTTCCTTCTCCTGCTGTTCTTTCAATCGGCGTTCCTTCTCCTGCTGTTCCTTCAACTGGCGTTCCTTCTCCTGCTGTTCCTTCAGCTGGCGTTCCTTTTCTTGTCGCTCCTTCAATTGTCGCTCCTTCTCTTGTTGTTCCTTCAGTTGACGTTCCTTCTCTTGTTGTTCCTTCAACTGGCGTTCCTTCTCCTGCTGTTCCTTCAGCTGGCGCTCCTTTTCTTGTCGCTCCTTCAGTTGACGTTCCTTCTCCTGCTGCTCCTTCAATTGACGTTCCTTCTCCTGCTGTTCTTTCAATCGACGTTCTTTCTCCTGCTGTTCCTTCAACTGGCGCTCCTTCTCTTGTTGCTCCTTCAATCGCTGTTCTTTCTCTTGTCGCTCCCTCAGTCGGTGCTCCATTGCTTGCTGTTCCTTCAATGCAAGGTCTTGTTGTTTCTCCTGAGGTCTCTTCATTGGAGGCTCTGATCGTTTTTCGATCTGTGGCTGCTGATCTTGTGGATGTCTAGGTGGCTGTGCCTGAGACGGGTGTTGTTTCTGAAGAGATGGTTTGCTCGCATTGTTGTTGTGGCTCGGGTGTGTAGGCGGATGCGATTTTGACAGGCGAGACTGTTGATGTTGAAGAATCCGACTGACCAGATCTTGTTTCTTTCCGCTCACTCGAAGTTTCTTTTGTTTCAAAATATCCCGAAGGTCAGCCATGGTGGAACTCTCAAGTTCTTCTGCTTGGTAGAGTCGTGGCGGATCCCTCTTGAAAGGGCCTGAGCCAGAACCTGAACCATTGTGATTGCCATCTTCAGGGGCTCGATTTGGGAGTGTCGAGGTGACGTAGAGACGCTTCTGACTTGAGAGATAGACAGAGGTAGCAATGGTTGGTGTGGTATAAGGCGAGAGGCGCAGCGACTGAGCAAGTGTTTGAACCTCGACCCTTCTTCCCTGATTGGGATGACAAAGAGATGGTTGAGAGTGCACCGCCGAAGAAGCAAAGTTTCTTTGGCTTTGCTGTGACCAATGGCGGCTCAAAAAGCGCAGATGCGGCGGGGAGGACGACGACGAAGTGGAGTAAGGAGACAGAGTGCACGGACGGGAACGGCGAGAAGGCGATAGCGCAGTAGAGCGATAGCCGACAGATCGGGAGACCAGGGTAAGGTTAGTCCGCCCTGTAGAGAGAACGACGACGCGCGGCTGTTTGAAGAGCATGATGGCAAAGGAGAGAGAGAAAAAAAAGTGGAGTTGCGTGTTGTTATTGCTGTTGTTGGATCCAATGCAGGGGAGGGCGTAAGACTCGATCGTAGCCGAACAGTGACAGACAGTTGAGCCGGAAAGAGAGTCGATAGGACAAAGCGAAGAGAGAGATGAGGGAAAAAAATAAAAAGGGCGGATAAAGGGTCCTGTAGTTGTAGTAGGGGTGTGTCTAAGGAGAGACTAGACTAAATGAATGGACCAGGAAAAAAGATGTCTCGATGGTATGGTGTGAATGAAGAAGGGTTAATGTCCCAATGGGTTCGGATGTCTGGAAATGCCTTCCGAGAAAAAAGAGAGAGAGAGAGCGAGTACGAAAAAGAGAAGATAAACTATGAGTCCGTGGAACGCAGCATGCTTTAGTTTTTTTTTTCTTTCTTGCTTTTTTTTTTCTTCTTCTTCTTTTCTTTTTCCTCCTTCTTGCTTCTTTGCACTCAACAGTAGAAAGAGTCTCTTCTAGAAGACATACCCAGCGTTTGTTTCCTTGCCTTGCAAGAATAATAATAATAATAAGAAGAAGAAGAAGAATAAGAAAAGCCAGGGCTCGAAATCCGAATCCATGTCAACAACAGCAGATGTTTTTGAAGTAAATGTGACTGTCACGATTGGTGGCGGTCTCATACAAAGGTTAGTGCCAGCCATCACGTGGAGGTTCCGGTTGGGCGCCCAGCGAGCGACACAAGTAAAGCCCATCCTCTAGAGGAGACTCTGCATGCCCTGGGCTGAGTATGCATGTGGATTGAGACTGACGCAGGGCCAGAGGAGAGACCAACGCGTGGGCAGAATGGGTCGCTGAAGGGAAAAGGGAAAAGGGAAGGATGTGGTGCAAAGTTGTGTGTCTGAAAAGAGAGAGCGGAAAATGAACGCCGCGCAGGGCCACATGGCGAAGGGTTGAACACACGGGCGATTCGAGTGGAACGAGCACGGAGAGAGCAAAGAACAGACGAACGAAGAAGAAGAAGAAGAGAGAGAGAGAGAGAGAGAGAGTGCGAGAGAGAGCAATAAAAGCGGCGCTCCGTCCTTCTTCCTCTTCCGCTCCTTCGCTCCCCATTGCTGTCGTCTCTTCTTTTTCTTTCTCACTCTCTCACACACTCTTTCACTCCTTCTTCTCTTTCTCTCTCCTTCTCACTCTCTCACTTCTCCGACTCTCACTCTCCCACACACTTCAACACATCCACGCATCCACATCCACACACACACACACGCTCTCTTTCTCTCTCCCACTTACCACTCCCTCACTCCCTCTCTTTCTCTCTCCCACTTCGATCTCTCCCACTCTGCTCAATAAAAAATTATCCGCCTACCATGACCTCTGAGGGCTGTTATTCCTGCTCCTCGTCAGATGCTACCTCTTCCTGCTCGCTCCCCAACCCTGCCAACACTATCCAAACTCTCCCTCCTTCTCCTTCCTCTCCTCTAAACAAAACCACGATCCGGATCGACATTACCTCGGACACTACCTGTCCCTGGTGCTTTGTCGTAAAACGTCGTCTGGAGCGAGCCGTGGCTACGTTTAAAGAGCAGTACCGACAACAACAACAACAGGAGCAAGCGCATGAACAGAATCCATCTTTCCGGGAGATTGACTTTGATATCCGTTGGTACCCCTATCAGCTAGACCCCAACGCCCCCGCTGTTGCCACTCCGCGCAGCAAATTCTTGGCTCGCAAGTTTGGTTTGGACAAGTCTGCGCTTCAGATCCAAGACCGGATCGTCCAGGCAGGAAAAGTGGAAGGCATCGAATTTCGATACGATGACAATACTCTGTATTGTAACACGATCGATTCACATCGCATGATTGAACTTGCAAGGGTTCGTTGGGGTTTGGAGGGGGAGATGGTCGAAGAATTGTTCCAGAGTCATTTTGAACGCGGAGAATGTGGGGACTTGTCGACCTTGCTTGTTTGTGCTCGTAAGGTTTACCTAGCAGCCCAGAATTCGAAGGATACATCAAGAGTCGAGGAGGAGATGACACGGGTCAAAGAGTACCTTGAAAGCAACCAAGGCGTGGACGAGGTCAAGGAAGAAATCCGACGAGCAAAGCAAGACCTGGGTCTGCAGGGAGTTCCTGCCATCATTGTCCAGAACACGTACCTTCTTTCGGGTGGACAAGATCCTTCGACTTTTGTTGAGGTCTTTAAGCGGGTTTGTAAAAAAAAAAAAAAAAAAAAAAAAGATTCGCTCTCTCTCACCCTTTTTTACTCGTTGGCCCCCTCCAAAGTGGAACAGAATACCTTTTTAGTCTCCAAGCTTTCCATTTTTATTTGCCTCTACCATTTTTTTTTACCATCATCTGCGCTTTTACCTCTCTCTTTATTCTATTGCCCGCAACAACAGTTGTCATCTTGCATCTTCCAAAAAAAAAAAAAAAAAAAACAAAAAAACAAAACATTCCACAAGACATGACATGTGTATTATGATACAAAACTGTGGGTATCTCTCTTTTTTCTTGCTTCTTTTTTTTCGATTCGCTCAAAAAAAAAAAAAAAAAAAAATTAGATCGATCGAGAGACGCCTCTGACGTGAAGTCGAGTCACTGTGTCTACCTAGTCTTTGGTCATATGGAAGAGATGTTGGATGGATTGGAAGAGGATTGGAGGATTTTTTCTTGGATTGAAAATATTTGTAATCATGAAGGAGAATGCTGCCGAGACTTCAAAAACACTCACACACTCACACTTTACGTGCATTCGCACATTCAGACTAATTTGGGGCATTTATTGGTGGCTAAAAGTACACGGACAACCGATGGAGAGTAATATACAATCAAGACTGCGAAGAAGAAGATAAAGAAAAAGAAAAAGAAAAAAAATAAGAATATTGTACAGCCGGAAGAATCTGGTTGAATAGAGTATGTTGTGTGTGCGTGCGTGTATATATATGTGTGTATCGTTGTTGTTGTTGCTGTTGAGGTAAAAGATGGTGTGTGTGTCGAATGTAGTCTAGAAATCCAAACTGTCGGAGAATCACTTCTCTCAAAAGAGAGAGAGAGAGAGAGAGAGAGAGAGAGAGAGAGAGAGAGAGAAATATCCCTCTACCCTTCGTACTCATCCTCAAAGTCATCCAATCCGTCCAGATCCATGTCTCCAAACCCACTACTACGACTTATATTCAATCCATAGTCATTGTCGTCATCACTCTCATTGCCCCAAATACGGACAGACTGCGACGGTCGTTGCTGTTGCTGTCGTTGTTTTGAACCTTCCCCAAATTTAACTCCTTGTTCTCGAACTTGCTGCTGCTCAGTATACTTTTGTTTTTGAGAAAAGAAACCAAGCTTTTGCTGAGATAGTTTCCGATCTTCAAACGAGCCGCCTGCAGCTTTGTTGGGTCTTGTTCCAAGCGCCTCTCTTGGTCTTCCACTCTTGATCTGGCTGTAGCTAGCTATGGACTGACTAGACCGCATCACCAAGGTTGAGCTTTTGGCTGGACTGGACTTGGTTTCGTTCAACAGTGGGAGAGGCTTCGGTGCGGAAATTGCTTTCCCTTTACGAGATCCGACTTTTGTGGTCGTCTCCTCGATCTCTTTTTCCATGAATTTAGGTTTGGACGGTTGGTACAAATCAGGGTCCTCCTGTGAACTCTCGATAAACAGGATCTCTTCTTCTACCCTAGCAGTCATATTATCCTTTGTTTCCTGTTGTTGGTCCTTTTTCTGTTGGTTATTGTTTTGGTTTGTGCCAGTAAACATCGTCCTTGAAGGCTTGTCCATGCTCGAATTCGGAGTCGGAAGTTTCGGCTGGTACCATTGCCCTGGCTCAGGGACAGGTGGGAGCTCTATCACTGAAAAGGACGCAGCTGCAGTCTTTTGTTGCTCACTGCCAAGTTTGTTCATTCCAGCCCCGCTCGTGCTCGCATGTCCAGTCGGCTGCTTCTTCGAGCGCAAAGGTGGATCAGGTGCATGCCAAGATGCTGAATTTGGTGTGGTTGACGTCTCGCGGAAATCAAATCCAGATATCGGCTGGATACCTTCCTCCTCCACAGTCAAAGTTCCGGTCAGCTTAGTTTGGACATCCGTGACATTGTTCCAGACTTGTTCATCATCCCATCCACGATCAGTCAAGTTATCCTGTGGAAAGAAGGTAGGTGACCATGTCCGCTCGCGGTGAATAGCATTGTTGAAATTTTCATATTCATCGAAATCTCGACTATGATCAGGCGTTGGAAACTTCTTGTCAAGACTAAGCCCAAGGCCACCCATGATCTCCATGTCGACTTCATCATCCGATAGTCTCGTATCCCGAAGGCAGGATTCAATCGTCTTTTTCGCCTTTCCTTTGGCCGCGGTCGAGCTTGTTAAAGAGTCAACCTTGGCTGCTGCGCTTCCCCCTTTGTTGGCCAAAGACTTTCCTGTATTCTTTCGGACGACATGGGATCTAGGCTTGGAAGGAGCCTCTCCTGCCCCTATTCCTGAGTCAGCACGACCCTGTAAGCTGGCAATATCTGCCTCGTCCAACAACGACATCATCCGTTTCCCGTAGCTGTCGTAGGGGCCATTGAGCGAAAATACCTCTGTGGCCCCGGCGAAGGACTGTTCCACTCTGGAATCCGAGATCCGGTTCATGATCCGGAGAAAGCCTACTGTCCTCGTCGAGTGCCCAACAATCGAGACTTTATCCATGTTCAGCGCTTGTCGTCTTCTGGAATAACGTTTTTGACAAGCTTCCTTAAAGTCAATCACTCGAATATGCCGTTTAGGGAGCCGGTACTGTCGCTGAAACCGCGCCAACTCTGCCTCATCAAGAAAAGTATTGTTCTCAATACGTGGTACAGTGCTGCCTTCGTCTATACCCACTATCTTGCGCCGCTTCCTCCTTGAGTTCACAGCGACATATTCAGGGACGTTGATATGAACTAGATCACAGGCTGGGAGAGGGCCTGGAGGCAAGATGCGTGCTGAAAAAGGGTAGTACTGAACTTGCCCTTGAGTGATTGCTTTCTGAACATTCTTGTACTGGTTGACGGATCGTCGGTACTTTTGCTCCTCTTGGCCCTCGGATAAAAGCAAACAAATTTTGCCTTTGCGTTTACGGCCGGTACGACCCATCCGTTGGAGCTATAGAGTCGGTTCAAGAAAAAAAAAAGTAATTAGGATGCAATCGGTGTCCATTAACGAAACTACCGTTGTAATAATTTGATCCGCAACTGATGAATACA
This sequence comes from Mortierella sp. BCC40632, assembly GCA_011634665.1. NCBI lineage: Eukaryota > Fungi > Mortierellomycota > Mortierellomycetes > Mortierellales > Mortierellaceae > Mortierella > Mortierella sp. BCC40632. The sequence goes on from WAEK01000010.1 coordinate 219,051, forward strand.
CATAGAGCCCTTTCAAAAAAAAAAAAAAAAAAAAAAAAAAAAAGCTTTACCATGCGGATTGGTGATGCATGACTGTCATAGCAAACAATAAGGTCGACATCTCCAATATCCAATCCTTCCTCTCCAATCGATGTTGCTACCAAGACATTATGCTCGCCTTTTTGGAAATCCGCGACAACCTTTGAATCGTTAAACGATCCCAGGTGTATATAAAACAAATGTCTCTTTTGGTTAGGCGCGATAAAGAATGGCCAATAGTGAGTGCAAAGCATCATGCAACCCAAAGGACATTTACCTTTTGCTGTTCCTTTTGAGAAATACCCTTCTTGCCCTTGGCCGTTGCCTGTCCGATAAAGCTTTGGACCTTGATAAGCGGTCGATGTTGATCCAGAACTCGACCAATCTCCTCAACCGTCTCTCGATAATTGGCAAACACGATCACCCTCGTTTGCATCTTTGAACCTGGATCCTCTTCCTCCTCAAACTCGGCGTTACCCGGTCGGTTATTGCCAGATTCCGCTCGTTGGATGGCCATGGCTTGGTTCTGAGCATCCACTTCATCTTGGTGGTCCAAAAAATGTTGCACAACTACTCCAATGAGTCGCTCTAGTTTCGGATGACTCATAAAGTCGGGATCCTTCATCCGTTGTCGAAGGCCTTCCATCATCCTCATAAAATCGGGCATCTCCTCCATCGCCCTCAATGCCAAGGACCGCCTGGCTTCCTCGTCCTTCCCATACCCATTGCCATTGTCATCGTTATCGGATCTATCCTCATTATCCCCTGGGTATCTTCGTTTCGCTCCTGCGCCCTTGCGAGATCCTAGTCCTGATGAGCTTCCCGAGTTGTTATTGCGGCCATTCACCGCGCCGCTATTAGGCTTTGAGAAAGGGTCCATGTTGGCATAGAACGATTTTATGCCATGAACCACCAAGAGGTCGTAGGCATGGACTAGACCCATAGCAACGTTTGCATGCTTCAAAATCATGCTCTTGAGAGCCGAATGCTGTGGGTGTTCTCGTATATAGGCATCTCGACCTTGCAAGATAATAAACCTTGACAATTGAGCTGGATCCGTTGTTCTCAGTACACCATGCTTGGAGAGTCGATCCAAGTACGGACGCATCAATCTCACAAACTTGTCCCGAATCCCACTAATTTCTTGACCGCACGGGACGACTTTTTCTTGAACAACTCGTTTAAAGACATAACGTTGAAGATCCATTGAATCCTCGGTTCGTAATTCAATCTTGGCAATCTTGAGGTTTTGAACCACTTGTTGAACTGTTCGGACATCGCTTCCAGGCGTCGCGGTCAAAGCCATGATCCGAATATCTCGGTTTCTACCCTCAAGCATCCGGATCACTTCTGAATACGCATAACGACCTGTCGCTCGATGGGCCTCATCAAACACAAGACAAACAATCGCATCTGCGGGACAGATTCCAGATTTGATGTCATTCTGAGCGACCTGAGGTGTACAAAAAATTACTCTTCGCTCCTTCCAATGTTCCTTTCGAGATTCTGCATTCTGTTGCCCTGTCAATTCGATCGTATCTTCTTGCGGAATCCCTACAATATTGAAGCAGGCCTCGATCTGTTGGTTGACAAGTGGTCGTGTAGGAGCCATAAAGATGATTTTGGACTGTGGAAACCATCGATAGTAATTCAACATCACCACCGCTGCAATAAACGTTTTGCCCAATCCTGTCGGCAAGGAGACTAATGTGTTGGTAAACAACGCTCGACGAATGATATTGTACTGGTAATCACGTTTAGGATAGTTGATTGGGTATTGCCAAGTCAAGACTGCTTGTTGATTCATTAGGTGATGTGTAGGCGGTTGAGTATGAGCAGTCGATGGTACTTCCTGAGATTGCCAAATATCGGTAGCAAAATCGTTGTTGGGGTCGGACCGAGGGATAACGGACCCATTCGAGAAGGATGACGAAGCGGAAGATAGCGTTGGTCCAGCGGTTCCATAGGAAAGCGATCGTTGTGGTGGCACGTTTCCACTCGGTGGAGTAAATGTGTTTCCAGGACGAACAAGCGAGTTGTTGCCTAAGGAACCCATGCGCTGGAGAGTACCAGGGCCCTGGCCACCCAAGGTTGAATTTGATAGGGTACGTTGAGGTGGCTGCCGGCTTGAAGAGGGTGTGGGACTGTTGATTCCGGTGCCAGTCTTTTGTTGGACTTGAGCGCCACCAAAAATCGGGAAATACTTTTGTGGTTGATTTTGCTGCTGCGGTGCAGATGGCTGCTGGACCGGCCTACTTGTGTTGCGCACAGTGTATCCCGCTGATGCTCCATTCTGTCCTGATAGTCGTTGTGGTGGGAAAAACGAAGATGAAGGCTGACCACCGGAAGGGGCACCAAAGGATGGCCTTGTCGCGTTGACCTGTGCCGGACTATCCATAAGGTCACTCTCGTCCAGGAGAAGAGATTCATCATTGTCCAGATCCCCAAACTCTTCAAAGTCATCCTCGGCTGGCTCTGGATTCGTTATTTTCTGAAAACTAGCATTACTGGTGCCAAATCCTCGTGGTGGCCCTTGAGCGACAATGTTGCCCTGGATCCGACTGTTTACAGCGATACCATGGGATATCTGGGGAAAAGTTTGACGATGTGTACCACTCTGATTGATACGTGGGTCGATCCATCTATTGGTGTTAATGTTGACAGCATTGCGACTAATATCGGTGTTAGGTCCGGTCTGTTGCCTTGTCACTGTTTCTTCCTCCTCCTCAAGGTCCAGGTCTAGAACATCTAGGTCTTCAAACTCATCGAGCTCTCCGTTGCCTCCTAGTCCTGACATGATGCGACTCCCGAGCAAGGGCAGTGGCAGTAATATATCAAGATCCCGATCCGAAACGGGAGGTGAGATGGGCGCCTGTTTGGATGGGGTGAGCTTTTGAAATGCACCGATGTTCACAAGAGAGGAAGCATTTCGAATTGTGCTGAAATACTCTTGTGGCTTCCCCTTCAAAATTTATTGCTTGTGCCTCAATCGGATCAAAAGAGGACTAGCCATCCAAACACTCACAGGTCCACAAGGCTCCTGATGTAGACGCGTTGTATCTTGTCCAATCCCCCTGGTCCCCCTGGTGATTGCAAGTGCCATTATAAATTACACTCTTCTAATTCTCTGTGGACTTTTATACTAAAGAATCGTCAGGCTATGTGCTCGCGAACAAAACAAAATAGCCGTCTCTCTATCTTTCACTCAGTTTTCTAAAATAGGACCAGAAGCGAGCTTTCTGATAAAAAAAACTGGTGGCAAGAACAAGAATTAATGTCTTTTTATCTTTCAAACCAAAACAAATTCTAAAGCATGACGGTTGGTAAAAAACAAGATTGCTTTAATAGTATATGAATGACAGTGTATGAGTAAATATATATATGTGGAGAGAAAGAGAGATAGATAGATGGAGAGAGAAAGAGAGAGAGCTAGTACAAGGTATGAAGGAGAGGAGAGAAGGGGAAAGACTACATCGGTCGGCTAGTAGGCTTATTCCGATGATGTCTCCCGAGGCCCATGGAGGAGAGGGCCATGCTATCTTTTTTTTTTTTTTTTTTTTTTTTTTTTTGTAAAATTTACTTGACCTTCTTAGCCTCCTGAGCCTGCTGCTCCTTGGCCTTGCGCTCCTTGTAAGCCAAGTACTTCTTGTTGGTTCCAAAGAGATGATCCCACCATCTGAAGCTGGTCGAGAAGTTGTTGGTGAAGGCCATGTGGTGGTAGTCGTGGTGCTCGGATCCTGACCAGAAAGGCAACCAGTTGTGGGTCGACCAAGGGAAGTCATAACCAGAGTGAGCCTCGACGGCCTGGAAGAGACGGAGGGTCATCCAGGTCAAGGTCGTGATAAGATGAAGATCATGGGTAAAGTAGCACCAGAGCAAGGGACCACCGATGGTTCCAGTACCCAAAATCATGACCTCAATAGGGTGAGCATACTCGGCAGCAAGACCAAAAGGAGCGGACCACTCGTGGTGGAGCTTGTGGATATGCTTGTAGAGTGGGCCATAGTGAAGAGCACGGTGTGCCCAGTAGTGAAAAAAGTCCTCAAAAATGAAGAACAGGATAACTTGTGGGATGAGCTTGGACCTGGATAAGGCAAAGTGAAGAGAAGGCACAAAAGAAGAGTATTAGAGTCTGCTCACCAAGAACCCAGCCTTGATGCAGCAAGAAATATCAAGTACTCATGCCGTAAAACTTACATAGTGGGGAAGGGAACAGCAGAGATGGCCATGCCAAAGTAGACAGCGATAGGGTGGAAACCGACAATCATGGGCAACTCAAACAAAAAGTGAGAGAGGAGGACGTAGCGGAAGACCTTCCATTGGTTCTCTGCAGTGTTCTGGATGGTCTTTTGCTGGATCTTGTACTTTTGCAACGAAGGAATCTGGTCCGCAATCATGTATGGGAGGCAACGACCAAAGTAGATGATCTCGTGGGAAACGAACAAGAGAGCGAGAGTGACCAGGGCCTCATCGCGTCCCTCGAAGAGCGAGGCCCACTGGGTCTCGAGGTACGAGGGCGTATATGGGAGTGTCGTGTTCCTATTGTTGCGTTATCAGATTTGGAATGCAACAGGTTTGTTTTTTTTTTTTTGTTAGTGGGTCTGGGCTGTTGGCAGACAGATCGGGATATTTGTGAACGAAAAGGGGAGGAATCGTGATCGTGGCCAAAGGATGGGGATCCGGACCAAGAGCAAAGATTCTATCGGGCACTGGCGCTGTGCTGTGCAACGCTTGCCTTGCGTCGAGATGGTTGCACGTCGCCAGGATCTCTGCTCAGAAGGACAGGCCATGTAGGGTGACGATTTAGTATATCCCGGAGCCCTGGAGATCGTGCAAGGAGACGTGAAGAGAAAGAGAAAGAGAGAGTCTGTAGGAAAGATCAAGCGCAGTTGGACCTAAGCTTTCCCCTCTTCTCTTTCCCCTTGATCCATATCCTGAGAACAATCCTGTTGCCGGTGCTGCTTCGGGGCGTAACTGCGTGTTTTGTCAAGGCTTGACTCGATGGCGGGTGGGACAAGAGAAGGGGAATGGAACACCTTGAGCTTGGGTCTTGAGATACTTACATCGCTAAAAGGATTTGACGATGAGAACGATGAGGAAGAGGGGAGGAGGAGGAAGAAAAGAAAGGAGAGGAGAAAGACAAAGATGAAGATGAATGAGAAAGAAAAAAAAAAAAAAAAAAAAAAGAGGGAGAGAGAGATGAGCCGCGGGAGTGCTCAAGAGCTGGCTGGTCTTAAAGCGAGTGGGCCGAGCTGGCCTGAGGTCGTGGTGGTGCGGTAGCAGATCAGGCAATGCTGGAGGTCCACAACGAGAGAGAAGAGCGGAAGAGTGCCAGCGGGTCTCAGGCAGGTCCCAACTGTGCAGGAGGCGAAATAATCACCTCAGGTCGTGTCCAGCCAATCACCGTCCGCGGATACGGGGTGCCCCTTCGCTCGCCCTCGCGGGAAGAAAGCCACAGAGCAGGCATTCTTTTCTCTCTCTCTCTTGTAGAGAACAATTGTGCTCCGCACCACTCTATCTCTCTCTCTCTTTCTGGTAGGCTACGGCTGGGTCATCATGCCCTTGAAGGTGGGACCACTGTTGCAGCTCGTTTTGCATACCAGCTGCTGCTCACCCTTGGCAACACAAGGAAGCCGTTGTCTACATACATCAAGTGCACGGATCGGGCCCAATCTGCAAATACAGCCCATCATCTTTGTGTGGCGCGACTCTGCGCTGCGCTGCGGTTCTCGCCAAAGTCAGCCATGATTAGATCCATGTTCTGAATGAGAAATACGCAATGGCCAAGCGATTGATCATGCGGTCATGGACCCGTTGTAGATGCAACGCATTCATTACAGTTCACAATAGGATAAAAAGGACCAGGGTCAATAGAGAAATATGCTAAGATTATTTGGATGGGGGTCCAGCTACGCTAGAGAAGTGAGGCGGTAGTACGCAACAACAGTATCTAGGTTAAGGAAAAAGAAGAAGCATGGCAGAATTGAATGGTTCAAATGTCTACACTTGGTCTATTTACTCGATGCGTTCAATCCATTTTCTGCTCCTTTGGGCAAAGGGGGGGGGGTGGTTCATGTTAGATGAGAGCAACAGAACTCTGGTGGGGTACCAATGTCCCGAACATTCCACCCTCGTACAAAACGCGTACAAAATTGAGCTACTACTTCTTACTATTTTTTTTTCTATGTCTGCGCACAACTCTGATCAACGTTCATCCGCTTTAAATATCAAGAGTGAGGAACGATAGTCGATTTGGTTTCCTCTGAAAAAGGTAGTTTCTCCATATACCTCTGGAATCAGGTGCCAGTATCCATGATTCTGATCCATGCATTGTCATTTATCCGTGATCACAGCCTCGCCCGTGACTGGCTCTGATACAATGCACTGTCCTGGTGTGAGGTCCATGTGCCCTGGGGTGTCTGCAAGAGTGGTGACACCTAGAAGCACTGTCTAGAACCGGGTATTATCTTTGCACCCTCGAATAGCAAGAAAGAGAGAATGAAGGAGGGGGTGTAGAAAGGTTACTTGCTCTCTGGGGAGAATGAGACTGCATGGAATATGATCCCCCTTTGTCAGTTTCTAACTAGATTCCCGAGGTCTTTTTTTTTTCTTCTATCTTGACATGTACTATTGGAGCTCTAAGAGAAAAAGGGATTCTGGATAAACCACGACGAGCTACCAAAAAAGAAGAATTAAAAGACCAGGGTCAAAAAAGTCCAGTTTGGAACCGCGGTCTATGATAACTGTTGGTTATTATTGTCCTGGGCGGACGTTCTCTTGAGAGGGCATGTTTTGATTCGTTTTCCACAGAGGCGGATGATAGGAGGTAGACTGACTGCTCAGTTTGTATTGTTAGTGTCATTTGTTTCAACGGATGTTACCATTGTGGTGGGAGCCCGGAAGACCGGATCTTGGTTTCTGAGTGCTCTTGGCAGCGACTTAATGGATGTGACAAGACTGGCCAATAAAGGATATGAGCATGTTGTTCTTGAAAAGGAGAGAAAGCATCCATAGGAGAACAAGTCGATAAAGGAACGAGCTAGAGTAAGGATGGGTGATTGAGAGTCTAGACATTTGTGCTTGATGGGCTGGTTGAAGAAAAGAAGAGAGAGAAGAAAGAGAATAAGAAAGGAGCTGAGTGAAGAAGCTAGAGAGACCAAAGCACCTATGGAGTCTAGAAGACGGAATACTGATTGACCAGCATGCAAGGTACGAAGACAAAGAAGACTGAAGAGAAGAAAAAGAAAAGACGGTTTAACTTTTACGCGGCCCATCCTGTCAAGAATGAGTACATGTGAGGTTATGGTATTCCTTTTCCATTAGTAGCCACTCTCTGACAGCATCTGACAGATTAACTGGAAGAGAAATAGTAGCTGCGCAAGGTGTTGGTAGACTGGCCAGAATGTCAGTGATATTGTCGAGCAATTGAACCTGAAACGCTACCCCAATGACATGGGCCTTTTGCAGCCAATGCTTTGGATGCCCTTCTATCATCTGAGATGAAAGGGCGCAAGGGTCCATGGATACGATTTGACTGATCCCGAGTAAATAGATAGCTGTGACCAACGAAAGAGGCATTACATTGGCAAGGTGCTTTGCCCAAGGGCTGCGCCTTAATATATTGCGTGCTCAGTAATGTGGGCGCCGAAATGGATCCTTGCATTTTCATTTGACCATGGCAGGTTTGCTTAACATGGCTGTGGATCTGTTCTCTTTGCAGATCGCCGTGTAGGCATTGTACCTTCTCACTCATCCTTCGGCCCCATAACTGGGTCGGAAAGACACTTGTTCGATATCCAGTCGATGGGACTTGGCGATCCTACGCCTGCCGCCTACCGCCACATGATTTAATCCTCCCTTTGACTACCGGAGAGATACATGGATAAAGTACCTGGCCAGTAAAGGCAGCCCACCAACCCGATGGCATTTCACTAAGGGCGGCAATGTGCGACTTATTTTTTTTCGCCCACAACATTGGGCGAATGCCTTTTGCTCCGTGTCAGGACTTCGGACCATCAGGTTCTTCATCGCGGACTGTGCTGAACCCTGGTTCATCAGGTCTACTAGAGTGTGTGAGGTAGAGAGCGGGTCTTATCGGCCGCCAAGCCAGTGGCGATAGAAAAGGGGAAAAGGGGTCTTCAGAGGCATGTTGTCTTTCCGTCTCTTTCTCTTTCTTTCTCTCTTCTCTCTCTCTCTCTCTCTCTCTCTCTCTTCCTCACTTCTCGTCTCTCACCCTCTTACCCTCTCTTGCTCTTGTTGATTCTCATCTCGACCGGAGCCAACTCATTCCATCTCGCAGTCTTGTTCTACTTCCTCCGCCTTTTCATCCTTTCTTCTTTTCATCCTTCTTTTTCTTCTTTTTATTTCTTCTTCTTTTTCTTCTTCTTCTTCTACCTCCTCATTCCTTTCCTTGTGCCTTTGTGCATTTCCGCAACTGATCTTCATCTCTTCATCCTCTCTCATTGCATCACTACGCTTCTTATTCATCCATACCCTTTCCCTTTGCTCTTCCCTCCTTCTACTGACTCTTTACCCTTCCTCCACCTTCTACCATGAAGATCATCGATCGTATCAAGAAGGGTCAGGATGAGGGCCGTCCCCTCTTCTCCTTCGAGTACTTCTCGCCCAAGACTGCTCAGGTACGGTGTGTCATAATGCTCAACCCCATGTCTCCCCATGTCCATGTCAAGCACAGCTATCATCCGTGCTTTTTATTTTATTTACTTTCTCGCAACGCCCCCGACATCGTCGTCGTTGTTCGCCGCAGACACTCTCTTCTTGGCCCTGGCTAGTTCCGGGCCAGTAGTAACGTTCAAAGGAAAAAAAATAATTTGTGACTCAGCCTGCGCACGCCCTTGCTCTGTCGCTATCATCTTGCTGTCCTCTTCTCGGACGGTTTAACAGCACCCTGTTATCGATCCTGCACGAGAGTAAGAGAGAGAGAGAGAGAGAGATGAACCTTGCTTGTCACTGGTACCATGGACCACTTTGGCCTGCAGGACAGGGTGTGTCTCCCCTGGGCCTCCCTTTTACCTCATCCATCTCCACTCTCCACGTTACCTTTTTCTCTCTCTCGCTTACTCTTGCATGTGCAGTTCGGCTGGGGTGAAGGGAGCATGGCTAGCAGTTGCTCGCAAGCACAGGTGGCTCCACATGTTGAACCAAAATGGCCCGCGCGATTATCTCTGGACTGTCCATCCTTCCCCAGACCCCAGGCCAAAGAAAAGAAGGAAAATAGCTCAATGGCTAAAAGAAAGGGAGACAACATACTTCTCTCTTTCCAATAGCCCTGACCAACTGCACTATCATCCCGCTTCTCAATTCCTCTCTCTCCCCCGTGCTATTTGCAGCACCACAGCAATCATGACGCCCCCTTCCTCAACCTAACGCGCCTTTGCTTCATCTGCTTTTTTTAGGGCATGGTCAATTTGCAGGACCGTATCGAGAGAATGTGTTATCTCGGTCCCGAGTTTATTGATATCACTTGGGGTGCTGGAGGTTCTCGTCCAGCTGCGACGCTCGAGGTTGTCTCGAACGCGCAAAAGGTCTATGGAGTCGAGACGTGTATGCATCTCATCTGTACCAACAACCCACTCGACAAGATCGACAAGGCCCTCAATGTAAGTTTTTTTTCTCTCTCTCTCTCTCTCTTTCTCTCTCCCCCTTCCTTCTTCCTCCTTCTTCCTCCTTCTTCCTTCTTTCCTTGTTACTCATTGCTCGAACGAAAAGGAAACAAGTTTGCTTTAATTCGATCCCCGGCATACTGGGGGACGGGGGGCTGTATCGGAAAACCTTGATTCCCCCCCTCCCCTTCAACCTGTTCGTTTCTCTCCATGATACCACCGTTCAAGCCCATTGTCTCCCTTTTCCCTCCCATCTCCGACGCTGCAATGTTCCTTCCACCCTGGCTTGTGTCGATGCACCCTTTCCAAAGAAAAAGGCTCTCTGGATCCACGACTGCTTTGGGCGCATAAAAAAAAGTTCCCCAAAACCAGCTATTGTCGAATAAGATGACAAGTTGGTAGGGGAAATAGGATGAGAAAGATCCTCGGCTTCTTATTCGCTGGCGGTGCTGCATTTTGCCATGTGAGATATGATGCGATATGGTGGAGCCCTGTCACAGCGTGTTCAGGTAGACGGTTGGGGGGAGTGTGTGTGTGCAAGTGAGTAAAAGAGAGATCTTGGCGCGCATCGGAACAGGACAGTTGTGCGTTCCTGAGGTGGGATGGACAATGAGGGTTTACAAAGGAGTGTGTTTATGGACAAGTGACAAGAACAAATTGGTCGACTTGGGGATCCATTGCCCTGTGGGTTCACATTCCATCATGGATGAATCGTTTGCGGCCTCAGGAGCAAATTTGTATCCTTATCACTCGTTGAAATGCTTGTACTGGGAAGAGGAGGAGGAGGGGGAAGAGGAGTCGTGGGTGTAATTTGACCAGGGGAATGGCTGAAAAAAACCAAAACATACCACAACCCCACGACTTTTTCTTTTCTTTCAATCTACAAGTTTTACAGGGTTTTCATGTGCTTCCTCTCAGTCCATTTGCTGGTGCTGGCTGAAAGGGGTTTGTTTAGCAGCCAAAGGAATGTTAGGCAGGGAATGAGTGTAAAAAAAGAGAGATCTACTATCAAAAATTCTTTGCGAACCAATGGGCAGATGTCAATTCGCACCAGGCCCAAGCTCGAGGCTCAATCCTTCCTCTTCACCGTGGGTGCACGGATGTAGTTGCTATCTATCTTTCATATTGGGTAGAAAGCACACGAATGGAGTAAAAATGGCTCACATAAAAAAACAACAACATTTCTTTGTCTACATTCTCACGACTATAGGAGGCGCGTGCTTGTGGTAATCAAAATATCCTCGCGCTCCGAGGTGACCCTCCTCATGGTCAGTCCGAGTGGACTGCCTGTGAAGGTGGCCTCAACTATGCCGTGGATCTTGTTCGATACATCCGCCAGACCCATGGCGACTATTTTGGCATTGGTGTTGCCGGTTATCCCGAGAAGCACCCAGAGTCGGCCTCCATGGAAGAGGATCTCAAGTATCTCAAGGAGAAGGTCGATGCTGGTGCGGACTTTATTGTGACGCAGCTTTTCTTTGATGTACCCATGTTCTTGGACTGGGTCAAGAAGTGCCGTGCATATGGTATCCATTGTCCCATCATTCCTGGTGTGATGCCCATTCAGGCCTACGCTAGTTTCAAGAGGAACATCGTTGGTGTCAGTGTTCCCCAGTGGATCTTGGACGGTATCGAGCCCATCAAGGTAAAGCCCAACAGTCTGTGTCACTGGACAAAAAAAAAAAAAAAAAAAAAAAAAAAAAACCATTCAAAGTGAACAGCTTCTCAACTTTTATTCATTATTCGAACTTTATTGTTATTATTTAGAACGATGACCAGGCAATCCGTGCATTTGGTGTCGAAGTGGGCATCAAGATGACCTTGGAGTTGTTGGAGGGTGGAGTATGTGGTATCCATTACTATACCTTCAACCTTGAACGCAGCACTCGCCTGATCCTCGAGGGAACTGGATTGATTAACAAGACAGACTATATCAAGAAGAACATGCCCTGGCGCTCGAGCTTCTCCGAGAAGCGCAAGGAGGAGTCTGTTCGCCCCATCTTCTGGGCCAACCGTGCCAAGAGCTACATCAGTCGTACCGACAACTGGGACGAATTCCCGAACGGTCGTTGGGGTGACTCTCGTTCTCCTGCCTATGGAGATCTGGATCGATATGGCGTGTATCTCAAATACAAGGCTGATGAAGCCATCCAGCACTGGGGATCTCCAGAGACATTAGACGATATCTGCCAGTTGTTTGTCAAATACTGTAATGGTGACGTCTTGACCTTGCCATGGAGCGACCAGGCTTTGGCTCCCGAGTCTGGCACAATCAAGGACCGTTTGGTCGAGTTGAACTCGTCGGGTTACCTGACCATTAACTCACAGCCCGCTGTCAACGGAGCCAAGAGTGACGATAAGGTCTTTGGTTGGGGACCCAAGGGTGGTTACGTTTACCAGAAGGTAAGGATCCTAGGAGGAAGCATTTTATTGTTTTTGAAAAGCGGGGGAAAAAAGTATAGGAGAAAACTAGAACCCCAGATCGTATACTGACATTGCCCATTTCGACCTATTAGGCCTACCTGGAGTTCTTTGTCTCTCCCGAGACTCTGGAGAAGCTCAAGCAGCGTGTTTCCAAGCAGCCCATGATTACTTACCACGCGATCAACAAGAGGGGCGACCTTCAGACCAACACAAACGGTGGAAAGCCCAATGCTGTCACTTGGGGAGTTTTCCCTGGTCGAGAGGTTGTTCAGCCCACTATTGTCGAGTTGAGCAGTTTTGAGGCCTGGAAGGACGAGGCCTTTGCCCTTTGGGAGCAGTGGTCCCGGTGCTACCCTCAGGGATCGCAGCCCCGCGAGTTGTTGAGCCAGATGGCCGATACCTGGTACTTGGTCAACGTGGTCAACAATGACTACCATTCTATGGAAGGAATCTACGAGATCTTTAGCGAGGATATCCTGGCTGCCCGCGAACGTGTCGCCGCCGTGGAGGCCGAGGCGGTCAAGGTGTCTGAACAATTGTCAGCTCAGGTTCAGAATCTTGGACTACAACAGCAAGTTGCCGATGCTGCTGCCGCTGCTACCGCTGCCGCCACTGCAGCTGCCTCGACGGCCGTCAAGGCATAAGAAGAGGCAAAGCGGAGCAAAAAGAAACCCATTGGATGGAAAGCATCAGGTCTTTATTTTTTTAAAGAAAAAAAGAAAAAAAAAAAGTTGGAGACTCTTTTGGAAGACGATGGATCAACCAAGGAACAAGATCTCTGCGGGAAAAAAAAATCATCTTGAGGACTCTAGCCAGGAACTCCCCCCCGATGGGGGCAGAACCGGCTTAACTCCAAGGAACTCTGGACGCTGTCAAGAAGAGATCAACATATTCTGGACAGCTTCACCTACTCTCTCTGGCATTCTCAGGATTCTTTTTTCTTTCTCCTTTGTTCTTTTCTCCTTTGTTGTCTTGACTCTTTCAAGCTCAATACCTCTCATTCTTCCCCCTCTCCCCCCCTGCTACCCTTCTACACTCTCTTCCCTCTTCCTTTACCGCACCTAATAACCTGTTCAACACAGGTCTCCGACCCCTTCTCGTGATTTATCCCTTTTTTTGTTGTTGTTGTTTTCTGCTAAACCTTTCTATGTAACCTTACCCCCTCCCTATTGTATATCTACGCTTGTTCAACACACCCTGTAAATATCATCATCATCCCATGTCTTCTTTGTCATGTCATGTCAGTTTCTCTGTCTCTCTCTCTCTTTTTTTTTTACTCTTCTGTGTCGCTCGTCCTAAGGGGCTAACTTTGACAGAGTAAAGTGTCGCTTTCTTCCATGGTCTGCGATAAACCTTCCCCCCTCCCCCCTATACCTCTGTTGTTTTCTTTTCTTTTTTCTTTTTTCTTTTATCTTTTTCGTTTTTTTTTATTCTCTTTTTCAAGAAGCATTGAGTTGTCGCCTTCTCTTATCCTGACGTTTTTCTCTCCTTCTCCCCCTCCCCTCCCTCTTTTTGCCTTTGTCTCGTTTTCTCAACAATAAATTTCTTCCAAGTCAAGAGAGAGAGTCCTTTCTCGTCTTGGTTCAGACCATGGCACATTTACGGATCTCAATGACAATATCAAATGTAAATACATCTATTAAAGCCAACAGCAATCCCAACAGCTGTAGCAACTAAAAGAGGTGGGGGAGAGGGGGGAAAGAGAGAGGAGATATCTACTTAGGAGGAGGAGGAGGAGGAGGAGAGGAAGAAGTAGAGGAGGTCGAAGCAAGTACTTGACTAAACCAAAGTTCCTGCTCATGTTGAAGAGCAAGGAAGACAATTCGTTTGAAACTATTTACAAATTCTTCCACCACTGCTCGTCCATAAAATGCAGATGTTTGCCAAGTCGTACAAACAGCCATCACCCCCTTTGCAGTCGCCACACTCATCGTCAAGGCCGAGGCCGTGACACCCGAGGACTGAGAAAAGACAGCTTCTCGAATCGAAAAGGCAGGTTCAATAGTGCCTTGATGATTCGACTTTATCCCCGCTTCCTTCTCTTCTTCGTCTTGTTCCCATCCTCGACCCAAATTCGAAAGCTTGATACTCGCTTTGCGTCCGTGTTGATCCTTGCTCACCTTGTCGACCATAAACCGTTCCCAATCCCCTTCTTGTTTGTTCCGCAACAGTTTCAACATCCCAAAATGTTCCAACAGCTCTTGAAGACCTCGGGAAGTCGTCGTGGCATGAACAATCTCTTGACGATACTCTGCACTCGCCTTCCAAAACTCGGTCTCGGCTTTGATTTGAATCGCTCGATGAAGGATCTCGGAAGTGTAATTCCCTTGGTCCTCATCTTGAATCCTGGGTCCTCCACAAATCTTTAACAGGGATCGTAACGAGACAGGGGTGGCAAACACAAGACCTTCTTCCTCTTCTGCCTCCTTCTTTTTAATTGACGTAGGTTGGTGATCCTCTCCTGACCCTTGAGTCATAAAGACAGCCTTAGCTGCAAAGATTGCCGCCATGGCCAAGATGGCCTGAACCGTCGTTCCTTTGGCCTTTGCGGTGTCAATCACCTTTGTGGTCTCGGCCTTTGAGAACTGGATAATGTTCAACTGAGTTTCGTTCTTGTAGAGTTCCAATGAACTGTCCACTTGACCTGCCCAATACCGTGGCTCGAGAGCCTTTTTCCATGAGGCGGGCAAAAGGAGTGCTCGAGAGGCCTCCCAAACCAATGTCCGGATCGAAGGCGAACAGTCCACAAGAGATTCGATCGATGGTGGAATCATGATGGACTCTTCCTTCTTTTCTTCAGTCAAAGCCGTTGTTGGTCCGAGATGAATTACAAAATCCTCTTCGTTCTGCAACGTCAAGGCGTCATGTATCCGAATCTGTCGGTTCAAGAGTTGGACCAGTTGTTGTGTCAGCGCCATAGCAGATCGTCCATCAGCAATAGCATGGTGGAATGTATACACGAGATAAAACGAGTTTGCGTCCGAGTCCCGAGACTGACTCTGACTCGTTTCCTTGTTCTGAGATGGTCCTTGAGTGTTCAAAGAAGAAGAAGGAGCAATGATCGTAATCCTCCATAGTGGCCTTGTCAGATCATCCAATTGAAAGACCAAATTGTGCTCTTCCTCCAAGACAGCCTCTGGAGTTCCCGCTAGATGGCCCGGTGAATTTGGATCAACCTGGGTCTTGTCCTGAGCCTTGACAAGCCGGATCTGTTTCGCAAGATCAATAGTATCGAGTCTCAAGAACAGAGGGTCTGTTGACCGATGATTCCCAACGCAGACGGCCAGAGAAGGATGGCGTACAATCAATTGTCGAAAGGGTTCTAGCAAGAGACGAGTCCAGTCGGAGTGGGTCAAGGTCTCCAAGGGTGAGGACAGGGGACCAACAAGGTCGGCGACATGAATTCGGAGGGCTATGGCCACATTGTTGTAAATGCCAGCATTGGACCGTGTAATGTTGTATCGCTCAAGTTTGTCGACTGCGCGGACTGTTCGAAGGGTGGACATGGTTGCTTGTTTTACTTGGGAATGGGAAAGGTATGAATGAACTTTTAGGGCGATTAGAGGGCAAGACTAGTAGAAATGAACGGTTACAAAGGAATGAATTATCTATGGAATATCAGGTCGAAATGGAGAGACGGCAAGGATGAATAAGAGCTGAGTGGAATCTGAACAGTAGGCCATGGCATTAAGTTGCGATATTTAAGAGTCCTCGTAAGGGTTGGTCGGTTGGTCGAGGATGAATGATGAACAAGCATACGATGGCGAAGGAAGAAAAATGACCAATCTGCAGACTCAGGCCTGTCGGCTGAACAACTGGTTTTTGCAGGGGTTTGGTGGTCGAGAGAGCAGTCGCTTCTTCTCACGTCCTTTCCAAGCCGGGCTTTGCTCTTTCTCATACAAATTTCCAAATATGACTCTTCCTTGCTATGACTTTGCAAATTAGGATTATTATTTTTTTTTTTTTTTTTTTTTTTTCCTTTTCAAGTGGCTACAGATCCAGATCCAGGCCGTCGTCATGGGCATCGGGTTCAGCCCGACGCGGTTGTGGTAGGGTCCCTAGTCTCAACGTCTTTTCTGTAGAAGCCTTCCTCGGTAGCACTGTCGACCCTGTAGCAGCAACAGCGGATCCTGTGGTTTCTTTCCGTTCGCCAAGAGTGTCCACAGCCTTGATTCCAGCCTCCATTTCATTGCTGTCATCTTCATCGTTGTCAGTGTCGTTATCATTGTCATCCTCTTCATCCTCAAAGGAATGGCCCAAGGCTAGCGCCTCTTTCATTTTGTAGTGCTGTGCTCTCAGCTGTGCAAACTTATCGTGGTCTTTTGAAATGCATATGGAATTTTTATGTACACCCGGGTTAGAATCCAAGGAATCCCAACATTACTTGTTCAAATACCAGAGAAGAAAGAAAGGAAGAAGGATAGAAAAATGGCGAGCTACGTTACCTTTTTGGTGAATTGGATGAGCCGGCTCATCCTCTTCCGAGTCTTCCCATTCGTCAGGATCCCTATCCCTGTCTTCATCATCATCATCATCTTCGTCGTCGTCGTCGTCGTCGTCATGTAGGTTAAAGTAGGACGGAACAGGTGGGGTGTGTGCGAGGGCGAGGCTCTTTTTCTTGGTCCTTGGCGCGTTGACAGCGATCGATTTGGCTCCATCCAAGGAAAACGAATCTATTTCAGCCAACCACCAGCCAACCAACCAAACAAAAACAAAACAAAACAAAAGGGAGTTTGAGTATCTACAGATACACGCCCTGACACTCACCCCTCCCCCCCCTTGAATAGACTTTACAAGATCGAAACGATAGAAGCAAGATCATTGTGTGGGAACAAGGATTCAAGAATCAACCCAACACCTTTTCCCAGAACGAGGAACACACCAGGGTCGTGTGAAAAAGAAAAGAAAAGAAAAGAAAAGAACAAAAGAAAAAGAAAACATACCATCGAGTTCAAGGTCCTTTTCCAAATCCGGATCGTATCGCACAAAAGGAGTTGGTGGTTCATCTATCTTCATGGTCGAGTCCTTTTGAGCCTCCGTGATCCTCAGGTTTTCCTCGTCCCATTTCAATCTAAGATGGTAGATAAATAGTCCCCGAGGCGTTCAAGGATAGCGAGAGAGCCGTTTCAGTGGATAGTTGAAGGTCCTGGGAGATTGTGGGGCCAACGACAATGCATAGGTTGGGATGAAAAAAGAAAGAGGAAAAAAAAAAAAAAAAACATGAACCAGAATGGAGGGAGCCTGAGAAAAAAAAAAAAAAAAAAAAAAAAAGGACAGTTACCGTGGCGCATTCTCATCGAGCTGTTGTGAAGGGTCTCCTTTCTTGAGGATCCCTTTGACGGAAGCTTCCGAGGCTCCAACAATCGGACTGTGGAGTCGTTGGTCCATTGATGGAGAAAGAGGGTTGAAAACTGGTTCTGTTCTGTTCGGGGTGGAAATTCCGTATTAGGTATCCCTTTCAGTGAGCGACGGATTCGCCAATGTAGTCTTTTTTTTTTTTTTTTTTTTTTTGTTGAAATGTCCTGCTCCTTTTTTTTTTTTTTCTTCCTGTCAAGTCGGGCTGAGGATGGAGCGAACAAAAGTAATGGAGACTGAATCAAGAGAGGAAGACAGAGAGAGAGAAGAGGACCAAAAATGTTCTCATTTTTTTGCTCAACAGTCACGAGAGCGCCTTTTTTTTTTAAAAAAAAAAAAAAAAAAAATCCGAGAACAGAACCAAATGTTCCTGGGGGAGGAGGATGACAACAGGTTTTCATTACTTTGGTCTTCAACAATTATTTCTATGGTGCAACAGTCTCGGAGCCCTCGGCCGTCGTGCTCGAATCGCCTCCTGCTGCTGCCGAGGACGAGGACGAGGATGATGCTGCTGGGACAATGTTCTTTTGTGCGGTCAACTGCCATGCTGGGATCGACGCCTTGCCACTCAAGAAGCTCATAGCTCCATTCTCTTCTGGAGCCTTGGGAACTGTAGGTGAGGCTGTAGCTGAGGCCGCCGCTGATGGAGATGCGCCATAAGAGAGAGTGCTCCATGGGGCAGCCGGAGAAGCCGCGCCCGCAGATGGGGCTCCAGGTGCAGCAGCACCTGGTCCACGTCGGTTCAACAAAAGACTCTTCAACGACTTGATCTCTGATTGAAGCTCGTTCAACACATTTGTCTGTGACTCTTTGTTCTTGTCCATCAGCTAATGTCAGGATTTCGAATAACGAAAAGAACATCATAGAGTTGTTAGGAAGGGCGTGTGATGACAGGAGACTAGAAGGTGGAGGAGGGAAAAAAAAAAAAAAAAGAGCAGCACATACCTGAGGAATCATCGACTTGATGTTCTCAATGTCACTCTTGAGTCCTGCAAGCTCCTGCTCCCGCTTGTCATCGTTTGTCTTCATGTTGTCAAGGACGCCAGACATGGACTCAAGTGAGTCTTTGACATGTGCGGTCTGTTCCTCTACATTCTTGGCAACTGTGGTTGTGCTCTCCTTGACCTCGGTCAGACTCTTTTCAATCTCTTCAAACTGTTCGTCCAGCTTCTTCTTGTCCAACTCCAAATCTTCCTGTGTAGGGTACTGCAGCTTGGGTCCGATCACCTTCTACAGGGGGACAAAAAAAAATAACATAATTCATGAATGAGCAAATCGAGTGCCTATTGGGATAGGAGAGAAGCGCCATCTCTTTCTCTTGTCCCCCGCCTTTGGCAGCTCTCCGACCCAACAGCTCCTCCGCAGTGTGTAGTCCGGAGGAAGAAGCATACGGACCCGAACGGAGAGCGGCTCCAGTAAAGTCTCACGAGGAGAGGAGATCAGAGAAAAGGCCGAATTAAGGTTTTCCAGCCGATCCGCTCTTCTCGCTGGCACATGTCCTGCCTGGGCTGGGTTCTTTCGGCCCTGGAGAAGAGGCCACTCTCCTCTCCCTCACACTCTCACACGGTACACTTCCCCGTCTTTCACCATGGATTTGTCACTCCCTCGAGATTTTCTCAGGACAAGATAAAACAAAAAAGATGACCATTCGGAAACACAGCATTACTACTGGAAAAAAGACGAACCTTTGCCACTTGGAATACACCATAACCGAACCCGCCAGCGACGACTGCTGCAATAAAGATATCCTTCCAGTCATAGTTGCGCTTGGGTGGTAATGCGGGCGCCATCATAACCTGTGCTCCAGGAGCCATCATGGCTTGTTGTGCATACTGTGGCTGACCTGCTGGCACCATGGTCGTTGCTGCTGCTGCGGGGGCTGTTCCGTTGGCACGCTGCATAGCCTCCTCGATCTCCTCGGATGTCAGACCCTTGGACTCGAGAAAGGCGACCTTCTTTCCAAGAGTTGATGTTTGAACCTTGGGGTCCTGAAGGAACTTTACCGCCGAAGCGATGATATCCTCTCGTTTTGCTGACATGGAATAAAAGACTGACTGACTGGTGTGTTCTCTATTGATGGGGAGTGGAGGTGAGTTGATTGATTTGGCGGACCCGGAGGAATGAGAATGTTGAACCGGTAAAATGACAAAAGTGAAAAAAAAAGATGAAGTGACAGAGAAGAAAGATTAAGAGGGAGAGTGAGTGAGAGAGCGAGAAAAAAAAGGATGGATGAGAGGACAGACCCCACTTTACCACTTCTTTCTCGATAAAGCAAACCAGACCCTCGAAATCCAAAGCCACGGCCACGCCGCCGATTGGGCCAGACCTTCAAAAAGGTCCCGTCGCCGTCTTTTTACGAGAACGAGTGCCGGCCACTTACCAAAGTGGCCGTGTGTGGTGAGTGAAGGAACTCTGGAAGCGCGTCATGACGGACGACATGCTGTACGCCACGAACGACACGCTTCAACACCACAAACAGCCCCACATCGTTCGCTACAATACCTTTTACACCTGTTTCTGACATAAAATTAAATAAAAGGATTAAAAGGATTGCTCTTTCTTGGTGTTAATGGTAACGGTTGGTTAGTTTGTTGTAGGTTTACCAGGTAAAACGATTCTCTCTTGTCCGTTGATCATTTATCGTCGGGCCCGAAGAATCTCGCAGAGGCAAGAGTGCAGGTCTTTGACACTTGGTCATTCATCACCTTGCCCGCCACCATAACATGTATTGCCACCGACGTGATTCCTAACTCCTGAACCAGGATAGGATAGGTCAGACTCTATGGAGAATTTTAGGCAGTCCTCAATACTCTGAAGCGACCTTCTCGCTACGCAACACACAACGTTGCCCAAGTACAATACGTTCGAGATCTTCTGCTTTCATTACATCTTAGGTCATCTCTTGGATGGCTCGGATTCTCATATTGTAGCCAGTCCCTCGTTTATTGCCAACCAAGTCTTGTTGATCTGGAAGGTAGTGGCAGCTGCAGAAAGTGAGTCCTACAATTTGATGATCCTCCCGAATACAATCCTATCCTTTACGTTGCTAATTCCTACTACATAATATTGGTCTGGGACACTTCACTTGCACGTTGTACTGTTGTCATCTTTGATGATTTGGACCGCGTTAGGACTTGGTGGTGAGTGTATCGGTTGCCGGTGTAGGGTACAAGAGCAGAGAGATCGCATCAAAGTCGATCATTGTCTATCATTTGTTCCTTAGCATCCACTCTCAATTTTCTCTTTACTCCAGGCTAGGATAAGCAGGTCCAAAAGAAACAGAAAATATCCCAAATGCAGAAAGATCAGGACGAGGCTACTCTTGAATCTGTACCCAGCGCACTATCAAAATTCCGGGAAGAATAGTCAATGCTAGAATTAAAACCTTCCATGAATGAGGCCATACTTAATGCCAAGGAAAAAGTTCTAAGGGACAGGTTAAATCAAGCAAGAGGCAAGGAATTAGTCCGATTAGATAAGGATCGAAAGCTTCTACAAGACGCAATGGAAAAGCAAAAGGTGGAACTCAAGGCTGAAGCTGAAAAGACAAAGACTGAGCTTTTGAACAGGATCGAATGCATCTATGAGGCAGCAGAAAAAGAAATGGCCAATCTCAAGACTGCCGTGTAAAGAGAACGAGCTGAGCTCAAGACCGAAAGTCAACGATTTCAAGAAGCAGTAGGAAAGGAGACCCGACGCATATTTGAGGCAGCGGAAAAGAAAAGACCGAACTCAAGGCTGAACTCAAGGCAATGGCAGCTGCTAAGGAGAATGTAGAAGCCAAAATGCGGGAGTACCGATGTAAAATTGCTGTTTTTAAAGAACGCCTAAACTATCTATCACAAAAAAAAAAAAAAAAAAAAAAGACTAGTCCTCGTAATGTTATGTAGAGCTAAACCTCATTAGACTGCCACACTTAACTTTGTGATTAAGTACAGAAAAAAAAAGGGGGGAGGGGAGGAGGTAGAGAAGGAAGACCCAACTGGGCAAAATGATTATCTTGTAGTGATCTTTGACTAATCGGCTCCAGTAAACTGGCTGACTACATACAATCTACAAACACAGGCCTCCTTTACAAAGCGATCATGGACTGGTAGATCATGGCCAATTCTTATGCAGACTTGGCGCGCTCAACAAAGTCGCGAATCTTTTGTCCATCCTTTTCGCCATCCGTCTCTACTCCTGAAGACACATCCACTGCCCACGGACGGACCGTCCTGACAGCCTCGCTCACGTTGTCGGGTGTCAGTCCGCCAGCAAGCAAGATCGGGAATCCACCTTCTTGACTCTCGACCACATTCTTGGCCAAGGACCAATCGAACGAGTTACCCTCTCCTCCGCCGTATCCACCAGCCTTGCCTGCTGCATCCAATAGACAATAGGCATTCAATCCTCTTGTTCCTGCTACGCGTTGAATCACTTCCTTTGGATTCTCGTCTCCGCGGCAATGGAAGGCCTTGATCACAGGCACAGGCAAAAATTTAGCCTGTTCTGGGTTCTCGTTGCCATGGAATTGAACAAGATCGATCTTGAGTGTATCTACGATCCGAGTGATCTCCTCCAGTGACTGATCCCTAAAGACACCGACAATCATAGGCTTCCTTGGGTTTCGCTCTGCTCTCCGTGCATGCATGCTGAACCAATCTGCATTTGCCACCACATCACCCTCCTTCTTTTTAGAAAAGACATCTTCCTCCCCATCAAATGCTTCCGCTGTAGCATTGGCATACTCACGTACGGCCTCGACAATTTCTGCTGCTACATCCATCTTGACATTTCGCTTGGAGCCCTCGACAAAGATCATTCCAATAAAATCGGCTCCAGCGTCTGCTGCTTGCAAGGCTGCATCGACTGTCTGGACACCACAGATCTTGACCAACACCTTGGAATCCTGAATCTCTGTAGAGAGACCCAACAAGTCTCGAATGAATGCACGCTTGTCCTTGGAAAGCATTAGAGCCTCTCCGACCAAAACACCCTTTACACCCTGCTCCATATAGTGCACGACATCCTCGCGACCCTTGATACCGCTCAAAGCGACCAAGATGGTGTCCTCAGGGACCATGTTGGCCAACTTGGTTGTCGTCTGCATATCGACCTCAAAGTTGTGCAAGTTCCTGTTGTTGACACCAATCACCTTGGCACCCAACTCAATTGCCACCTCCATTTCCTGCGCATTGTTGACCTCGACAAGAGGCTCGATACCAAGAGTCTTGGCAAACTTGTAGAGCGAATGCAATTGTTCCACGGACAACATGGCAACGATCAACAGGATTGTATCGGCACCATAGACTCTTGCCTCCAGGATCTGATATGGGTCCACAATGAAATCCTTGCGCAGGACTGCAGGTCGGTTGGGGAGACTGTCAATCATGGCTCGAACAACGCGCATGTCGTTCAAGGAGCCCTTGAACCACTTGGGCTCGGTCAAGACGCTGATAACGCTCGCTCCTGCACGTGCATACGCCAACGACTGCTCTGCCGCATTCGCATCCAAGTCAATGTTACCCTTGCTTGGACTGGCACGTTTGATCTCACCCATGACAGCTGGCAAGGGAAGGTTCTGACGGACTCGAGCCACAAAGTCAATTTGCTTGGGTGCAATACCGAGATCAATCAACTTTTGAAGATCCGCTGCAGATTGACCGGGAAGAGCCTTGGCAGCTGCGACATCCTTCAATCGTTGTTCCAGGATCTTGGTCAAAATACTGGGCACAGCTGCCTTGGCTGCCTCGGCAGAGCCAGCAGGCTTGACATTCGAGTCAATGCCGTACTCAGGGTTCTCTTTCCAGGTGCCACCACGGAGACGCAAAAAGTTGTTGAACAGAGTCTGGCCATGTTCAGAAAGGACACTCTCGGGGTGGTATTGGACACCTTCGACACAGAGGACCTTGTGGCGAACTCCCATGATGACGCCAGACTCTGTACGAGAGGTGACCTCGAGAGCATCAGGCACAGTCGAGATAACGCCCGAGAGCGAGTGATAGCGAGTGCAGGCAATATCCTGGGGGATGTTGAGGTAAAGACCCTTGCCGTCGTGTTTGATGGGGCTGACCTTACCATGGACAATTTCACCCGCATATCCGACGGTGCCACCATAGATCTCGAACATGCACTGCTCACCAAGACAGACACCCAGGACGGGGATCTTGCCTGCAAAGTATTCGATAGCGGGCTTGGAGATGCCTGCGGAATCAGAGGGGTGACCAGGTCCGGGCGAGATGACCAAGTGGGTAGGGTTCAAGGCAACGAGTTTGTCAAGAGTGATGGCGTCGTTACGAAAGACCTCAACCTGAGCTCCAAGGATACAGAGCGACTGGTAGATGTTCCAGGTAAAACTGTCGTAGTTGTCGATCATTACCACCGTCATGTTGGATGAAAATGTCGCTTCCGCTTGATCTGATCTGATTCCTGGGGATTTTTTTTTTTTTAAGAGTCAATGAAGGAGCCTAATCCACGGGAAGCAAACAAGGAGCAGAGTGGATTAGCGGATCCATTCAAAGACTAAAAGAGTCAAGACAAGAAGTCAGCTCTTGCGGCAACAAGGGTACACTTACAACTAGCAAGCAGTGCGAGGGAGAGAGTGAGAGAGAGAAAGAGAAAGAGCGAGCGAGCGAGCGAGTGAATTAGAGGGAAGGAAAGGACGTGGATGAGAGGAAAGAGAGATAGACACAGGGAAACCACTACCAAGATAAAAAAGAAGACGACATTCACAAGACTCTGAGCTGAGTCACAATTTCTCGATCGTGATTCCCTTCCCCCTCCCCCCCCCAGCCATCCAACCCCTCTCTTTCCTCCACACATACACTCACACGCAACAGTGAGCATATAACCAAGAGTCCTATTCACATAACGTTCATGGCTCAATTGCCGCTAGAGTTTTTGCTCTATGCCGCTCTATAGAATACCTTTTCTTTCGACTCGATGTCACACCCCCTGCCAAAAAAAAAAAAAAAAAAAAAAAAAAGGTCTGCGCAATATTTTTTTTTTATGGCAATGATATACAAGGGAAGGAAGGGAAAGGAGGGGGGGGACTTGCTCTATCTGCTGTGGTGCTCGGTTCTCAATCCCACGGAATTGAGGTGCGAACATATGGGTACATTTTTTTTTTTTTCAAAAAAAAAAAAAAAAAAAAAAAAAAAAAAAAATGAGAAAGGTAGATAGGTTGGGATACATGGTAAAAAAAACAATAACAACAACAAATAAACTATACTAGCTGCCTATTAAATCAAATAAATAACAATAGCAAAGCAAAAACGGAAAAAGCAGGTCCCGAAACAAATTGAAATAAAAAAAAAAAAATAAAAAAAAAAAAAAATATCAGCGACTAGGAAGAAAGGGAAAAAGAAAAAAAAAAAAAGAAAAGATAGTAGAGAGAATCTAGGATCATGTGGATTCGCTACTTCGTCAATTTCATTTTTTTTTTTTTTTTTTTTTTTTTTGTCGCCCTGAGCCCCAGTTTTGATACTTTTGCCCCCCTTTTTTTTCTTGTTCTTTTCTTTTCTTTTTCTTTTTTTTTTTTTTTTTTTTTTTTTTTTTTTTTTTTTTTTTTTTTTTTTTTTTTTTTTCTTGCAATAGCTGTTGTTGGGAAGGTTCATTTGTTGGGATGATAAACCCATGGCTGAAGGAAGGTAAAGTAAAATAAATAAAAAAAAATAAAATAAAATAAAAAAAATAAAAAAAAAAAAGTAAAGAAGGCAAAAAAGAAAAATAAAAAGAAAAGAAAAGGAAAAGGAAAAAAGAAAAAAAGAAAAAAAGAAAAAGAAGAAAGCAAAATCGTGCCAAAAAGACAATACTGTTACAAAAAAGAAAAGAAAAAAAATTGAATAAAAGTAAAGAAATAAAAAAAAAAGAATCGCTGCAGCTAGAGAAAGGAGGGATACAAACAAAAAGGCACTAAAGGGATTCACCAAGTGTTCCCAGCAGAGCGTTCCCAGAATTCCTGATTCCTTAATGACGGTCCAAGTTAAGCAGAAGCAACAACAGGTGTTCCAGATGTGACAGAATTGACGTCGCTGACACCGGGGGTCGAGGTCGTAGTGTCAACATTGGCTCCACCCGTCTGAGTGGTGGGCGGGTTCGGGTTATGGATCGCTTCACTGGCAGGGAGAGGCATTGTCAAGAGTCGACCTCTCAAACGTCGGAATTTGATGTTGTCTCGTCGTTCAATCTCAACATCCTCCTTGGCAGCAATCTCTTCAATCGTCTTTTCACCCACAGCATACTTGATCACATCCTTGGGTTTAGGTGGAGGTGGCTCAGGTACAGCTGGGAGTGACCCACGCCGAACCGTTGCCGCCTTGGTGCTCATAGTCGCCTGGGTTGAAGGTGCTGCCGGCTTTGTCGATTTGGCACCCTTCTCGGCCTTGCCAGCCTTGGCTGGTGTCGCCAATGCTTCAGCGCGTTTTGTCGTCTTGGCGGGGACGGCAACTGCTTTGGCCTTCGTGGCTGTTGCATTGGCAGCCTCGGCTTTCTTGGTCTTGGCTGGCTTAGCTTTGGCAGAGGCGGGCTCGGCTGTCTGTTTCCTAGTCGCACCGGTGGCCTTGGACTTAGTCGTTGGGGCTGGTGTCTCGATCTTGACCTTTTTCAGTACAGCCTTTGCCTTTGCCTTGCCCTTTTCAATGGTTGGTTCTTCGGGCTCAGACTTGAGCACGGGTGACTTTGTTGACTCTTTGAGAAAGTGGTTCGTCTTGGCTGGGATGTGTGGACCAGGTGGATAGATCCGCAAATTGCCCCGAACAATAGGCGTCACAGGAGGCTTGGTAGCCGAGTCGGCTGGGTGTTGCTTTGACGTAGTTTGTTGTGGTCCTGTTGGGGTATCCTTGGGTGGTCTACCCTTAGGTCGCTTCTTGTCCTCTGGAGCAGCCTTGGGCTTGACCTTGGCCTCCTTCTCGGTTTCTTCAGTCCTTGCTCTCTTGGTAGCGGTCTCCCTTAATTTTGAACGAGACTCGGGCGGTGCATCAGAAGAATCCTCTGCTGTGCAACGATCGTCCTCAACCAAAGTACGTTTGACACCATGTGATGTGGGCTTGCCGTGCACCGACTGAGGTGGTCCAGCAGCCCGTTGAAGCATGCTACTCGCTGACATGGTCATTGCTGTATCTGCCAAGACCATTAGAGCCTCGTCAAAGTCTGAAGAGTGACTGGCATGGTGGTTGCGGTGATGTGTATGTGTTGTTGCCTCTTGTCCACTCGATGACCCATCGCTCTCCTCTGAAGAGTCGCAGTCTACGCATGTCCAGCTGTAGCCACTATGAACAAGATGGGAAAGCAAGCAAAGAAGTATCCAATTGGGTTAGTATGCGTCTTGTCGAAATACAATCTCCCGGGACCAAAGATTTGAATAAATTGCTTACCGAGGAGGCACGCGAGGCATAGGTGGATCCAAGCACTTGGGGTGGAATTGCCTATGGCAAGTAGCGCATGTCACCATCCGGTTCAGTACCTTGATCGCCATGGGCGTCAAGTTGTTGTCTGCATCCCGTTCCAGAGCAAGTTTTTCCTCTGGTAGAGTCAACTGATGGCAGTTTGAGCAAGGTTCAATTTGCCTGGGCATCCTCTGGGTTGATGACAGGGAGGTGCTACCATAGCCATATCCTGGACCGCTGGATGCAGATCTGGACGAAGAATAATCATCATCGGGTGAGAGATCTCTTTTGATGAGCCTTCCTCGACTGGAAGTAAAGACAACAGGCATATGTCCTCGGCCCCCAAGCGTTGGCTTTGGGTAGACTTTTTTCGATTTGGCATTCTTAGCTGTTCCATTGATTGCCCTGGCGTGCTTCTTGGATAGTGCACCATAGGCTCCCTTGGAGGCTCGACCATGTCGAAGACCACTTTCACTATCCTCCAGATACGAGTCTAATTGTCCATGGGCCCCGTGTTTGCTATAGGGGTTGTCGCATGGCAAAGTGTCAATGTCAATTGTCTGGATTATATCCTGGATATTGCTCTTCCATCGCGAGGTATCCGGCAAGGCGTTATACCAAGCCAGTGTTGTATCGATCGAGAGGGGAGCCTTGAGTTGATCCTCAGAGATATTTTCAAGATACTGAGCACATTCCAAAAGACTGGACAGGAGACTTCGAGTGTGCATTTCGATCCGTTTCTGTTCCTTCATGGCTTGCTCTGCCTTGGTCGAGATCACCTGGAGTCTTGATCGAGACTTATCGATTTTGTTGCCCAAATAGTAACCAATAGAGTACTGACGGGAAAGTTCACTTCTCTCACGAGCTATCCGTCTCTCGCGCGCCATCTTGAAGTGAGAGTAAGAATGCTCAAAATATTCAATTAGGCCTTCGCCATTGTCTTCATCTTCGTAAACTGACGACTGCATATCAATCAGTCGTTGGGTTCGCTTTTTAGCTTGTTCGTCTTGCCACCGGTTCAAGAAGGCATCTCGCTGCTTGACCCACTTTGCCCAACCATTCAGCCTCACTTGTCCATCGGCGGTTCCATGTTGCTTACAGTAGACAAAGTAAGGGTCCGCCATGTCCGAGTCCTCGATGGTCTCTAATAACGAGTAAGATTGCGCACACGTGATATGAAACGACTTGCGGCATTGTCCAGCATCACACTGAACACAGGCGCCCATAGCAGCATCCATAGAGTCGCTACACATATAACAAGACTATCAAGAGTATCCAAGAGTCAAATATCCATTAATACATAAAAAGAACAACGATAGCCCTCTCTGCATGATGCTTTGTTACTGTAAGGAAGAAAAGAAGTGGAGGAAGCAGAAAAAAAAAGAGATAAGGTGCCCTACCAAGCTCCAGTTCTTTTCAGGAATATCTCTGACTGAGATCTTGTCGACGTTCTCTGGATCCCCTAGAGTGGTCTCTGGTAGCCAGAGAGCACATACCACATGCACCCATCCACTACTAGGATCATCTTGTATCAATCGCCGGAATGCACCATCTTTAGACGGACAACAGACGCACGACTAAGAATAGACCGTCAGGGGAAGATTGACGGGGAGAGAGAGAGAGAGAGAGAAATAGGGAAAAACATTTGTGTAAGGGAAAGTGGACTTGAACTCTGATTTCGATAATAGGGCCGACCGGTCCTTAAAAAAAGAGAGAGAGAAAAAAGAGAAAGAGAAAAATAAAATCTTACCACCACCTCCTCGGGAGGAGCTTTGCATCGGTCGCATAGCCATGGTTCGCTCTCGGACGGGAGAGTCCTGACTCCATAGCAGGCTTGGTGCACGCAGAGTGCGCAGTCCAGGGTGTCGCAATACACAAAGACATTGTCCGCCTCAGTCGATCGTCCCAGGCACACGCAACACACCTCGGGGTCATTGTCTTTCTGTTGAAGTGGGTCAACAATCGAGGAAAAAAAAAAGAAAAAAAAAAAAAATAAGAGAGTTGGACAGTCTCCACGGTCAGTCAATCAGATCAATCGGAATACAAGTCGCAAGGTGCCACAAAAAGGGAGGAGGGGGGGGGACAAGAGGTAGCAAAAGTTCACTTGCCCATTGCCAAAGGGCTGTCAAAAGGCCCTGTTCGTCGACAAGAGTGTCTTGCTGAGAGGGAGCAAGATCATCCTCACTGACGGCATCGTCAGGGATGACCATGTCATCGTCATCGTCGTTGCTATCGTTCTTTGTGTCCTCAAAGTCAGAGTCGTCGTCGTCGGCGCCGAGATCCATGGGGATTTCATGGACAGACTTTGTCCTGATCTTTCGCTTGCCAGGATCACGGTCGGCAACTGGTAAAGAGCGAGCAAATATGAAAGGAGGGTAAGAGAGGACAGTGGAGGGTTAGTTCAGCGTCATGTGCGGTGAAACGGCGGAGAAGAGCAGATACGAGACGGGAAAAAAAGGTTCAATCAGCTAGTCAGACAGCGAAACCACTAAACACCTTTCCTCTCACCCACTCTCTCTTTGCTCACTCTCTCTTTCTCTTTCTCTCTCTTTCTCTCTCTCTTTTCTCTCTCTCTTCCCCTCTACATACTCACTCACTCACTCGCCCGCTCATTTCCTCTCCACTCTTCAGGTACTTCAATAAAGAAGAAAGTAGAGGTAAAAAAAAAAAAAAAAAAAAGAGGTCATCCCATCGTTCATTATTATTAATTGATTTCGTTTCCGACACAGGGCGGAAGAAGAGGATGTGGAACTGGTGGGCACTTACAGATCTTCTGGAATAGGCTCGCTGTGTCGTTCTCGTTTTTCTTGGCTTGCTCCGTCTTGGCCTTCTTCCTCGCTGGAGCTGTTCCTGTCGGCTCCTGGCCCTTTGTCGACTCCGTGGGCAATGGGCTACTTGGAGGACCTGCTATGCTGACATGGCGCCTCTCCCTCTTTTGACCAGACCCAATTGCATCCGTGTCCTTGTCCTCTGGACCAATTGACCCAGTCGCAGTCCCAGATGACAAACACGACGGTGCTTGAGTAGTCTTTGTCGGGGAAACGCTTTCACTCTCTTTTGCCGAGTCTGCTAGCTGTTCAGTCCCGACCCCATTGCCCTTTACCTCCTCCACTCCACTGTCTGAGTGGGATCGTTTAGACGGACTAACACTCGGGAGCGGTATTCCCTCAAGCGGGACATGGCTGCACCCTCCAGTGTTGGCTGAGTTAGGTACAATGGACAAGGAAAGACCAGATCCGCCGCTGTCCCTTTGGTGAAGGTGCTGTGGCTCATGTTGCAGCTGACCCAGATCGTTATCAACTGAGGAAGTA
Source organism: Mortierella sp. BCC40632 (assembly GCA_011634665.1). Lineage (NCBI taxonomy): Eukaryota > Fungi > Mortierellomycota > Mortierellomycetes > Mortierellales > Mortierellaceae > Mortierella > Mortierella sp. BCC40632. The sequence continues at coordinate 249,150 of WAEK01000010.1, forward strand.
ATATTGTTGCTATTATCGCTGTCGCTGGTGTTGCTAGGATTGTCAATTGGGGTATATTGAGGCTGGAGTGCAGTCTCTGAGGCAGTGGTGCTGTGGTCGGTGGCCGCCTTGTCGGTATCGGGCAGTGTCGAAGAGGTGATCGATTGAGTAAGCTCAGCTGCATCAGCAACGGGGTTACCACTGTTGTTGTGAGTATCATTGGCTGAGGTCGTCATGGCCACCTTTTTCGGCCGCTGCTGGTGCAATCCCGCATCCTGGGTGGTCTGGTCCTGTGGATGGGAGCCTTTGTTCTGGAGTGCAGCTGGAAACGAGTTAGAGTTTTCTCCAGTCGAGGAAATGGGAGGGTCATCTGTATGCGGAATGATATCAGAGTTGACGGGCTTCGGTGCTGGATCCTGGTGGATAGGCAGAGGAAGGCTGTGAGTGCTTGTGCTCGTGCTGGCGCTGTCAATGCCTTGACCTACAGTATTACCGGTGCCAGCGCCGTCTTCGTGGCCACTCTTGTCATTCTTGTCATTATTAATGTTATGGTTACTCTTGGCGACAAGACGTCCATGACGGACGCCGCTGTTGTGTTGCTGTTGATCCGGCACCATCATCATGGGAGCCATACCGCTATACTCGGGAAGAAACGAAGAAGGGCAGTGCTGTGGTGGAACCATGTCTCTGCCGATTATATATCGTCGTTCGTGGCCGTGTGCAGGTGCTATGTGGGATGCTCAAGCCAGGGTGGATGGTGTGGGACTATTAGGGATCCCGAGGGAAGACAATAGCAGTGGTAAGAAAACCCAAGGATAAGAGCAAGTTCAGAACAGGGACAACATGGACAAGAACAATAAGAAGAAGAAAAGTTAGTCGTTAGTAGTATGTATGTTGTTTTTTTTTTTTTTTTCTGCAGATCAGCTCAGGCAGAGCAATGAGGACTAAACCAACGACAACCTACCACTGGGCAGGAACTTGCAAAACTCTCGCTTGCACGCACACAGCAAACACACACCCCGGGATTGTGATGAGGATGGCTGGGCAATGGTGGTCGATTGGCTGGGGAGTAGGTTGTTTTCAAGCAGGACAGAGTGTGGGAGAGTTGTGGGACCGAGGCAACACAGGACTTGAGGGACTGTTTAGCCAGGAGCGACTGTGTTTGGAGAGAGAGAGAGAAAGAGAGAGAGAGAGAAAGAGAGGAATGTGGGACTGATGAGGAAGAGGAAGAGGAGGATAGCAGGGCGGATGGAGATCTGGTCTGGAAGGATGGCAAAAGGAGAGAAAGAAGGAAAGAGAGGAGCGGGAAACAAGAAGGAAGGAAGAAAGGGAAAAAAAAAAAGAGAGAGAGAGAGAGAGAGAGAGAGAGAGAGAGAGAGAAAAAAAAAAAAAAAAAGGTGTTGTTTTGGCTGGCTGGCTGGCTGGCTGGCTGGCTGGCTGGCTGGCTGGCCTCGGACATCCCATTCGTACGCAACCCACCCACAAAAGGGAGGTGAGGGAAGAGGGGGGGCTTCGAATGGGCGAGTGAGGTTAAGTTTGTTGCGAACGAAAATTTTTTTTCAGACTGACTGACTGGCACAAAGGCTGGACTCGCTTTGGTCGAACCTTTTTTTTTTTTTTTTTTTTCTGTTCTTCTGTTCTTCCTGCTCACACACACACACACACTTTCTCTTTTTTTTTCTTTCTTTCTTTCTTCTCTCTTTCTCTCCTTCTCGTTCTCTTTCTCCCTCTCCTCCCTCTCTCATTCTTGCACTTTCAACCCAACCTATCGGCCCGCTTTCGCCTGCATCCCGCAAAGAGTATATGCAGTGCCTAACTGCGTCTGCGAACTCGATAACAACAGAAAGGTCCGCTGGGAGAAAGTCATTGCTCGAGAAGCAAGAGAGGAAAAAATAATAATAAAAGAGAGAGAGTGTGAGTAAATGAGCGAGAGAAAGGCGAGCCAGGAAGAAAAAAAATTGGAAGGGGGAAGATGAGTTAGGTTGTTCAGTGTGCAAAGTGTCCCAATGTGGGATGGAAAAGGGGTACACACGGCCACCAGGCCCGCCCTCACACCCACTAAGCACTGTGCCACAGGTTGAACTTTGGTGCCGGGGGGAGAGGAAGAAGAGGAGACTTTTCTCCTGTCAGGAGAAGAGGTGTTGTTGGAATGGGACGGGCAGGCTTTTTTGTCCAAAGCCTCGTTCCTCTCCACTTCTTCGCTTGGACATTCCTCTTTTTCTTGGCTTACTCCTTTGTACTTTTCTTGTCCTCTTCACAGTTCACTTACTTTCTTTTTCCAGTCCTAACCCATTCTCCCATCTCGTCTAAGCAATCCCCGGCGGCGCTCTAGTCAAGTCTTCAACTCGCCTTGCAATCGTTTGCCTCCTCAGCCATAATTTCCTTTTCGACTGTCACGGATTCCCGTCTTTCGGGCCCAGCAGGCAACAAGCAAGCCTCAGCAATGTGGTCATGCAACTGCCGTACCTGAGAGCGGATATCTGATGTTCCAACTGCCGAGTAACCTTCTCTCTCTTTCTCTCTCTCTTTCTCTCTCTGCAACCCGGTTTTCCTTCTCAGCTCAATTCTCAGCAGCCACCTACTCAATGGATAAACTTGCCTGATGCTGAAGAATACCATGAATAGTCTCGACAACAGAAGCCAATTGAGTCATTCTATACATCTGGAGATCTCTTTTCTCATACTACTGCCCCAAAAACAGCCAATTGACAAGGGAGCGCCAGGAGTAAGCAGTGTGGTACATAAGGCTAAGTTGCCCGATTTCCTGGTTTTAGTTTGCAATCAGTGGACCAATTCAAGAACAACGATCGCCGACTTTTCTTTGTTTTTGGAGCCACACACATGTCATTGCAGGCCCCCTTCCAAGGAGACTGTGGAGACTTGAGAAGAGGCGATCTGAGCAGTACGGACGACTCCAAAGGCGGATCCACATTCGAATGTGGTTGCGGCAACCTGTTCGAGTTGGATGTGCTGGAATGCGGGACGAGCTAAAAAAGATTTTTTTTTTTCAATGAGGTATTAGGTGGTGTGCCTGGAAACAAGAAGGAAACAGAGAAGAAGGAGAGACGGGCAGCTTTGTACGAGTTCTGTGCACCTCTTGGCCCTATCTTGTGACACCCAAGTGGGTGAAAAGTGCATGAAGTGTGCACACGACTGTCGTGCTTTCACCTCTCAGCCCTGTCTTCGAACTTTGCACAGGATGTATTCCTCTCTCTCTCTCTCCCCCCTCTTTGTGTCCCGTCCCAATCCCGAGAGAGAGCACCATGAAGGTGGCGAATGAGGCGATTCCGTCTTTGCATTATTATGCTCGCTCGCAGTCTTGCATACACAAGACACAACCAAGAGAACTCTTCTCTTCAAGAGGACAAGACGACGGAGGTGGAGCTGAACCGTGGTCATGGGAACAGTTGGCTCTCTGCTCAACGAAAGAAGAAAACTAAACTGCTCTCATCCGGACGCGTCACTTTGCTCTGACTCTCATGGGAAGAAAAAAAAAAAAAAAGGCAGACTCATCTTCTCCGACCTTTGCCTTGACATCCAGGCTACTCCTTTTCCAGGGTTGAAAACACCCCGAAGAGTGAAAGTGAAGGTAAAAAAGGAGGCCAGGGGTGTATGTCCTTCTCGCTCTCGTATTTTTTTCTTGCGTTCATCCAGGGGCAAAGTAACAAGGAAAGAGGAGTGAAAAGGGACAAGTCAACAAAGCACAAGACAGATTTGGATGACGGAAAGAAAAAAAAAATGCGCACTGGCCACCTCCCTTTGCAACCCTCTCTCTCTCTCTCTCTCTCTCTCTCTCTCTCTCTCTCTATTTTATTGTGATTAAAACACACCAGCTAAAATGTTCATCCGTCGGGAGTTTGCCACCGCAGACTCCATCCTCCTACACTCGCATACATCTACTCAAGCTACGGTTTTAAAATTTTCCCTTTAGTGGCGGCAAGGTTGCAACTGGACAGTTTCTGAAGCAGCCGTCATTGAGAAATTTAGACAAAGACGACAAGATCTTTGAAAGACAGTTCCGCTCCACTCCTGGCATATGATTCTCAGCCAACTTCAATCAGGGATCAACTCAAGATCACCAAGAATCTGAGTATCCTAATCAATCAAGAGCATGCAAGAGTTAATACTGGACATTGCCCTAGACTGAATAAAAGCCGTTCACTTTCACTTGAGATTGAACCGGGACCGTTTTCGTTACCGGAGCTGGTGCTCCCTGTAACGTATTTACTGCGTTCATTTTCCTTCTCCACATCTATCACATTTCTTCACTTGCTCCTCTCGCATTGAATTGATCGTCCATCAGACCACCCAGGCAATGTAAGTACCAGAGCTTTCATTTCACTTTTTACCTTTTCTTGCTATTCTTTTTTATGTACCGCATCTATAATGGTAGAGGTGTGCCCTTTCAGTCATGTCAGCTTTCGACCACTGTCCAGTAGCACTCCGCAGCTGGTTATGCTCATTGTCGTTCATCTGATGCCTCACAGATGCAGGCAGAGAGGGGAGCCTTTCTGTTTATTTCGTTTTCGCGTTCTATTTTACTGTTCAGTGCTCGTGTTTGTGAGGTTTCCTGGCTATGTATTCACAGTCGAGCTTATCCGGCCATTGTCGGCCACGATCCAATAGCACTCCGATAAAGAAGCAACTTCGAACTAGCTCGACAGAGAAAGCTGTCGAAAGGGGCACGATGGCATTTGGGTATCAGGAACATTGGACTGCTCAAACTCTTCAGCGGCTACTTTAATTAGGTCCTCTATCGAACCTCATGCTGAAAGTAAGTGTGATTTGTTTCTGCTTTCCTTGATTTCTGCAGGGCTGTGGCTAGAAACTAAAACGTATCTACCTTTTCTGATAATGTATGATTTATTGACTATTCTTGGTTCAACAGATGATCCTGAGGCGACAGAGATTAGCGCTTCGGAGTGAGTAATATCGACAATGGCGACCTTGACGACATGCGACCGAGTCTTCCTACTCCAATGAGAGATATCAAGCATGCTGTCAGTGACTCATGTTTTTTTTCTCTTGTTTCAATGTGCAGCGACCGTTCATATCATGAAGCTGTATTCCTACTTCTTGGCGTGTGTCATGTCCTGATCCCTCCTTTCCCCCATATGGTGGCTGGTCAATGACGCCTGCGATACCTGTGGATAATGACTCGGAAGTTCTTGAGGAGATAGCGACCTAGCGCTTCTAATCGAATCAATCAAATTCGGATTTCGGTTCAGTAGTATTCGGCCCGAATAAGGAGAACCCAAACCAATTCGAGCTACTTGAACTCTATTCGAACCCGATTCGACTCGAGCCATTTTAGCCGTACCAGTAGCTCCTGATTGCGTTTTATGGATTACGAGCAATTCTTGCACCAAAGAATGAAGACGTTGACTCCGTTAACAGAGAAATGATCGACAAGATGAGTTCTGGCAAAAGGATCTATTACTCCGCTGACGCACTCGACCCAGCAGACGACTTTATGTCTGTTCTTTTCCCCATAGAGTTCTTGAACTCTGTTAATCCAGGAAGTCTGCCTCCTCACTGTCTGGAGCTGGCGATTGGTCCACCTGTCATACTTCTCAAGAATCTTGTTCCCAAAAATGGCCTTTGCAATGGAACAAGATTAATAGTTCGAGGACTTAGACATCACTTAATCGAGGCTGAAATACTCACAGCGAGGCTGAAATACTCACAGGGTCGCACCATGGCCGTCGCGTTACGATACCAAGGATAAAACTCTCACCGTCTGACCTCAACCTTCCTGTGATAATGTTCAGAAGACAATTTCCAGTTAGACTTGCATTTGCAATGACAATCAACAAGTCGCAAGGACAAACTCTACAAAAAGTAGGCATATATCTTCCTCACCCTGTATTTTCCCACGGACAATTCTATGTAGCGCTGTCTCGAGCAACTGAATACCGAAATGTATCAATACTTCTGGGTCAGTCTTCACAGACAACAGACTCGATGTCGACACTTAATGTAGTTTATCCCGTGCTTCTAAGATAAGAAATAAAGAAAAATCATTTTTTCGTTGAAAAAAAAAAAAAAAAAAAAAAGGTATTGTTACCTGCCACTGCATAATTTGGGGCGACGCTTTGACAGCATTATCGAGTAGGAAGTGCTCAATACCGGATAGGGTTGGGACAGAAGCATGTCATGGACTAAAGTCTATTGTTGGGCGGATCACAGGGCATGCTGAATGGTTGCCGCCACTTGATAAAGCTTCCTCATTTGATTTCGACATGGAAGACGCTTTTGGGGATTCTACCGAGGCCCATAGTCTGGGCGGGCAAAATTGGGTCCGTCGATAGAAGCTACTGAGGAGATTGACCCTACAAGGGAAAAAGTTGGAGAGTGGAGAGGGATATCACCGAAGAGGAATAAGAGGGAGCCTGCATGGGCAGGAACAGGGGTCGAAGAATATGGGCGGTAGAGAGCAAGAGAATTTTGGGCAGGGGCAATGGCACCCGCAGTCGTTGGTACTTTGGGTATCGGCCTGACTTGAGGCGTGACATTGATGGTCTTGGGCGAAGTCATGATGGCGAATAGGGAGAAGCAACGAGCCTACGCCAGAAAAAGAGTAGGACAAGTCTTCTTGGAATCCCATTTTTGGCGGGCGATGAAAACCCTTGGGCGGTTCAATAAAAAAAAAAAAATTGAGCTGTGCCACACACTCTCTGGAACGACCTTTTCTCGAGCATCTTGAATCTTTTGCCAACATCAGACCAACAACTCTGTCAGTCATGCCACCACCTCCTCCAATGTCCATTGCGGCTACATTAGCCGCCCACAGGAGCAAGGCCAACATTATCCAAAAGTATCAGCCAAATTCAGCACAACACTCTGGTCAAGAAAGCAGGAATTCATCCAGTACATCTTCTCCTGCTGCATGGCGACCATCCTCAGCAAGTCCCATGGTCGAGGCAGGCCCCTCGTCAACCCGGAGCTCGAATCAGGAAAACAAGCAACGGTCACACCACCACCACCACCACCACCACCACCACCACCAACATCAACAACAACAACAACCACAAAAACAGCAACCATCCTCTCGTAAAGAAGCGTCTCTTTCCTCATATCCGCTACCAATCTACCAAGACCAGGTCATCTCAGACGCGACAGGGACTCAAATCAATGCTTGTCTCTACAACACTACGGGCGAATATATTCTCACAGGCGGAGTCGATCGAACGGTTCGGTTATGGAATCCAGAGACGCGATTCTGTATCAAGACATATGAGGCCCATGGTTGGGAGGTACTCGATATGGCTGTCTCGCCTGAGAATGGAAAGTTTGCCAGTTGTGGAGGTGACAGATCGGTCTTTCTTTGGGATGTCTTGTCTGGCACGACCATTCGCAGATTCTCGGGACACACACAGGTAAATATGGAGCCCGTCTTCCGCTCTCAATCTTAGTCCAATGTTTTTTTTTAAATCCAACATTCGATCCACTCATACACAACTCTGTATCTAGCGCGTGAATGCTGTAGAGTTTAACGATGACGGGACAGTGCTTGCTTCAGGTAAATCAGAAGATGCTACTTTATCTTGGAATTTTCTTTTTTCTTTCTTTCTTTCTTTTTGGCCAAATGGTTGGGGCTAAAAATGAAAACGACTACTCTCTCTCGCCCTCTATATAGGTTCATACGATGCAACCGTGCGGTTATGGGATTGCAGGTAAGTCTAGTGTTGTGAACAATTTAGTCCGACATTCGGAAGAGTTAAAACAAAAAGATAGGATAAAAAAAAATGGAGCGCATCTGTTTTCGTATCACACAGCAGATTAACGGTTTCTTCGCGACTTCTTTCTCGCCTCTTTCACATCTTGCCGCTCTTTTTTTCTGATATTCTCGGATTATTTTTTCTCTTCCTTCCTCTCATTCTTCCCTAGATCGCAATTACGAGCACCGATTCAAATCCTAGAAGAGTTTAAAGATAGTGTTACCTCGATTCAGATACAAGGAAGCGACCTTTTAGTGGGGTAAGAATCATGGCATAGTCTTCTCTTTTCATTTTTTAAGGCTAAATTCTGAAACCTAATAGCTTTTTTTTTTTTTTTTTTTTATTGTCCAGGTGCGTGGATGGTTCAATACGGATCTACGATATCAGGATGGGAACCTTGACCACTGACCAGATCTTTGGTAATTCACGACTAATACCCCGCTCCTCTTTTTTTTGTGTTTTGTCCCTTTCTCTCTTTCCACAATCCTGAACTTGCTTCTAAATCAAAGATTTTTTTTATAGAGCCCATCACGTCCGTCTCCTTTTCGAAAGATGGCAACTGTATTCTGGCCAGTTCACTGGACAACACCATTCGACTCATGGATCGCGCCAATGGTGGATTGCTCAATGCCTACAAGGGTCATAAGAATGACAAGTACAAGATTCGCTCTTGTCTCTCCAACACGGATGCTCATGTCATCAGCGGATCTGAGGATGGCGGGGTCTATATCTGGGATCTTATTGAGGTAAAGGAGAGAAAAAAGATCTTTTTGTCGGGGAGAAAGCTTTGGTTTTGTATTTATTTATTGTTGATACAAATACTCATTGACGAGGGGACTGGGTTTCTGACTTGGATGAATAGGGTCAAGTGGTACATCGGGTGGAAGCCCATTCCAAGATTGTCACGTCAATTGCCTATCACCCAACCCAGGACAAAATGTGTTCTGCAAGTGTTGATGGATCTATCAAGTCATGGACATCAGAACCTCATCCTGCGGCCTAGTAAGTGTCGCGTTTTTTTTTTTTTTTTACTTGCCTCTCCATAAACAACTCTTTTTATACCTGACTGTGCACTGAACGTGCCACTCCCCGTTCTATAGAACCTCGTTTGATTAAAAGGGGATTTGCCTGTGACAACCTCGAGTGGGACGTAGTATCAGAGGTCATATTTTTTTTTTTTTTGCCTATTGTCTCCCACAGAGCCTGGCTGAGGGGGAGAAGAGAATGAAAGCCGTTACAATTTGGTCCGCACTCCTGAATACTGACAAGGTTGACTAGAGGGTTATCGCCTCCACTCAGACACCCCTCCCCCCTTAGTTCCAGAATCCAGTAAAGGGCTCAACCAAGACAACAAAGTCATTTCCAGAATTCGAGACTCTTTCAAGGAGAGAAGGGTGATCGAGTATGCCGAGGGCGGATAAAAGAGTCCAAGGATCAAAGAAAGAGAGAGCGAGAGAGAGAGAGTGTGTGTGTGTGGATGTGGGTGGGAGGTCAAACTATAATTGGTCCAAGCACTGAAACTGGGATCCTCCGATCATGGACATTGAAAGTTGCACACGCACACGTACACAAACATACATACACAACACAGACCCAATGCAGGCTGTGGCTCACTTTTTTTTTATTTTTTTTATTTTGTCGGGACAATAAGTGTTAGCAAGACGGAACAACTTTCTACGAAAGAGGACGGGATCATTCCTGTGTATTGCCGTAGTATGTACTGTGTACAGTACGCATGGTGGTTCCATTTTTTCCCTCAATATATTCTCTATCGACCTTTTTCCTCTGAGTTTTTTCAATCAAACTGGAACAAACAGACCAAAGACCTTCCACCCCTAACTCTCTCTCTCTCTCTCTCTCTTTTTTTTTTTCCTTCCTTCCTTCCCCCCCCTCGCCTTCTTCTTTTCTTCCGCCGATTGTTACCATGGTTACACGGGGTCGGGAGCCAAAAGCGAGAGAAAGACAAAACAAAATTCCTTGTATTACCTCAACCAATGGACCAATACCCGAACGAGGCCAACCGCCCAGTTTTCTCTAGCCCCTTCCCCTACACAGGACCTGTTAGTGAGTATCTCTCTTTTACACTTCTCTTTAGAAAGAAAGAAAAAAAAATAAAAAAAATAAAAAAGAAAAAAAGAAGGGCTAAGGTTGGGTTTTATTTGTGCGAGTAGATATAGAAAAAAATAGTAGAAGGGTTTTGAACTCCCTAAATTCTCTGGAACAGATTCAAAAATGAAAGAGAAAGAAAAAAAAAAAAAAAAAAAAAATGGAGAATAAAAGCAAGAGCAAGAGCAAACTTAGATTGGGTATTGAAAGCTTTGAAAATCATCTTTTTTTCTACTGCTACTTTGAGGGAGGAAATAAAAAAATAAATAAATAAAAGAGCACCCCTGTGGGGAGAAGGATTGTAAAATCATCTCCAGATAAGAAACAAAGGATAGTACTTTTTGTTATTTATCGAACCCACTTGGATCCAGAATGCGCTTGGTTATAGGAAAAAAATAAAAGAAATAAAAATAATAAAAAAATAAAAAGGAGGAAAAAGAAGGGAGGAGACAGGAGAAAAAAAAAAAAAAAAAGATTTGCGAAAAGCTAGAGTAATGGGGAAGAAAAGAAAAGAAAAGAAAAAAGAAACACTGCGAACAAAAGAGATGACAATGTTGGATAAAGGTGTGTTGGAAAGGGGTATAAAACATTTTGACACTTGAGACAGACTTGGCCTACCGCGCAATGTTCCTTGATGATGAAAGAAAGAGAGTAAGAGAGAGAGAGAGAGAGAGAGAGAGAGAAAGAAAAGAAATAAAAGGAAGATGGATAGGGAATAAAGGCAACAAGAAAAGAAAAAAAAATGAAGGAAACTGGGGTATGAAAACATTGGCAGCAAAATAGAAAATAGAGGCTCGGAGAGTAGCCTTCCCCCTCTCCTTCCTCTCTAATTCGACTGTCCTCGGTATCAGGTCTCCTCGCTCCATTCGCTCGCTCCTGGCTAAGCCCTTTTACTGAAAAGAAAAAAGGGCGCTGAAACCTTTGATTCATGACATAGATCAACACCATCCATCGACTAACTACATCGTGTGAGAGTCCACAGGCATCGGACTAAATCCTAAATCTGCCACAGTCCCCGGCTGACCCAATAGGCTGTTTTGCAAAGCGGCGGGCGAGATTCCATGATTCTGAGGAGGTTGAGACAATGGCTGACCTTGGAGTTGAGGCTGCTGAGGGTCTGCAACCAAAAACACATTTCCTCCCACCACTCCAGCATCCTGAATCATGGTCATGTTCATGGCCTGCGAGCTCATGGAAATGGTCGAAAGAATAGGGGGCGGAGGTTGAGACATTGTGATGGCAGGTGTGACAGGAAGAGTTAATGTCATCTGCATTGGCATGGTCATCGGGACAGTAACAGGAGGAGGCTCGTTCAATGTCGCGCCTGGGACGACAGTGGACCCAAAGGGCAACTGTCCTGACACTCCTCCTGCCTGGGCCACTCCATCAGGCGATACAGCGGAACTTCCAGGACTCGCGTAAAGAGATTCCATCATAACCACGCCTCCAGGGTTCCCGTCGGCACTCGTCATAGGAGCGCTCGTCATGACCATCGAAAGTGTAGGCACCGAGCCCGCAGATGAATGTCCTGAAAGGCCTGAAGTCATCAATTGACCATTAAATCCTGGAATCACATGGGCGAACCCTGGGGCACTGGTGGGCAAGGAAACAGCATTGGGCGCACTGGTGACAATAGGTGCGGTATCCATGGCGCTCACTCCAACAACATGTTGCCCCTCGGCATTCGATGTAATCTGAAGAAAACCAGCGGCTGTGGCAGCTGTCGATGCGGCAGCGGCTGCATTCTGACTCAGCTGGCGACGGTGTTTGTTGGCTCTTCCAGATCCTGTGTAGTCCGGATGGTATGGGTGGTTAAAATGAGGGTGGTGATGGTGTCCATTTCCTGTAGAAGACACTCCTGCTCCATTTGACTTGTCGTTGGATGGACCACTCTGAGCAGTAGCAGCAGACCCATGGACGGCACCCGACCCACGCAGAGGGCCTTGGGGAATACCAGGCTTGACTTCATGGACAAGCTCATGCTTTTTGAGCGAACGAGCATGGTAATATGCCTTGGGACAACCTTCAACCGGGCACACATAGGGTCTGATGTTGGAGTGGGTCTTGGTATGAGTTGTAAGTGAATCGGGTCTGGAAAACTTTTTGTCACAACCTAAAAAAGTGTTCAACACAAGCCAATTAGAACTCTTGTTTGATCCGCATGCATCACAAACAAACGTATTAAGATTAAAAGAAAAAGTGGGTATCCCTACCAGCAACAGGACATCTAAATGGCCGTTCTCCGGTATGTGTTCGCAGGTGATTATACATCTTGTGTCGCTTCGTGAAAGGCTTCATCATCCTGGGACAACCTTGCCAGTCGCAACTATAACACGCCTTGCCACTTCCAATGTGCTGCTCCGCAACATGCTCATTCAGCGCATCCATGGCCTCAAATGGCGTATTACAGTCTCTCCACAGGCAGACCAGCTGTTGTGGTGTTTCCGAGTCGTCCGCGTTACTTTCGCCAGCAATCGATCCCCTACGCGCCTTGCTTCGACTGTCCTCGCCATCATCACCATCTTGGTCATCCTCCTCTTCCTCTTCATTCTCGTTTTCTTCGTCCTCCTCCTCTTCTTCTTCTTCCTCATTTTGAGTGCTGATGACTGAGTGAAGGTTGGTTGGTGATTTGACAGCGTGCGCGGAGAGTTGAGGAGATGCCAACTTGCGCTCCTTCTCTCTTGGCTCTTCGCTGTTTCCGCCCTCTTGTGGGGAAAGGGGCTGTGCAGCCTGCTGGGGAGGGGATGGAAGGAGAGGTGGTGGAGGCGGAGAAAACGTGGGCATAGGAGGAACCTGCTCGATCTTCACCTTCATGAGTTCCTGGTCCTCTTGCATCCGTTGAGAGTCTCTCGGCTGACGTTGGTCATATTCCTCGCTCTCTGGCGATGCCAGGGCGGCTAGAGCCATATTAGTCTCTATAAGGATCAAACAAAGCAAACCAAAGATTCAGGTTCGAAAAGAAGCCATTATTCAGTAAATGAAATCACCACTCTACAAGCCGAGCAAAAAGTAAGAACAAAGCTTGCAGACTTACGTTTTGACTCCAGCTCACCATTCTCTGAAGACTCCATCTTAACAGAGACCATTGGCTCCAAAGAAATAGGAGGGATGGGATCGATATTGGCTGCACTCATTCGTCTCATCGCCTTGGAGCCTTCGATTTGGCGCTCATACTGCATCACTTTCTCGATTAGCTCACTCTTTGACAGCTCTTCCAGCTCGGATCGAGTCGATGGTGTATCCAATAGCTCTACATTCAAAACCTTGACATCCACAGTAGCTGTAAGTGGGTGGGCCGAGTCATTCAGGTTTTGCTGCTGGAAAGTAGAAGAGACCTCGGTAATCGTATCCGCAAGCAAGTTATTGATAGGTCCAATGGTTGGTGAAGGTGCTGACAAGGGACCAGGAGAATAGACAAGTCCATGCTCCGTTGGTGAACCCAGAGTAGATAGCGCCTTTGCCCTCTCCTGAATCTCCGAGACATTAATCTTTAGTCCCGCAGCTCGTGGAGAACGGATTTGATGAGGTTCGACTGTATGCTGTACTTCGTACTTTCCTGCCTCTTTGACGGCCAACATCTTTTGATGCTGTTGCTGGAGAACCAGATCATGCTTCTGAAGCATGATCCGCAAGTCAGGCGAATGGTGGCCAGAAGAAGGGTGACGTCGATGTCGCTTTGAGGGATCAATGATACCAGGTGCCGTCGCCTCTGGTGGCGTAAATGCTGGCGAAGATTCTGCACTGAGTGATGGGAGCGAAGGAGCTGGCTGCATTGATGGGACCATAGGAGTGAAGGATGTCATCGAGTCAGTGGCAGAGAGTGGCGTAGGGTAGGCCATCTCCGCTGTCGATCCAGTGGTCTGGACGAATCCTGCGGGATCCACAGTCAATCCCAAGGGCCCTGTAGGTGGGACATTGGCATGAAGACGGGTTCCTTGGATATCCTGAGCCATGGTCACACCGACCGCGACCATACCAGGTGCGGTGGAACCAATATTAGGTTGTGCTGGCATAGCCATAAGACCCTGGCTGATAGACATCATCATTGGAGAGATATTATTCTCAATAGGGCTAATGATGGTCTGCTGCGATGAAGTAACGGAAATCATATTATGGACATGCTGTTGCTGTTGTTGTTGCTGGTGGTGCTGATGCTGGATTTGTGCGTTCAGCATCTGGAGATCCAGCTGTGGTTGAATAGATCCATCCATGGAGGGCTGGTGGCGATGGATTGGTCGTGACTGTCCGTTAACTGGTTGTGATGGGATCACCGGCGTGTGCGAGCGCGACTGAGCATTCATCTGTTCCTGAATCAATAGAGCATTTTGATGGAGAGCGATTTCCGAGACAGGCATCCCGTTAGGGACCATCTGCGGAGGATGCAGAGTTGACTGCATGGATTGAATTTGGAAGTGATGTGGCTGCTGCTGCTGTTGTTGCAGATGCTGCTGGTGCTGAAGTTGCTGTTGGTGCTGAAGTTGCTGTCCTTGCTCCTGAAGACGTTGCTGATGTCCCGACTCCAATATTTGCATATGAGCCTTGCGGGCTTCCATCGTTGCTTGAGAATAGGCGACGGCCATCATTGGTTGAGGCTCGGCAGACATCATTGGTGGACTAACAGTCATAGCAAGCGGCGGTTGTTGTTGAGTCCCCGGCGGGCTCATAGGCAATGTAGCCATCAGTTGCTGGTGATGATGCTGCGCCTGACTTGCCTGGTAGTTCTGGGCGGTCAAAATTGCGTTTGTCTGTACAGAGAGCTGGGGCTGAGGCTGCTGTGGCTGCTGTGATTGTGATTGTTGCTGCTGCTGTTGCTGCTGTTGCTGTTGCGCTTGTGCCTGTGCTTGTGCTTGTGCTTGTGCCTGTGCTTGTGCTTGTGCTTGAGCTTGAGCTTGTGCTTGAGCTTGAGCTTGTGCTTGCGCTTGAGCTTGCGCTTGAGCTTGAGCTTGAGCTTGCGCTTGGGCTTGATGCTGCTGTTGCTGTTGCTGCTGTTGCTGTTGCTGTTGCTGTTGCTGTATTGCCTGATGAAGTGCTACCGCTTGCTGATGGTGCTGTTCCTGCTGCTGGGTGGAAGGAACGGCGACAAAATGCGGTCCTTGATGAGCAGCAGTACTGGAAAGCACAATACCTTCCATGGCATATGATGCAGTCATTATTGGCGCTTCTGGTCTATAGACATGAGTGGGTGGCGGGGGTACAGTGTTCATTAAGATAGGCTGGTTCGAGCTGAGCTGGAGGTGGTGGAATGGTTGTTGATGATGAGGATGCTGTGGATGCTGTTGCTGTTGCTGTTGCTGAAGGTGTTGGTCATAACTATCGTTTCGCGAGATAAGGCCATCCTGAACTATGCCAACAAGGCCCACTGGGGCTGCGGCAGGCATGGCAAGGGAGTCGTTGTCTTTGCAAGGGTTGATGGTCGGAGCGATGTTGGCGAGAGGGATCTGATCATTAGGGGCCGTGGAGAAGCCCGAGAGTTGGGGAAGAGGCTCACTACTCATGGCTGTGAAAGTCTGGTCTAGAGAAGATGAAGCACACAAGCAGAGAAAAGAGAGTTGGCTGTTCGGTTAGTGGAACTGGCCATAGGAAAAAGGAGCGTGAGGGGACAGAGTGCTGTCTGGTCAGATGGATGAGTCAGTCCGAGAGAGTGTGGGCGAGTGAGAGAGAAGGGAGAGAGAAGAGAGAGAGAGAGAGAGAGAGAGAGAGAGAGAGAGAGAGAGAGAGAGAAAAGAGAGGAGAACACCTTGCAGCGGCATCGACCACCATCAACACAGTGCCTCTCACAGTAACAAAAATAGTCTCTCTCTCTCTCTCTCTCTCTCTTTCTTTCCTTCTTTCTTTCGCCTTGCTCTATCACACTCTCAAATCTCTCTCATACCATGCCAGATTTATGCTCCAGGCAGGGAGAGGAGAAAGAAAAAAAGAGAGAGAAAGAAGTGCCGCGATTGGTCCTGGTGAGGAACAGCGACGCGCCTCTGCCACGCGCCAGGGTCTGGCGTGTCATATGTCACGGGGATGGAGTAAATGTCATCTCGGGGATCACTTTCTTTCTCTCTCTCTCTGGATACTCATGCCAAAATGAATGTCGGAAGAAAAAAAAAAAAAAAAAGTGAATGATGCACAAAACAAGATCCGCAGAACCACCCGGAGAAGTAGTAACACTGTGGGCACAGGCCGTGCAGCGCGGGAGTGGTCCAGCGACCAAACCCACCGTGCGCGTAATAGAAAAAGAAAAAAAATCCCTCGCATAACTACCTCTTTACATGGGGGGAGGCAGGACGGACAGCAGACACACACATAGACACAAAAGATAGAGAAAAGAGAGTAGTGAGAGTGAGGAAAAAGAGAGAGAGAGAGAGAGAGACAGAGAGCCGCCTGCCAAGGCTGAGGCTTCTCCTTCGTCCGCCGCAAGCCGCAGGGGTTGACACAGGTAAGAAGGGTGACTCCCAATATCGGCCTGCACCATTTGTCTGTCGATTGTGTCGGCGAGTCTCTTTTCAGGAGCTCCAAAGGGAGGGACCAGAGATGCGGTGGTTGGAGAGCCGAAGGACGTGCATACGAGGGAGGATTGGAAGGCCGGAAGGCTGCGCGCAACGCGGCGGGCGGGTCCAAAGACCTCGCTGAGCCTTCTACCCGTCCCTTTGCAGCCTCGTTTGCAGAGCCAGCAACTGGGAAGGGACCATCCTACCCACCTCCCGTTGGGCCACAGGTGTTACAGGAACATTCCTGTTGTGTTGTTATTGTTTTCTCTTTCTTTTTTTTTTTTTTTTTTTTTTTTTTTTTTTTTTTTTTTTCATATTTGTGTCCTCGGCTCTTGTCGACTGACAAGATCCTCTTTTCTCTGTTTCTCTCACCCTGCCACCACCCTGGCCGTGCGTATGTGCCACCTTCTGTCTCCTTTTAGTCAACATTAGGGCGAGGAATTAAGGGAAAACAAGTCGGAGCATCCTGAAACGACGCGATTCGCGTGTTTTGTAAATCGTGTTGTGTTGTACGCTTAAAGGAAATATTAAGAAAGGCAGGGCCGGCTTACCTGTGTAAAGGACTGGGTTGCAAAAGAAAGAGGAGGGGAGGAGGAGGGGATAAAGATTCCCTAGGAGGCAAAGGACGACGAGTGCTAGGATGAGCTGTCTTTTGCGGACCTAATGTCGAGCGTGCCGGTGGTAAAGACGGCTGAAGGCTGCGCCTGCTTTCCGCTCAGGTGCTCCTGCGTCCGAACAAGGGCTAATCCACACAGGTGACAGGGATAGTTGGACAGACGGCCGACGGTCGGTTCTTTGTTTAAACACGCACAAGTACACCAGAGAAGGATCGAATCCGAGGAGGAGAGATTGACAGCCTCAACCCGAAAGGTTTAAAAAGGGTTCGTTGGCTGGGCAGAGAGGAGGAGGACAGGCTCTTCTACTCCTATACGCAATAGCGGAACAAAGGTGAAAAGAAGTACAGAAAACAACGGTCAGTATTCAAGTAGCTTGCATGTCCGGCATGTGACGGACTTTGTGGAGCGAGCATGGTCAGATAGGACCGCTCATGAAGGGCGGCTACAGCCATGAGAAGCAGACGCAGGGACAAGAGGAGTCAGGGTCCATGGCAACCAGGGGACAGGGTGGTGCTGGCAACAGACAGCCTGTCTGCATGGGCGAAACAGGGCTGTGCCATCAGTACGAGTGCGTTGTTCTAATAATATGGACACGAACAGATGTACTGCCTTCTGCAATCTGCGTCGTCTTTCCTTGTGATCATAATCACTGAAAGGATTAGCCGGTAGGAGAAGCAAGCCTGAGCAGGCGGAATGGGCAAAAGAAGAAAGAGAGGAAGAGGAATAGGACGAGACAGATGCAAACAGGCGTAGTGTGGAATGACGGAGAAGGAACGAGACAAGAAACAAAAGGGCGAGAGGAGAGAAAGAGAGAAAGAAAAGAGAGAGAGAGAGAGAGAGAGAGAGAGAGAGAGAGAGAGAGAGAGAGAGAGAGAGAGAGAGAGAGAGAGAGAGAGAGAGAGAGAGAGAGAGAGAGAGAGAGACGACCTAATGCAGGATTGAGACTAGCTCCAGAGCAAACAATAGTTCTCTGCTGCAATCCGAGATGGCATCGAAGCAATGCAAAATGACACTAGCGTGGAATTGACTTTGCTGGACCCTGCTGGCATGTATATATAAAATATGCGTGCCCAGTTCTGCGGTCCATGCGTTCATGCTGTGCCCTGTCGCGGTCCTTCAAATGACTTTTGACACAATGGGCATCGAGAGATGTATCAAGGATAACAGCCAGCAGGCGAAGCGTGCTCAAGAACTGACACAGGGCAAGGTGTGCATGTGTGTGTTTGTGTGTGTGTGTGTATGCGAATGTATATACAACGCAATCTTTCGCGTGGGTTAGACCAATAGCGATTAAAGAGGCGCGGTCGCAATCTTTCGCGTGGGTTAGACCAATAGGTGCGATTAAAGGGCGCGGTCGCAGATACCAAGCTAGACCAGGCATCACGGACAGTGGTCGATATTATTGGCATGCGGTGTGAAGGGTGGGAAGAGGTGAAGGGTGAGAATGGTCTTTTGCTGGAGCGAGTGGGGGGCGATGCGGAGTGAGAGCAACTCGGAGAGCAAACGCGAGAGAGAGGCTGTTTCAGGGGCACGGAGCAAGTGGTCCGTGGGACTAAGAACAGGAGCGTGAGCATTGAGAAAGTGTCGGGTGGGTGGATTAACGAGCGGGAAAACAGAAGGGTGCGCGCCGACCATGAACAGGATCGGACCGTGATTTGATTTGATTGAAATAAAGGTCGAGGTCGTGCGATGGCCGTGGAAACAAGCGTGTGAAAAACGAAAAAGAACGAAAGTGGATCCGAGTGGGTGGAGCGCGATCGATGAGGATGTAATTTGATCAGCCCGGATTTGTTTCGTCGTCGATAACCCAGTAAAATAAATAACGAAATAGCCGATCCAATGATCGAAATTTAAAAAAAAAAAACAAAGAATATATATATATATATATATATATATATATAATATATATATATAGATATATATATATATATATATTAAGACGGGAATCGGGGAAATCGAACCAAAATATATATATATATAGATATATATATATATATATAGATATATATATATATATATATAGAGAGAGACAGAGAGACACAGAGAGACAGCAAAAAGAGAAAAAAAAAATGAGAAAAAAAAAAAAAAAAAGCGTAAAACGTAAAAGAGAGAGAGAGAGAGAGAGCAGACAAACAGGCGAAATGGACACGCCCAAGGGTGAAGGAGACAGAGTGTAAAAGGAGACAAGAAGGGGGCTGCTGTGATGATGGAGGGGCAATCCCAATCCCAATCCCAATCCCACTCCTCCCACTCCCAGCAAGTGAAGAAGAAAGAAAAAGAGAGAGAGAAAAAAGAGAGAGAGAAAGAGAGAGAAACCCACTCCTCGCCGCACTCTTTTTCCCTGGCGCCTCTCTTTCTCTCTCTCTTACTTTTTCACGCCATGTTCTTCTTGTCTACTCATGTTCTCCGCTGACCATCTCTCTCCTCACCCCCACTGCCACCGCGCCTTTAGTCACAACACCTTCGAGACAAAATGGCTTCTGCTTCACTTCCTTTGTTCACAACTTCATTCATAGATATCCTTTCCTTTCATGTCTTTCCGTGTCTCCTAGTCATTGGCCTCTTCTCCGGACTCATTCTGTACCTGAGTCCGGCCTCCCACCGTATCTGACAAGCAGTGTTTGTCGTAAAAGTGCAATATCCATCCAGTCTGGTTATGCCCTGGCTCTTGTCCCATCTTCGCACTACTAACCTCGTCGGCAGTGATGCTTTGACGCGTTCCTCTGCGCCGGTAAATGATCTCCTAGACCGCAGGTCGTTCTTAGGGAGAATAGACTAGAGAGACTCGTGCTTTGCTGCAAAAGAATGAGAGGATAGCTCGTGCTTTCTGTGGCCCACTTCTGTTCTCCTCCTGTAGTCGTGACTCTGTCAATTTGATGAAGCAATTGTCAGAATGTTTAATCCGCGCATGCCTATTGTGACAGAAGCCTCAAACGCACATGGTCGATATCCACCATGATTGCACCGAAGTGAACTTTGGCACTTGAACGGACAACAACATCTATCCACCCTCATTTGTTCGAAACTACCTCACTCCTTCTACTCTCCCAGTGATAAAGTAGCAGATGTACACAACTGTCTTCCCTCTCTCTCTCTCTCTCTCCAGCGTTGATACATTCCTGGACGACCAACCAACCTGGCTCTGTTGCTCATGTGTAGGACAATCATACCTCACATATGGCATTTAAAGAGGGACTCGAAATATAGAGTAGAGCAGGCAGTGGGCCTTTTTTTGTGAGCACAACATTCTTGCTCTTTCTTGTTTGCTCGCTACTCAATAATTCCTTGCCATCTACTCTCTTTCTCTCGGGGTAGGAGTCATTGCTCCTTGTCTTGCCTTGCGAGCACACTCGCCTCAGAAAGGTAGCTACACTTCTTCCTCCGCTCTCGCTCAAATAGTAGTGGGCTTCTTCAGCACTGTCGACCGCCGTCAATTGCTCCCCACAAAGGCTCGCTCCTCCCCCCCTGCTCTTTCACTCGCCCTGCTCCACTTTTGTCTACAACAGCTCTCTGGACTCTTATCAAGTCCACCCCGCTCTCCAACTCTCCAATCCATTCATTCATACAACACAAACACACTCCCCACACACACTCGCTTCCTAAACACATACACTTTTTTTTTTTTTTTTTTTTTTTTTGTAATTCAAAAACAAGTGAACCTTCAGGTCCTTCGAATGTAATATTGTTCGCTCCTCGCTTTCACTTACGCACTTTTTTTTCCTTCTTCGCCTGCTCTTTGATTTCTTGTCACGAAAGCGAGAATATCCGCGCACCTATACTTACTCGAGAGCCAGCTCGAGAGACAAGCCTCGGGCGGAATGGAAAAGGTTCAACAAATCCAAAGGAAATTTGAAAGGCGTAGAGAGTGGATTGAAGATAGAAAGCCCCAATCAACAGTAAAGCAAAAAAAGAAAGAACAAGCGCGCCTTTTGGTCTGTTGTTCCTCTTTGCCCACTGCTGTTTATGCTGTCTCTGTTGCTTATACTCGCGACTGCATATTCTGCATCTGGCCTTTTTCCCGTGCATACCCATATACCCCCACCCCTCATCCTCGTGTACAGCCAGTACTTACGCAATACAGTTCAGAGTACATAAAGCCCTCTCTCTCTCTCCTTGTACAGCAGCGCCATTCAGCGGCCAGTACTAGTTCCTATCAATGTAAAGTGGGCAATAGCCAGTTGTGTTGGTATTATTCAGCCGACTAACCAACTTACTCCCCACTCCTTGCCTCAGCGGCCCAGTTCTTTTCCCGCGCATTTCCCAAAGACACAGTGCTCACCATGTCGACTCCCTACATGTCACTCCCTCGGTCCATTCCCGGTCTCTTTCCCGATGTTTGAAACAACAGACCATCTTTGGCCGTCCTCTGTCCCTCCCACTCCTTGCCTCAATGGAGTCCCAAAGAACCCAAAAGGCAAAAAAGGTGATGGAGATGGAAAGGTGGACGGCGCGACGAACATCTTCTCCTAGAACTGACCTGCCACAAAGCAGAAGGACTCATCGCTTACTTGTTGACCAGGTGTATCCGTGCATTTTCGTGACCCCACTTTGACTTGCACGCACTGAATGTATCCATCCAGCCAAGTCCAATCAAACTTTCTTTTTTTTATTTTTTCGTTCCTGGAGGCTGTTTCCATCAATGCGACCTACCCTGCGAAGTGGCCACATGGCGCCAACATCTGTCTGATATTTCCTTTCTCTTTCCCATTACTGGTCATGTTTAAACTTGCGTGCAGTTCCACATGCAAGGACTCTGCTACAACCATCCACTCCATGACTACAAAAGCCAACAAGTCGAAAGAAAAAAAAATGCATACACAACAAGGTTGGATTGCTTCCCAATCCGAGCAACAGTCCTTCCCCTTCTTTCTTCCCAGGGTCCACTGACCCTGCCCTGTTGATGGGAGGTCTGCAAGATTGATGTGAAGGATGAGGGAATCACAGGAGAAAGTATGAGCCAGCTCTTTGCCTATCCTACCAGTCTGCCACTCTTGGAAAAGGGGCGTCCAAAGTCGTTGTGCGAAGGACAAAACAACTTCTCGCCTGTGCTATCTGGTTTTTTTTTTTTTTTTTTTTTTTTTTTTTTGCACATTGGCGAATGTGGTTTTGCAGGACTGGGTTGGAAACTACTTGTCAGCCTCAGCTCCCTTTACTGTCGACCTCTTTTTTTTTTTTTTTTTTTTTTAGCCCAGTCAGTTGACGGATGGTCAGAAGATGATCCCATCTCGTCTATATTCTTTTTTCCCTTCTCCCCTTCTCCCCGTGAAGGGGAGGGTGACATTCGGCGTTCCTTCCCAGGGTTCTCAATGGCCATGAGTCGCATACATCGCCAGCCAGCCCACTCTCGACTCAACACAAAGCTTAGTCCGACCAGCGGGTCCATCTCTCGTTCGCTTGCTCACACTTTGTGTACCAATGGATGGTCGCATGGCATGGCCAAGTTAATCTGAGCGAAGCATACCAACAGACAACAGAGGGTAAGCTGAGTGTGTGAGCCAGGATGACAGGATTGATAGAGGTTCAGCACTCCGTTCATGCTCTCACGTTTTGAATGGTCCGCCGAGAAATACATCCAGTTGAACACAATGGAGACAAACAGAGCAAACATGATGTTGGCATCCGCCATGTGCCTTTTTCCCGACGATCCATATGCCTACTCAAACCTCTTTTTTTTTGTTATTTTTTTCTCTCTTGATCCCGCTCTCAATGCCATTGAGAATATCGGGTGTCTTGCACCCATCTGTTGGGAGCAGACCGTTTCCTCCCTCTATTTCTTGTCGGCTCTGACTTTCCATCTCTTTCTTGCGCCCATAGATTTACCCTGGCTCGGTTTCATGCCAGGAGATGCACTTAAATTGCCACGCGAGAATACCATGCAGGCCGCAAGAGAAGGCGTCGACTTGTGTGGTTCGGGCGCCATCACATTTTGCCTGGAACGCCGCAGCCCTGCTTCTTCAGTCATTTAACCGTTTTTTCCCCTTCCCAACTCGACTTTTTGGAAAGTGGAACCGAGGAACCTACTTAGTTGTATTGCGCACGCACCCGCTACACTACTTGATCCCCTCCCACCCCCTTTCCCTTTTCCCATCCTTTCCCTTCTACCACTACCTTGCCGCATTGAAGATCCGTCTCCCGATCGACCTTGTCACACCAAACCGAAGGAGCATGAATCGAAAGGGATCCCACACTCTTTTTAACTTTGAATAGAATACATTACTATAGCTTTACCTATAGACAATTGAACGTCTTCTGGGAGAGGAAGGGGGCGCGCATGCCTTTACT
Source organism: Mortierella sp. BCC40632 (assembly GCA_011634665.1). Taxonomy (NCBI): domain Eukaryota; kingdom Fungi; phylum Mortierellomycota; class Mortierellomycetes; order Mortierellales; family Mortierellaceae; genus Mortierella; species Mortierella sp. BCC40632. The sequence continues at coordinate 272,331 of WAEK01000010.1, forward strand.
CTCTAAACCAACACCAACAGAATCTTTAAACACGGGAGGGATCACGATCATATGTCAGGGTCATGGCCAGTGCTATCCGCGATTCTCCTTGCCTTTTCTTTTTTTCTCTTTTTCCAATCACAGTTTCCTTGGGGATCATCCTGTTGTCCTTTCTCCAGTCGGACTCTTATCCTATCTGTTTCCTTTCTTGTGTTCTGACTGCCGTACTACCTTCAGTCTCTTTTTCTCTTCTGCCTCTTAATTGACCCCACTTTTTTTTTTTTTTTTTTTTTTTTTTTTTTTTTTTTTTTTTTTTGGACTCCTCTTCTTCTTTCTCTTCTCTTAGGAACAAAGGATGAGGCCACTGAATGATTGTGCTCAGGACAAGATCGCGGGCAGAAAGGCAATATGCCTCAAAGGTTGATGGTACCTGTGCTCACAACCCAATGTTGAAGATTTGGACAGTAGACAAGGGATGGCTGTTTCCTTGACTGCCCAACTCTAATCTCTCCGATTTCCCTCCCTTTCTTTTTTTGTTCATCTCAACTCCCCGCTGAACACCACCATCTCCATCTTTAATTGACCCATCAGCGCCTTCTTCGTTCTAAATCCTTGAAACTAGGGTGACCGCTGTGCTTTTTTCCTTCTTGTCATTTGAGAGCAACATGAAACCAAACTCATTGACAAGAGACCGAAGGCAAGTGGCACTGCGGACACTCTTCCTCATTGTATTAGAATGGTCAATAGAGCACACCACATTGAGGTGTTACCTCTTTTAATTCTGCGAGGGTTACTTCATTAGAAAGGAGGAGACACAAACGTCGTTGAAACATAGTACGAACCAACAACACTTCAAAACATCCTCCGAACACAATCATCCTGCATGAGGTAAAGCGGATATGACGATGCTGGGCGCGAAAAAAAAAATAAAATAAAAAAATTATTACCGGCTTTACTCTCATCGGTCCGTAAAAAGAAAGAAACAGAGAAGATGGACGTTCTACTTTCTCTAGACTACCTTGATGTGCCACCGTTGTAGTGTTTTTTGCCCAAATGATAATCACGTAATTGAGTCCCACAACGCTGTATCGTCATTTCCGTGGACTCATTAGTCATCCGAGATTTGTTGAATGAACAAAGCCTCTCTTTGCTACTGCAGCTACTGTTGCTTAGGTTCAAAATTTATGACCCATTGATGAAGCCTCTTGATTACTGATACTTGGTACACTCCAGCGAATGCCTTTTTGGTATTTTGGTATCTCTCAATTTTAGCCCCTTTGCTCCTTTGCACTTTTGGGACCCCACTCTTTGCTGGCTCTTTTTCTCTCTCTTTCCTAACAATGGCTCAATCTTTAGATCGTTCATTTTTTTTTTTTTTTTTTTTTTTCTCTCTCTCTCTCTTTCGTCAGCCTAATTTCTTCTACCTGTCCCGGCTCTTACCTGAAACTGTGAGGTGAGCCAGGATGAAAAAAGGGCCATTTCATATCAAGGGTCCAGAGTGCACTATTAAAGCTACAAAGATGCTCTTTTGATTCTCACAAGCCCCACGTTAGAAAGGAAGAGGAGAAAAGAAGGGGCGGCTAACTCTATATGGTGGTTCCAAAGAAGACCGGAATGCTTGCACTTGCACTTGGGCTTTTTTTTTAGTCCCTGAAAGCGCCTTTTTTTTATCCGAATCAAATGTATGTCACTCGGGACTTGCAATCAAAATGTGCTCTCTCTTCTTTCCTTCTTTCCCGACTCATTTTTTTTTTTTTCATATCTATCCCAAAGTGAACCAAACTGTGGAGCAGATGTGAGTAGGCCCCTAGGGAAAGAGGAAGGAAATGGGTCAACGCTTTTAGACCAGAAATGAAAAAAAACATTTCCGATCTCTGGGTATCTCTGAGCCGTTGGAGAGAATCGGACATTTTCCACAGGGCCCTGATACGCATTTGAATCAATAGGGAGGGGTGGGAGAGAGAGAGAGAGAGAGAGAGAGAGAGGTTCATTCACCTTGTACTTGGTATCTCTTCCCAAAGAAAGAAAGGATGGAGGAATGTATTGTGTTTGTCCCGTTCATTTCTAGCCAAAGGCCATCCCTCTCCTCCTATCCCCAAAGCCCTTTACTTCCTCTTTCATTTTTTTTTTGCCCTATTCTGTTATGATAAAAAAAAAAAGATGCTTTCATATTTCCCCACTCTCGGCCGAACTTTCTTTTCCTATTTCTAGTCTCTCTCATATTTCCTGGGTTTCCAACGGACAAAGAAGCAAAGTACAGATTACAAGTGATCACAGTATCTGTAATCCCGTCAAGTGAAAAAACAAAACAAAAAAAAACAATGTGCGTAAAATGTTCAAACAACAAAGGGGAGAGAGAATACTGAAGTGAGCAAACAAATCTGAGAAGTTGAGTTTCTTTCTTTCTTTTGCCATTTTCTATCGATCTAGAACTAGGGGACGGTCCAGTTCCCCTCAAGAAGAAGTTGCTACTGGCTTCCCTCTTTTTTAAAAAAAAAAAAGAAAGAAAGAGAGGAGAGGGGGGGGAGAAAAGAAAAAAGGATGTGAGTTTCAAATCATTTTATGGCATTTCTCTAGAGACAAAACAAAGATTAAGGAGAACGACAGCGTACGCGAGGATCTCATCCTCCCATTTTTTGTTCTTCTTACACACAGAGGCAATAAATGCCAAGAGCGCCACCACAGCTACCATCAAGATTATATACGACGTTACAATGTCGTTTACACGTCTTTCCCCCATCTAGAATATTCCAGCACAACTGGTCCAATTCGCCTTCCTTGGGAGGGGCAGCTCGTCGGGCAATAGGTCCAGCCTCAACACGATTGAGCGAGGACAGCAGATTAACAGCCGCCAAGAAAAGAAAGACAAATAGGGTGAAACTGCCGTGGAGACGAGAGAACATGGCCTTGGAAGATCTGGTTATGGATTCTTTAGTGAGAGACGAGGTTGCTTACTTGGAGCAAGGATTGACGGAAGATGGGGGGATGGGCTTGGTGAAATCTCAGAGTGCACCTTTTATCCAGTCGCACTTGAGGGAGGTTTCCAGCGCAAAGAAGAAAAAGTGCCAGTCTGCCCTGCCTGGCATTCTAGCGACATAGGAGAGCTCATTTCGGGATGAACAGAGGGTATGTTCTCTTACCTCATTTTGCGACATCTGTCCTGGACATCCTTTAGTTGGGATTGAAAAAAAAAAAAAAAAAAAAAAAAAAAAAGCTCGAGTTTGCTCAATTGTCGATAATCTAGGCCTTCAGAAGACATGACATTCCAGGGAACTGTCTGCAAATGTTCTACGGCCTGTAAACAGGAATTACCGTGATTCATCTTATCCCAAGTGCTGTCTACATCGGTCTAACGACCTCTGAACTCTGCATGCACTCGTCTACACCATCATCTAGGCCCCTATCCCCCACCAGTTCTCGGCCCGAAGCACTACCTATGAATCTGTTTGGTTTCAGTTAAGCAACCAGGCCTAATTCTATGGAGCTTTTCTCCTCTTATTTTTGTAAATACTTGAGTAACGGCTTCAAAGCAAGTGTCCTCCCTTTGCCAAAGTCAGGGCTGCAGAGTACTTCTTGGAAGCAAACAATCAAAGGATTCCATGCCACTTCGAATAACTGGGCTTCGAGCTGCATCTTTTTTACAATGTGCATGCGCTCCCCCAACCCCTTCTTCTCTTTCTCTTTCGCTCGCTTGCTCGCTCTTTGTCCAATATGCATTCCAGAGTGTCCCGATCCGAATCATGCTACTCAAATCCCGAATCAGCCTCTTAACCCATGACCGATAGATTGTTCCTTCTCGTCTCCTTTCGGTTGAGAAGAGAGCATAATGGTGATACAAGTTAAAGCACTCGAAGAAGCCTTTCTCTCCCTCAGAACAAAGAAATAGAGCTTTGGGGCAGGCCAACAGGGATGTTCACCGTTGTTGTCACCTTTTTCTTTTTCTTTTCTAGTAGCCTTAAGAAGCCTTCTATCATCTTCATCCCTGTGGACACTGGATGGATAGGGTGGCAACATTGCACGCGTATTCTCTGAGCAAGTTCCACAGTTTCTGATCTCTTTCACACAGAAAGCCTCTCTCCGTGTAGTCCTTCTTCAAACTACTTTTTGCTTCTCTGAAAAAATGGATGAGACAACTCCTACATTCCATTAGAAAGGTATGTGATTCCCTACCGAGCGCTATATAGCAATAACATCTTTTTAAAAAAAAACTAATAGAAAAAAAAATCCCAAAAAGAATTTGGATTTAAAAAGTGAAAAACTTGACCGAGAGCTCATCGATCCACTCCAGTCCATGCAGTCAAGACGACTCTACTCTCTTTCTCTCCTTTCATCGGTCCGTATATTTGAGAAAAGAGGGGCTTAGTCAATGAGTCTCTTCTTGCGGAAGAAGCGCTTCAAGTAGAAGATCTGCCACAAGCCTAATGTGACGAGGACAACCATCGTCAAGGTTGAGAACCACTTAACACGCTCATTTGTCGATTCTGATAATGGATTAAAATGAATTAAATAAAGAGACAGAAGTAAAAAAAAAAAAAAAAAAAAAATAGTTAGTGGCGTTCAAAGCAAACTAGATGAGAAAAAGAGGAGGCGTACAACAATAGTGACAAAAGGTGTCAGAATCTCCTTTGACAATTTACCATTAGTGTTACGCATTCTCTCCTCGCGTGCCTGGAGATGCTCCATGTTGTCAACAATGTCCCTGACCATGTCCTCCATTTTGCGGAGCTCAAGCTCCATAGGCTTCAACTTTTCCTTCTCGGCCAACTTTACATAGTCGATCGTCTCGGATCCAATGTCAAAGTCGAGTTCAATCGAGCGTGTATATCTTGGATCGGGCTTGTAGCCTTTGTTTCCCAGGAAGAGAAGAAGCAAAGAGGAAAAAGGGAGAAGAGTTCAGTGTGATGATCCTTTCGTTAGAGAAACAAACGAACTAAAAAAAAAAAAAAAAAAGCAGCAGCAGCAGAGAGCAGGGATGGGATGGGAGTGGGTGGGTTTACCATCAGAGAGAACGTTGGAGAAGCAGGCAACGATATCACCAGTCTGCTTGGTCAAGAAGTTGCCACGCTGCATCTCCTCATTCACCGAATCCTTTCTCCAGAGCTGGTTCTGGTGAATACTGTCATCCGTGACCTAGATGAGAACAAAGAAAAAAAGGATCGAGATGGCAGAAGAAAGAACCAATATGTTAGAAAGAGGAAATTCACAAGATGACTCTTCATCATCGTCCTAACCATCTTCATCTGAGCGCGTTCAGATAATTGCTCATCACATCCATTAGGAAGTGAGAGAGCGAGAACAAAGGCCAACGGGATGATGTTGCAATTCTCAAAAAAAAAAAAAAAAAAAATGAAAGAAAGAAAGAAAGAGGATTACCTCGACGGAAACCTTCTGGTTAGGACCAGGGCCTGCCTTGACCTTCACCACCACGTTGGTCTCCTCTTCCACAAAGTGAGAGATGCAGAGAGGGACAACGTCCGACTTTTCCTGGGCTGCCAGATCAAACTTGATGGCCTGGGTGGCCTGAAGCCAGGTCGAGGCAAGGACAATCAGTGAGATGGCCATTGTGGCCGAGAAGTAGATCCTGGTCATCGCTTAGTATTATAGTTGTGTTGGGATGCGTTCCTGCCTTGCTGGATGCTAGGATGATGATGAACAGGGGATGAAACACCGCTGGCGTCCAAAGAGAAATGAGATCTGTGTGACGTGTCATCTCGCGAGTCGCTGGGCTGCAACCCATACGATTTCCTTGGTACCCACTATCCCCGCTATGCATGTGCTGCTAAAAGCTGTGAAGTCAGAAGGAAAGTCTGGTCTCCTTGGTCAGAGACTCTTGATCTAGGAAGGACCAATCTACCGACGCCCAAGTGCATCCATTTAAAGGTGGTATTGTGACCTCTCCCTTCCTTTGCACTCTGAGGTCATTCTGACCAATATTTGCCACTTTAATGATACTACGAAAAGTAACCTGCCATTGCACTACAGATGTTTTAGATTGGTTCCTACTTGGACTTGGCGAGGAGCCCCATCACAAACATGACAAACTCTTTATGGAGGATATCCTGGTTGGGATCATCCATCAACTCTTCCAACAGATCAAGTGTGCCCCCCAAACGTTTCCACTGCTTCAAAACTCGGATCACCTCTTCTTCCTTGTTGGGAATCTGGTGCAACACCTGAGCCCAGCTCAACAGAATCATCAATCTCTGTTCCTGATCCACCATATCCTCAGCCCCCTCTCTGCAAGATTCCCAGGCGAATCGGTAGTAGACACTGGCATTGTTCAACAACATGGATCGATTCTTGACAGCAACTGCTGACTTGAGCTGTGAACGAGACCAATGAATATCACCCAGCTTTTCAAGGATCGATGTGTTTTGAGGCTCGACCTCCAGTGCGGAAAGAAAAGCGCGAGTCGCAGAGGCAAAGAGCCGCCACACTTTGTTGGAAGTGGTATCCTTGTCATCACTACCCGCTGATGGCTCGGCTGCAACCACGTCGCTTGTTGCATAGTCCAGCGACCCTGAGCCTGACTTTTCAATATCCGAGGCGCTAGCCGACGAGTAGTCCGTAGCAGCCAAGGTTTGTGCCCAGGTACCCAAGAGATCACCCTTGTCACATAGTGCCTCAACATGTCGAGGGTGGTGGGTCAGGACAGTGTTCAGATGTTGCAATGCCCGCTTGGAGATTTCCTCTGGGATCTTGTTCGTGTCTTGATAATGGCGGTTCGACTGAGATGTAAGCAGATTGGAGTATTGCAAGTGGATATCGCAGATCTTTTCTTCTTGACTGACCACCTCACTCTTTGCCACAGCCTCGCGGAACGTCGAGACTGGTCTGATCGCTGGAAGGACGTCGTCCGAGGCATCATAGTCTGTGACTTCGACGGTAACGCCCTTGCCCTTGCTGCTAGCTGACGACTCAGAAGTAGCAGGCCAAAGAAGTTTGTCATTTGCGGTACGAAGAGCAATATTCAGCTTCTCCTCTGCCTGCTGGTAGTACTTTTGAGAACGCACCACGGTGTCCACCAAGAATGCCAGTGATGTCAAGGCCTGGGATGTTGAGATCAGCGTCTCGATCAAAACGCCAGCGGAGCTGGACAGCTCCTGCTGCTGTTCTTCATCCAAGACTTTTGGTGCAATGTCAGTGCTAGATTTGCTGCCCGAGTCCTTTCCAGAGTAGGCTTCCCTCACGGCAGTGTTCAGCTCCCTTTGTTGAATCAAGTAGCATTGCTCAAACAGAGAGATGGCCTCCTGTAGCTCTCCAGCGGCGCGCTCCTGAGGGTTTCCGTGGCTATGGTCATGAACATGTCTGTGATCATCGTCATCGTCATCATCGTCATCATCGTCTTCGTCGTGCTCGTCTTCAGCTCCGTCGAGAAGCAAGTCCGCATGCGTTGTCAGGGCTTGACCAAGGTTATACAGGGTATCGACGTTATCCGAGTCGACGTTCAGGGCGGATCTGAAACGCCCAATCGAAGCATCCAACAACTTCAGTTTCTCGGGCACTGAGGGTGTCAAATCCACAAGGATGTAGAGCACACGACCACTAATTTTTGATGGTGGCACAATACCACGCGAGGGTACACACAGTGAGATTAGGTGACGATTGCTTGATAGAGAGTATTGGAGAGAGAGGGGGGTTAATTGGTCCAAACCTCCTAAACACTTACAGGTTGTAAAGACAATCAGAGTCATCTGGATTCAGCCTACAGGCCTTATTGTACATGTCGCCGGCCTTTTCATAGTACCGTTTTGCCTTCTCTCCTGTCCCATAACGTTCGCCTAAAACATAAAGAGTGCTTCCATGAGAATGAATACCAAAGTACGATGACAACCTTTAAATAGCCAGAGTTGGTAGCTATGTGTCAGTGTGAGGCACAAAAAAGCCTCAGTGGAGGCTAATGACAATACCTTTCTCTTCGAGAAGAACTCCCTCTAGAGAACAAGACCAAGAGTGGTTAAGTAGCAGTAGAGGGCAGGAAAGTGTGCCTGTTAGTGAGTAAATCTATGGAAATGCGCCAAGGTGTTCAAGACACAAGTGCCAGTTGGATAATAGCACCTTCTCCGCTACGCCAACTGCTAGGCTCGTGACTAATGAGACGCGAAAACGCTAGCTAGTCGCAGCAGTCCTGGGACAGAGAATGAATGGCAACCAGTCTCATGCTTCATTACCCTCCATGTAGTCTTCCCAGGTCTGCGGCTGGGCTGGCCCCTTAGAAGCCTTCTTGTCCTTGCCGAGGGTGTTCTTGTTGCCGGGTTTTCTCATGATGGTCAATTCGAGAGTGATGAAAGGATGGGCGCTTTTTACAGAGAGAGTTTTTTTTTTTGAAGGGGGGAAGAGAGCATGTGTGAAGGCCCGAGGGTGCACCTTGTGCGGAGCAAAAAAAAAAAATTAAGGTGGCTGGGGGGAAGAAAGAGCAAGCTGCCAGTCAGCCCAGCCTGAAGAGCAGTATTTTGCCTGCGCCTGTCCAGAGACCCAGAGTTCCTTCTTTCACTTCATTTTCACAAAAATGGTGAGTCATGTGATGTGACCCAGCCAGTGCAAGGAGGACGGAACATGGATACCATGTTTGCCATACCTGCATCCATCCATCCATCCATCCAGTATCATAAGGACCCGTTCATGAACACATTGGCGCCATTCTCTATTTATTGGACCTGCTACCGATGCGCCAGGGGCTCAAAGAAAGACATTTTTCCCAGGAACAGCACCATCGACATCTAGTCTTTACATGAGATGTTTTCCTCAAGTCTAGCATGGACACGATCTAGATTTGAGCATCACCCCCTCTCTCTTCAAACTCGTGTTCATTCGCCAGCGAAGACTACATTCTAGCAGGACTAAACTTTCTTCGGCTGTCCCCAGCAAACGCTCTTCGACTCATTTCGGGCGAATAGTTCCTCGGGATCCACTCAGCTCTTGATTGGCACTGCCTCGTTGATCCACACTGAAGATCGAGTCAAAGGAAGAAACATACATTCATAATGCAAGCAGAGAACAAATCTGACCCCAACGTCTCGTTCATTTCTGCTCATGTAGGCTGCTGTCAAGGCTTACGAATTGCGCACCAAGAACAAGGCCGAGCTCACCAAGCAGCTCGAGGAGCTCAAGCAGGAGCTTGCTAGCCTCAAGGTCCAGAAGGTTGCTGGTGGCTCTGGAAAGCTCACCAAGATGTAAGAACCCGCCCAATTTTTTTTTTCTCTCTAAAAGAAAGTGAAGCAGTCCATCAACTTCCAACAACGTAAAACAGGAAACATGGACCACATCTAGCAGGAAATATTTCAAAGAGTACTCGCAACGATCCAAAACTTTGAACAACATCATGCCGTTGTTTGGTTTCTGGAAGGAAAATTCGTCAAACCTGATAGTAATTCAAGAACTGTCATTACTCAGAGAGTATCGGCCCATCGACACTTTTTCTCGGGAAGCTGGATGCCATGTACCGCGTTTGTCTCTTGAATCGTCGTCGACTCGTTTTTTTTTCAAGCCCTGAATAATTCAGACATAATTCCTCACCCTTGTTTAACCACCACTGGATTCATGACCTCTGCAATATCATACAGGAGTGGGAGTCTGTTTATTTACTCTACCAAAAAGTATGGATCCTAACTATTGTTGTTGGTTACCCTATCGACATTAATTTTCATTTAGCTCGGCTGTCCGCAAGTCCATTGCTCGCGTCATGACCGTCATCACCCAGACCCAGCGCGCTCAGCTCCGCATCTTCTACCAGAAGAAGAAGTTCTTGCCCTTGGACCTTCGTGTCAAGAAGACCCGTGCTATCCGCCGCCGTCTTACCAAGCACGAGGCTTCCATCAAGACTGTCAAGCAGCAGAAGAAGGAGACCCACTTCCCTCTCCGCAAGTACGCCATCAAGGCTTAAGTGCTGATGATGAAATAACCCCCGTTCTTGCTCCACCAATAAAGACAGTGTCCATGGAATAATAAGGATCTGTTTGCCCAATTTAATGAGCTTCATTATACAAAAAAAGAGTGGGCGGAACTAGACTTTATTTATTTATTTATTGATCTTCATGATCTCCGGCAACCCAGAGTTCCTTTTCGAGAACCCTGTAGATATGCCCCGTCTGGTTCAAAGAGTCAATTAGTAACTCTAGATGTGGACCATCTAAGGAATCAGTCTAGGGTTTTTGGCAGAAGAGAAGGAGGATTTTTGTAAGCAATGGGACAGTTTACACTTTCAATGCAGCACTTAAAAAAATAAGGGTCTTCACCCGAGAAACTTATTTTACCTCTCTTAGGGTGTTGAGTTCGTCTCCAAATGCTTGTGTGATCTTTGTCATGTACTGGTCATGGAACGCAGCCTCGATCTCTGGATTGGACAAGACTTTCTGAACTCTGTCGGATGTATGTGCTTGATTCTAATGTTTGAGAAAAGAGCCGTGATCGTCAGTGGGACTTCTTTCCGTTTTGGTGCCTCTGCCTTAACGGCTGTTATCGCCAATGGGCTATGAAAGCGTCCTTGAAATACTATTTTTTAAAAAATCGACGCCATACTTGGAGATTTGATTCAGAGTGTGCTTTGAGCTCTTGGTCTTCTTCATCTTCGATATCGGACCCATCGTCGCTGCTCTCCCGGTCTTCTAACATCTCAACATCAGCCTCACTGTCATCTTCCTCATCTTTTTTATGTTCTTTTGCTGGCTTTTGTTTCCGTATGTCGTCATCTGTTGATTCTTCCAATGAGTTGTCTATTGAAGGTTGGGTCTCTTGACTTGACCGCTATTCAGAGAAGGAAAATGTACCGATTTGAGATAGGGAAGACGCACGGATTGAGGCGAGAAAAGTCAGTTTATGGTATTCCCAGGTAAACATTGTTGGTGGTTTGGTAACATAACGCCTCATTTCCGTAATACTTTAGTACGCTTGGCAGCAGGAGTCTGTTCCTTAGGGTCTTCTACAAAATGAAAAGAAAAGAATTCAGTGTTTGCCGGTCCGGTCCTCCACTAGGCAATGCTGCAAGTCTTCAAGGTGCATCATGCAGCATACTCGTCGATGAAGTGCGCTTGGATGCAGATTTTGATCCCATGGTTGATGGTAACTATAGTCGTAATCCCAGCTCTAGTCCTTTCTTGTCTTGAGAGTTTGCATGCAACTTCACATGGGGTCTTTTTTTTTTGCTCCAAGAAGAAAGCTCAAAGGAGAGGCCTGTCACAAGCCACACAATAACAGGCAGGCAGTCGCTGATTCGGAGGCAAGGACACTATTAATGCAGTGGTGCTCTCTCATCACTTGAACTGGACGGACCAACACCATGAACACTGTTTTCACTCGCTACATCGCAAGAGCATCTACTGCAGGGATCCGCAGCCTTCATGGGGGTGCTGCCAAGAAGTCGGTTCCCACACCAAGAGGTACTGCATTACCCTCGGCATGTTCCAAGGACGACGGAAAAAGAAAAAACAGGGACTGATCAGCACTAGTCCACAGGAGCATTTCGTATTCTTGGAACTATATTCCATTTTTTTTCTACTCTGCCTTTCTTGGGAGGCAAGAGCTCTCAGACATCATCTCACACTTTGTCGCCACCACTTCCTTCGTTTTTTATTTTTTATTTTTATAGGAGGAGTTCAGGACCCTGCACAATTTTTGGCAAAGATCGGCCGGAACTCGGAGCAGGCTGCAGAGAAGTTCAAGTCGTGGGACCACCTCTTTACAGCAACAACTCAGGAAATGAAGACGGACATGGCCCTTTCTGTCAAGCAGAGACGTTGGATTTTGAACTGGAGGGAAAAGTACCGGTATGTATTGACCTGACTAAACCAAGTGTGGTGTTGACAACAGAGGCAATTGTTCGGGACAAAAAAAAACATCCCATGCTTACTGTCTTGGTTCATTTGAATTGATTTTTTGGGGGAAAAAAAAAATAGTCAAGGAGTCGATCCCTATACTATCCCTCTCAAGCCTGTCAAGAAAAAGACCAAGTAAACTATGAGGTTTGACAAATCATGGAGAACACAGAGTTTCCAATCACCTCGAGCCGTAGTGTAATGGTAGTAGATGTGCTGTCGCAGAATACAAAAAAAAAATTGTCCTCAAGTCTTCTCGCTCGAATGTTAACCTGACTCTCGAGCCTTGAAAGGACGTGCAGAGAAGCCAGCAGATACACACCTCTTTCATTAATTGATTATGAGAATGCCTGTTTTTCCGGAACGCAGTTCAGGTGATTCCACATGGACAAACTCTTTTTAGTTCCATATTGACTGGAACCTCTAGTGGGATGAGATCACTCAAGTGTGCCAATAGACAGAAGCAGTTTGACGGAGGCAATAGGGCGGAAGGCGGTGAGGCTAGAGAAAATTGCTTTCGGAGCAACTGGCGGAGTGTGGGAGAGGAGAGGGAGGTCTGTGACCGTCCTGGCCAGGGCCGGCCAGCCAGGACGCAGCCCCAGGCACGGGGGGAGATGAAAGAGTCTGGCGCAGAAACAAACAATATCAGAGACAATCGGATAAGACCGCACAAAAATAACAACAAGCTGGTAGCCATCACCCAGTCTACCCCTCCGTCTCTTTTTTTTTTCTCTTCATCTCATCTTGGCACTAATTGCCATCTCATTCCATCCATCCCCATTCTTGTTTTTCTCTACGATCAGACCTGCTGCATTGGATTTGAAAGGCTGTTCTGTGCAGAGTACAGTTACGCCACCAAATTTATCAGACTCTGCATGTGAGAGCCTACTGCCAACCCTGTCTGCCACCAGTCTGTCTGTACTACCAGGATAAACAAAAAAAGCACTTGGGCCTCCAGGACGACCTTGATATACCATGAGCCTGCCAAAATGGAAGACGGAAAAGGTGCCTTCGCACAAGTTCGAGTTTATCAACATTCCCGATTTCCACTCGACCTCCTTTTGGACCCGGCTTCGGTACTCATTCGTCTGGATCATGTTCTTCAAGGCGATCCTTGTCTTTTGTGGTGACATCTGGACATGTACCATCCTTATCATCTCGGGCTCCTGGACCTCAGAGATCAAGCCGACCATCGATATCTCGATTGCTCGCTGGATTTTTACTGCCTGTATCCTGTTGTCATTCATCCTTCTCGCCTTTGACTTCAAAAAGGCCAACAAAGTCATCAAGAGTCAGGACATCTCTTACGCCGTCTCGAATGAGATCGTTTCTGCTTTTTATTGCCTGCAAAAGTATGATTATTTTTGCTTTATCGAACAGATCCGCAACTCGAACAAGCTACATGACAAACTGTCGTTCTTTGTCTTTTTTCAGCTGAAAGGCAAGTATGGCAACACATGATTCTACTGCTACTTCATCGAGGTTTTGAGGAATCACTCCTAATTCTTTTCTAACTTCCTATGTGCTACAGGCTGGAAACACTTGGTCGTCCAGGCGCCGAGACAAGTGATCAACATAATGACCTTGATTGCATTCATGAGTGCCCTTGGATTCGATTTGGATAACCTAGATGCTGTCAAGCAGATCATGCCCAACCTTAAAAATGAGGACAAGTTCACCTTTTGTGTCATGGTCTTTACATCCTTGATGTTTATCATCTCGGCCATTGCTACGTTTGTAGCCCTCGTTCTCTGGATTCCATTGGTTTGCAAAGTTAAAGGAAACCTGAAAGAGTATGTTTGTTACAAAATGGACAAGCGAATCGACAATATCATCAAAAAGACGACCAGACAACGTGTGGAAAGAAATATGATGCTGGAGAGACAAGAAGATATGATGGAGAAACAAAGCAATGGATTGGGATTCTACAGTGGTGGTAGTGGAAGCGGTAGTGGTGGTGGAAGTGGTGGCGGTATCGGCAGAAGGAGTGGAAGTTCGTCTGGAAATGCTTTCCTTGGTAAAAAGTCACCCAAGCTCCGTACGATGACTCCGAGAAGACCCAAGCCAACTCTTCCAGATATTGACGTAATCCTTGCCAACTCTGCGGCCGATGTTCGACAACCTCCAAGAGCTCGTCCATCACTTCGACAGCATCATCATCAGCGGCCACCGACAGACCAAGCATCTCTGCAGCATTATCAAATTGGATTGTTACAGATGCATGGATACACTCATCAATATCAGACACAGGACACTCTCTACCAATCCCAGGATGGTGCTCACTATCAGCAAAGGAGCAGTTACGACGCTGTGCCAACCACTGAGTCACATGCTATGCATTATCAAGGATCCCAGCATTCTCTGCCTCTTGATGAACGCCCGCCTTCCCGGACTCACAGCGTTGGTAGCAGCTCGAACAGCGTGCCTTTCCAGACTCATGCCGAGTATGAATACATGAATCCACATGTGCATCATTATCAACCACCACGACGCCAAGCTTCAATGGTGTCAGCACACTCGGCACTGACCGATGGTAGTTCACCTATCCTTTACCCACGCAGCATTGGAGGGAGGTCAACCTCCCGATCGCATATTTCGGGAACATCTTCCCAAATGCACGCTACACGGTACTACACACAACAGCAACAATTCCAGCTGCTCTTACAACATAGACAACAAAGGCAGCTGCAGAACTCTTACCAGCATCAGCAACAAGAGCAGTCGCGACATCCAGATGAACCGATTCAGTCGACACAACCGGCTGGCGCTCAGTCCTCCGAACTATTGCCAGTCCAAAGCCAACAGTACGATGACTCAGGTCCAAGAGGAACTTTTCATCGAACCAACACTGGAGATCCAGAAACATGGCCAGCACACTATGGGTTTACTTCTGAGACTATGTATAGCGAGTCTCCTTCATCTTCTCAGCATTTCACAGAGTATCAGCCAGACTCTGCTGTACTTCCCAACACGAACGACCCCTACTATGTTCATATGGCGGGTTCGCGATCTCGGGCCACCTCGATCACATCCTACAAGACGGAGCTGAGTATGGAAGGCGAGAACCAGAGCGGTAGTAATATGGGGATGAGCTCACGGAACTATTTTTCAACAGAGGGGGTCATTATGGAGGAGACAGATGCCGAGCTTTTAGAGAGGAGTGACAGCCTTGTCGATCATGGAGAGCCTGTGTATCGGCCCGACAAGACCGAGATGGAGCATTATGACACGCTCTACCGTGAGATCACACAATCGCATATCCGGGTTATGGCTAGTCGTCAGGCCTCGATTCGTTCACGCTCTTCTCAATCATCTCTCCGATCCGGTTCTTCGCCCAAGGTCTCTTATTCAAGGGCCCTTCGGGGACAACATCAGCATCCCACCTATACCCATCCTGCGGCCAACGAAAGTCGATCCAGTATCATGACGAAGCATTCTCAGATTTCCTTGACTTTTGGGCCTATTGCTGGCCCTTCTTCTATTCCGATGGCTCATGACTCAAGTAGCTGGTCACACTCGGCTCTTCATCCACCTAACCCCAATTTTATCAGTAGCCATAACCGACTCCGTTCTAGTTCCAATGCGTCCTCGACAACCGTGTCATCACGCCCTCATTCGCCTATGCATTCTTCGCCGACATCCTCTCCCAGAAGTTCGATGGACCGAACTCGGTATATACAGTATCCAGTTAATGGACAGGCGTCAACAAGTTCAACGGCAGTGCATGCGCTCCCTTCGCGTGTGTCGTTGGACTGCCTGCGACCGCGCTCAGGGTCACCCCTCAACTCTGGGTTAATGCGTTCCTCCACAACCATACCCATACGACCAGCCCATCCCCCTCTACCGTCGGTCCCTCACCTCGTTTTCCCTATGCCCCCAACTCAAACCCCAAGATCTTCGGTTGAGGTTTCAAGGGAGTCAATGGAATCCAACCAGTCTGTTCTTAGACAAAGACCAGTTTTGATCTTGCCCCCCGTCGAGCCATCCAACGTCCCAGTTCCAATTCTCACCCCACCCCTAGTCTCAACTCCAACTACACTTCTAGAGCCAGAAGCCATGTCTTCCAGTGCTCTTAGAATTGAGGATGTGATTGAAGACATTGCGGCAACGTTACCCAGCAGCTCAAACATAGACATGGGTGATGAGCTCCACAACCACACCAACAACAACAGTATCCACAGAAGTCGCAGCCGGTTATCAGTTCCAATGCCACCACCGCCCATGTCCCCACTTCCAGAACCACCCTCATCACCAATGGCAGTGATTGAGGCCGAGCTTCGATCTATGATGGAGTCGAGTCAAGCAGGGGGGTTTCTTCCAATGCCGCGTACCCCGCCAGCGACTTTAACTGTGATGGAGGTCATTGCCACAGATCCGATCGGAACGCCGACGTTACGGAGCACGAGATCGGAGTATTTTTGTGTCTCGCCCGAGGATGTGAATGTGAAAGTGGAGGTGGTGGAGGAGCAGGAGGTGGTAATAGTTCATCCCAATGGAATGACCGAGGCGAACGACCCTCTTCCAACGCCTGCACTACCTAGTCAAGCGGCGCTTTTGTTATCATCGGCAATAGAAATGACTCAAGACGTGGTAGTAGAGGAGAAAGGGGTACAGGACCAGGAACAGAATCAGAACCAGGAGAATGGAGTTACCATCGAAGCAGTCGACACTACATTGGTCACACATGAAAATTCTGCAGGACAGAGAAAAGGGGTCTCGGAGGATTTCACAAAGAACTAGAAAAAGAAGAAAAGCAGTAAAAAAAAAAAAGCAAAAAGCAAAAAGCAAAAAGCAAAAAGCAAAAAGCAAAAAAGAAAGAAAAGAGCCTGATGGGATTTTTCTTTCTCTCGTTCTTTTGAATTTCATCAACACCAAGTTAGAATAGTACGATAAATATTTGTAGAGAGAGAGAGAGAGAGAGAAGGAGACGGAGAGAGACAGAGACAGAGAGACAGAGAGACAGAGAGAGGGATAGAGAGAGAAGAGGGAGAGAGAGAGAGAGAGAGAGAGAGAAAGGCAGTGCCTGGGTAGAAACAAACAAATGAACGAGAGAAAGAAATCAGCCCGCGGCCGCTTTGTCAGTTCCGAAGGCTTAATTCAGTCACTCCTCTTACTTTCTCCCTCTCTCTCAAGATTCTTGGTAATGGCTGCAAACGGCAGATCATTTTCCCCTCCGACTCCTCTCTCTTCCCCTCTCTGGTCACCCTCCAGGACAAAAAGAGGGCTGATGGTCTCGCCCCGTTGTAGAAACACGCCACTGCGGAGTATATTACACAGAGGAAGAGGAAGGAGGTAGCTTTTTGATATTATTTTTTTTTTCTGCAGCTCCATCCCGCACTTCACTCTTTTTTTCTCATCGCCCTCTTTTTTTTCAGCTCATGATCAAAATGATTGGTCCACAGAGCGGGGCGAGAGAGGGGGAAAGGGAGAGTTGAGTCTCGGAGGAGTAACAAAACTCCTCTTTGTATCCAACAGACTCTTCACCCATTACAATCGCTTCCGCTACTACTGAGAACTACTAGAGACTACTATCGTCTTTCTCTTCCGTCGCCCTTCCGCGCCTCTTCCTCTCACGCTCATTTCCTCTTTTTGTTTGCACAGAAGAGCATACGGGAGAAGGGGGGGAAAAAAGGTTTTGTGTTTCTAAAAGTCAACTAGGTCCAGGACGACGGGGCAACGGCTCATCACGCTATTTTCTTTCTTTCTCTCGCACTTTGCATACTCTATTCTCTCTCTATCTTTTCTCCGGCTATGTTTGAGCATCCTTTCTTTGCTTCTCAGAGAAGAGAACAACCAAGCCGAGTCGAAGGATGGATGGATGGACCGGGTCTGCTAGTGAGTATGCTTGCGGAGGAAATATGTTTGTGTCTTTCAAAAGGGGAAAGAAATTGTAGAGGAAGGAAATGGATGGAGTGATTGGAGGAGAAGGCGGAGGGAAATAGAAAGATAAGAAAAGGAAACGAAGAGCAGCTGACATGGCTCAATGTCGAGAGAGTGTCAGGAGAGGTCGAGAGAGGTCGAGAGGAGTGGAGAGAGACTGAATGAGATTGAGGAGAAAAAAAAAACTCTTTGGCTTTGCATTTTTGTTGTTGTTTCGCCCTGCAATGATTCAGAAACGGTGCTGAGCAAAGCACAGGAGGAAAGAGTCGAGAGGAGGAGTGCTCATTAACAGGAGGCATTTTTTTTTCTGGTGCGGGGAGAATTTACATACCTAGGATACAATACCAACACCAATACGCGACGAGGCGGAGGTAGAGAGAGAAAGAGAGAGAAAGAGAGAGAAGCTAAAAAAGATAGAAAAGGGACACGCGGATGTGTAGAAAGATAGAGGTGCAAATAATCGCGGATAGGAAGAAGTTGGATGGAGGCTGAAAGATTGAACGGCGAAAACGAATCACATACTTTTGTATTTTGTCCCTGTCCGTGGAGAGAGCGTTTTCCTCAAGGAGATTGAAACAAGAGAGAAAATGTCGATTGAACCACTGAAAAAGATGTGAGGAGGGAGGGAGGGGCATCGCCAAAGACCTGACTCATACCAGACAATCATCTCTCCTTCTCTTCCTTGCTTCCGCATGTATGAAGAACGATGGAGAAAAATTAAAAAGGAGGTGAGGGGGAGGGGGGTGAGTAGCTGAATGGGCACAGGACACAGGCTCGGACTTGCCCGTGCAAAAAAGAAGAAGGAGGCTTTGATATGTGGAGTGGATAAAAGTAGATTATCATGTCGCGTCTAGGGTTGATCATTGTATGAGAACGAAACCAACGGGGGAGGGGGGAGTGATTTTCTAATGCGTGCGTGCGACAAACGTTGGGGTGGTTGCAGAGGAGCAAAGAGCAGGCAGAAGGGCGATGTGAGAGAGAATGCAGGAATGAGTGCGCAGACACATGACTGGGCCGAATGCTGTATGCAAGAATAGAGGGTGGTCAAATAAATGAAGGTTCAGCACTACTGTAAACTAGCATATCAACCGGGCTTTACTGAATGTTGACGGAGTAAGAGGAGGAATCCTGATACACACACACGGATCAAGGAAATTTTTTACACAAAGATTGGTCTCGAGTGTCAAAGTCGCCATACACCTTTTTTTTTTTTTTTTTTTTTTTTTTTTTTGTATCCGAGGCCTTGGTTGGATACATGGAGGCAAGGGGTGGGAGTTTGGTCGCAAGCTTGGAGCATACACTAGGCCCCAGTGGGTTAATAGATCTGTTGTGATGTGACGCCTTGACCCCTTTTTATACAAGAAGAAAAAAATTATTAATGACAATTGGTAAAAGACCCCAGAATCGAGCTTCTTTTTCTCAATCAATTCCCCCCTTCCCCCATAAAAAAGAGATGCAAAGACGATGCGGGGGCAAGCGTGCAGTGTGTGTGTGTGTGTGTGTGTGTGTGTGTGTGTGTGTGTGTGTGTGGATGGTGTGGGGTGAGTGAGTTCGGGGGAAAGCCATGGCAGAGTCCGTGATTCTGTTTGCTTTTTTCATCCTTCCAAGTCGTTCCTTCATAAGCCTACGGAAATATATTGTTCACTTCAAGAAAGACAGAATAGCTTCCAACTCTATTGTGAGATGTTCGCTCTGCTCGCGTATTTGCGTGTGTACCCGAAAAACATACCTGAGCGGCCCAGTACTCTTATTTTATGTACTCTTTATTCCGTATGGTTTGTCCAAAGGGTCTTAGCGCCCATCCGAGGAAAACAACTTTGTAGGCTCAGCTGAGCTGAATCAGGACATTCTGCACCCTCCCCCTCTCCCCTTCCTGCAACCGAAAAATAAAAAACCTTCCCAAGCGATCCGAGTATCCTGCCGAGCACTTGCAGCCGAGCTCACCCTAAATCTCTGCCGAAACGATGTGGGCTTCGCTTGGCTTGTGAAGGGCTTATTGAAAGAAGTCTTCTTCCCTCAATTTCGGTTGAATCCCTGAGAAGAGAAGATGCTCACTTTTTTTTCTTCTTCTTTTCTCCAACAGTCTTTTAGGGCCCCGTGCTCCGCGGCTTGTCCACAGCCTCAGTGACAGACTATTTCACGAGGGCGTGGTCTACGCGAGAGCCTATTGGCCGTAAATGATTGAATGCAGTGGAGAATTCCTTCACAAGGGTAGCATCATTCCCCTCTGTCTACATTGCTTGAATGAAAAAGTAGGTAAAAGAGCTTGTATTCAATAAAATCTGTTGTTGGTAGTCTATTTCTATCCCGAAACAAAGCTTGGAGGGGAAAGGCGTTCAGATACAAAGGGCTACAAGTTGTAATGTTGGGCGTCCGCTCACTGTGGCTACGTTGAGAAATTTAGCACAACAGTGATCGAGTATCTCTTTTTCTTTTTTTGACAGTGATCAGCTTGTACCTGAGCCATCCAGTGAAGCCAGAAGTCCTGCATTATTGGCCCTTTCGGACATCCCCGCCTCCTTTCCTCCTTGAATGGCGCGATACTGTACGCTCTCGTTCGTGTGTGCATGTGCTTGGTGAGCATGTGGGTGTGGAGAGTAAAGGAATCCTTGGTTTTTGTCTCCCAAAAGAGGTTGAAGATCTGCCCCAAAAAACTAAATTAGAGTTGGTTTTTGCGTTGAGATGAGTTATGCTCATCTTTAGCTATCACAGCGAGTATACCATGTACCTATTGTCCACAAGAATACCCTAGGATCAGGGCGGGAGTGCGTGTGTTGTGTGAGGCTCCTGGGTGATTCATAGTGCGACTTGGCTCTTTGTCTTGGGTCAGGAAAAAAACGGGCTCGAATCCTTGGGCACCAAAGACTGTTTGCTTCCTCATGATAATTTTGGAGGCGTCTTCAAACGCGGATCCATCGGCTCCCGTCAATGCCTCGTGGTCCTTTATTCTCCTTGAATGTCATAGTGTGTCAGATCGCAACCACCTTTATGGAGCTGTCCAAACACAATGTCTAGCAGTGATCTTTCCTCCTCAAGGGCTTTGTGTTTAAAGTCCTATCGCTCTTATGAAAAGGGTCATGATCCTACTATATCCTCCGAGAAAAGTCCTGTTTTTCTACTTCTTCTCGAGACGCTTCGCCTCGACTCATGAACAACAAGAGAAAAGTATCTAAAAACCACAATCCTGGATCCTCGGATCGGAAATTCCTTGGACGCCAACTTGTTTTACGCAAAGATAGGGTCTTGGAAAGGGTCGAGCCGAGCTTTTTTACTGTTTTCCTCTTGAGCAAGTAATTCACTAGGTACTCTTGGGTGGAAAGAGCTCATGCCATCCCCTTTTCTGATATCAGATGCTCAGACGCCAAGTCTCTTCCGCCCCACCACATCGGAACGGTCTTTGGGAAGGAAAGGGAGAGGGGGCCAAGGCGATGGCTACAGAAGCTCACAACCGTGTTTGTACGAACATGTGTGCATGCAATTAACCCTGAATTTAGCATTGACGAACAACCGAGCGGAAGAGCACTGTCGACATTCTGCATCGACATTATTGTCGAGGGTAGGCCAGAGGGGGAGAAGAAGAGGAGGAAGAAGAAAAAGGAAGAGGAGACAGGCATTGGAGAGCATACCAGAGGTACATGGCCTCAGCAGCCGCGCGCATAAAAACTGCACGAAGTGAGAGATACATTTGGGCCAGTCCAGGCAAGCCCACACAAGGCGGAGAGGACTCGAGCCACTGGTCCAGGAGCCCTAGACGGCAACAGCGGCCGACGAAAACAAGAGAGGGTGGGCGTAAAAAAAGAGGGAACGCTATCCTCTCAGTATGCGTGTGTATATGTTCCAGGTGTTTGCTCTGATAGACCAATCCGGGTTTGGCAGTCAAAAACCTGCTTTGTGGTGCCTGCCACAATGCTCCGCTGATATCAGACCAGGGACCTTTCTTGGTCGCCATTATCGCTGCCTCCTACCCTACGACCATTGGCTCGGGTCTTTGTAGTTAGTCCTGTAGGCAGTCCATTCAGCCATGAAAAAGATGTGTGTTCCTGGAAGGAACATTTCCAGTACTTATTAGTGTCCACGGGGCACAGAAAATAAAAATGAGCCAGGCTTGAGACTGGTGTTCATTGGGTTTGTAGCCCCTCTCAAGTTTCTTTCTATCCCACCCTTTCAACCAGTAGCTTTCTACTGAAGGAAAGAGGGATAAGGTAGGAGAGGCTCGCTGACCGACGACCTCAAGGATCTGTGGGGTAAACAAGGGGGGGTTCGACAGCTTGGCATTGCCGACCAGGTTACTCTCCGTAGCAGGAACAGCAACGCACAGGCGGGCGCAAGAGAACAACAAACACGCAGCTGCCAATAGAGGGGAGAACTACCTCGGGATCTACTGCTGTTCGGAATTGCTCCTATTGCTCATACTGGACTGCGTCTATTTCCTGGCCTCCTAGACCCTCGCCTTTGAATTCTCCTTCCTGCGCTGCTCAATAATGATTGAATAGCCGAAGCAGAATACAAGAAATGAATAGGGAGTTGCGTTGGACTAAACCCAAAAAAAAAAAAAAACACTTCGCCCTCTTCAGCGGTACCATGACTTGGTAGTCGCTGACATGTGTGTGCTACAACATGTCCTTTTCTCCTCTCTCTCTCCCTCTCTCCCTCTATTTTTTTTTTTGGGAAAAGGGCATATAACAAGACCCAGATTTCCCTCTTTTTTTTTCACAACCCGTTCTCTCTCTTTCTCTCGCACCATCCCCAACTCAAAAGCACACTCATCACGGTTTCGCTGACCGACATCCAACGACCCTTTGTCTTTTCCCAACTCCTTCTCACGCCAGACAATAATTATTTTGTCCGCTGCTTTACCACTTAATCCTCCTCCTCCCCTCTCTTAGGTGCCTTGACTAACGCCCCTCCACAGGCCCGCGCTCTCATACCCCCCCCCCTCACCCTCTCATCTCGACCCACCACACACACACGCCATCTTTTACCAGATCACTGGAACAAAGCCGTTGCTTCCCTCTCCTTGCCCACCTGTCTCAAACGCCTTCCTCCTCTCTTTCTTATCGTCATGGGAGTTTTCGGCGAAAAGCACACCTCGTTGACACGCGAGCAAAAGCGGCAATTGATTCATCAGGCAGACACTCACAAGCTACGACCAACAGAGGTCTGCGACTGGGTTCTGGCTACATGGGGTCTTCGAATTGCTCGAGTGACCGTCTACTCGATTCTTCATAAGCAGCGCGCTTCTTTGATGGCTGGCCACAAAGACCTTTACCAGAGCATGCAGAATGGCTTTGGTGTAGGATCGTCGACATCTGCCTCCTCCACAAAACCCGGCTTCACCAACCTCAACTCTTCAGACAACGCCTGTTTGGGTCAGAACAAGGCCGTAGGTCGCATTAACAAGTACAGGACGAGCTCCGGCGCCGGCAGTGCGAGTGTTGGGAGTGATCGCTCCACGGATGGGCCTATTGGCGAAGGTAGGCGAAAATGTAATAATGAATACAAATATGGATAGGACCTTTTTTTTTTTTTTTTTTTTTTTTTTTTTTTCCTTTCCCTTCCTCCCTTGGATCAGCCCAGCAATTTGGTGCCTGTTGGTGGCAGTGTTGGTATCAGTGATGGTATCAGTAGCGGTGTCAGCGTCACAGCCCCCTTCCCCTTTCCACTCCTCGCCTGTTCCTGCCGATCCGGCCAAGGGATGTTGCGGAGAGGCCCGACTCTTTCTTTCTTTCTTTCTTTCTTTCTCTCTCTCTCTCTCCCCTTCTCTCTTTGGTTCTCCACATTCAAAGGAGCGGCAAGTGGCATGATGGCTGAACCAAGAAAAAGACGTTAAACAGAGTCGAATCTTATTCAGTCCGTTGTCACCCTCTTTTCCGCTCTTTGCTCCTCCCAATAAGGTTCATGCTTCGTCCTGTGCATTGTGGGGACGCATATGCACGCACTCAATCCAGCTGCTCTCCTTTGTCCTTCCTTCGTCCTTCCTTTGTCCTTTGTACTCATCTCTACACTTATTCAGTCTGCCCCTATTCTAAATATCGATCCGAGTCGGCTCGCTTCGTCTCAAAAACTGCTATCTTGGCTCACATTTTCTGCTCATTTTCTTTCGAATTTAGGCGCTCGCTGGGAAGGACAACTCAAGCGTGTACGCGAACCTGCCTCGGTCGAGCTCGATAGGGCTATGGTTGCATTCCTGAAAAGCTCGGCCGCTGTAGATGCGCACGGTCGTCGTCTCAATGATGCCGAGTTGCAGTCGCATGCTCTCCGGCTAGCAAAGACCATCCCCAGCGCAAGCCGAATGCGGTGCTCCTTCGGCTGGCTTCGTCATTTCAAGAGGCGGCTAGGTGTCCAGTGGGCAGCGGATCGGCTCGGTCGGTACAGGTGGATCATTGAGATGGATGAAGATAACAACGAAGACAATGGCGACACACAAGACTCCAGCGCCGAGTCTTCCTCTTCTCCGAATGAGCCCGGCTGTGCCGGCCATTCAGGCTTCGTTTCCTCCTCAGCCGCGACACCTGCTCATGATGGTGCTCTCACCCCACCCACACATCACCGCCTCCAGGCTCACTCTTCCCATCCCACTCTCCGCCAAGCAAGGGCCCAGGGCCAGGCATGGTCCTCATCTTCACAAGCCGGGTCTCATGCGCCTGCAGAGGACGACGAGGACGATGACGAAGAGTACCACTCAAGCAACGAGGTGCCTCCAAACTCGCACGAGGCCACTGTCGCACACCATCATATCCTTGCCCCAACAGATAGGCACTCGAGGTCTGGTCCGCTACCAACTTCGTCCTCGACTCTCCTCTCCACGGCCGCCTACGCCCCGTCCATGGTCGATGCTGGTCAGCACGTGTATCGTACACCGGAGCAGCTCCGCTTCCACGCCTTTACACAGACACCTCCTTCGTCCTCCTATCCGCTCTCCACAGATCTCACCCAGTCCTACCCCACGCCCTCACTCCTCCAACCTTCACACAGTCCGCTCCTTGACCTCCAACCAGCGCAGTCATCACCTCATCCTCAGACGCCACCTGCTTCCTCCTTTCTCCACACGCCCTTCCCGACTATCGCCTCGTCCGCTCCGGAGCAGCATCATCAGCAGCCTTCTTCTCCGTCGATCCTCGACTCGTTCCCTAACTTGTTTGAGTCTCTTCCTTCCATTGCCACACCAACGGCCGTCCCAACGACCCAGGTCTTGCTCGACAACAGCCATCATTCTTTCTCAGCACTCAGCACCTCTGCCCCTGCATCTCTTTGCCCTAGCGATGACAAGTCTGGACAAAACTCACAGCCTTTGGGCCTGAATGTGGACGGAAGCATTCGCAAGATTCCGACCAAGGGTGAGGCCTACGACATGCTTCAATCGTTGTTGCTCTACTATGAACAGGATCACCATTTTCTGGGAGAACAGCAGACGCTGTTGTTGCCAAGGTGGATCCATCAGCAACGTCAGATTATGCACCAGAGCAGTGAGAATGATCCTCGACTCTACTGGATGCGTCAGGAGAACCATCCCACGGTGTCATCGGCTTTTGGTGACCAGAGTAATAGCCAGCGATCGCTTTCTTGCAGTCCTCAACAGCAACAACAGCAACAGCTACATCGTGCTCTTTCCACGGCCTCATCTTCGCCTCCGCTCTCGCCCTTGTCTCCCGCGAGCCACGCAAGTACATTGACACCCATGTCCACGCATTCAACCACCGCGGCTGGTGTTAGCTCCTCGATTGTGGTATCTGCTGCTACTGTTTCGAGCCCAATCACTTCTGGACTTGAGCATTTGAACGCGAGTGCATTTCCATCCCTCACATCAACAATTGAGCAACAAATGTTTTATGCACACCATCAAGCTCTCCAACAGCAGTTTGCGCTTCAACAACAACATCAGCAACAACATCACCATCATTCAACTTCGTCGTTGCTCTTTGCTCATTTGCCACAGGCGCCTACATCACGTCCACAAGCATAGAGAGAGAGAGAGAGAGAGAGAGAGAGAGAGAGAGAGAGAGAGAGAGAGAGAGAGAGAGAGAGAGAGAGAGAGAGAGAGTAGAAAGACATTTAGCCAAAATACCTTGTACAGTAATTTTTTGTTTCTTAATAGAACATTCAACAAAGTTCATTTTTTCTATCCTGGAAAAAAAACGCGTTCTGGTCTTTTTATTATTTTTTACTCGATACGCCACACAGAAGACGACGGTAGTGCGAGAAAATTTGTCCAGGTGACTTCTGGGCCAGTACAGTAGCTCTTTCTGGAGGACTGGAAGGGCGAGCGCAGCCGAACTTGACGTTGAGCTGGAGATCAAGTCTCCGTTGTATGTGGGTCATGTTCATTTGACTCCCTTTCCCTCCTTTTCGGGACGTTTTTTTTTGTCTCTCCAAGGGTCAAAACCCACTCCAAATGACTCTGAGAAAAGAGTCAGCCTCTCACTCTCTCTCACTCTCTCTCTCTCTCTCTCTCTCACTCTCACACTCTCTCACACTCTCTCACGCACACTTTCACACTCTCTTTCCCACCCACTCTCTCACCCTTCTCCTCCTTTCTTCTTTGCCTCGGCCTTGTCCCGACTTTTCCTCAACAATATGACAAGTGTGCACTCAACTTCCAACACGGATGACTCTAGTAGTACTAAGGCTGGATCCTACCCGGTTGCCTCGGCCTCCTTAGAGAAGCAAGCGTTGACTGACCAAGAAAAAGAACCCATCCTCCAACCCAACCGCCGTCGATTTGTGCTCTTCCCTATCCAATACCAGGAAGTCTACCAAATGTACAAACAGGCCATGGCCTCATTCTGGACCACAGAGGAAGTTGATCTCACCAAGGATCTCTTCGATTGGGAAAACAAAATGACTCCTGACGAACGACTCTTTATTGTCCAAGTACTGGCATTCTTTGCAGCAAGTGATGGGATCGTGAACGAGAACCTAGTGGAGCGGTTCTCGAACGAGGTCCAGATCCCGGAGGCGAGGTGTTTCTATGGATTCCAGATCATGATCGAAAACGTGCATGCCGAGATGTATTCGTTATTGATTGATACCTATGTCAAGGAACCAGAGGAGCGAGAGCGACTCTTTGACGCTATTGATACCAGTAAGTCGTCTTTTCGCTAAAAGAAAAAAAAAATAAAGCCCAACACTGGAAACTTGGGATAATCGGATTACAGCGATCAACGCCCCGGCCCCAAACCAAGAGTACCAGACCGGGACCAGGATGTTTTCAATATTTCTCGTCTATGAATAAGAGGCATCAGTACAACAATCATCTTATGGCTATACTTCAGTTGTCACGATCTAGGAAAGGGAGCTCTCGGATGCATCTTGACCATTTCCGACATCAACCAACATTCATCCGTTAAACCAAGAGATTCCAAAGAGCGGATGTATTAAATCATGAATAATATTGCTTCCATCTAGTTCCTTGCATAGGTAAAAAAGCAACCTGGGCCATGAAATGGATCTCGGACCATCAGTCCACCTTTGCAGAACGTCTTGTTGCCTTTGCGGCCGTCGAAGGGATATTTTTTTCCGGTTCGTTCGCTTCCATCTTTTGGCTCAAGAAACGAGGTTTGATGCCTGGCCTAACCTTTTCCAACGAACTCATCTCTCGGGACGAAGGTCTTCATACCGATTTCGCCTGTCTCTTATTCTCGTTGCTCCAACACCGACCGGATCCGAGTCGAGTTGAGGCCATCATCACAGAGGCCGTTCAGATCGAACAGGAATTCTTGACGGAATCGCTTCCTGTGCAACTGATCGGGATGAATGCTCAACTAATGTGTCAATATATTGAATTTGTCGCGGATCGACTGCTGGTAGCCTTGGGGAACAACAAGGTATATCAGGTTGAGAACCCATTCGAGTTTATGGATTTGATCTCGTTGCAAGGCAAGACCAACTTCTTTGAGAAGCGGGTATCAGATTATCAAAAGGCTGGTGTCATGGCAGCCACGACTCTAGGGAAGAAAAACAACAACTCACAGCACAATGTGTTTACACTGGATGCTGACTTTTGAGCGCTCACGAAGAATTCCTCTTTCCTCCCTCCCCTATCCTTTTCCTGTAGTATCATTAAACCTTAGTATCTCCTTGTAATCTGATAATGCCATCACCAACCCTTACTAAGCATTCCCTTCCCTCAAAGAGTCCTATCTCACTCTTAGCTCATAGAACCAGATATATTGGGTAATTTTTTTTTCTTTTCTTTTCTCAGTTGAAATGAAGGGTAGATATTTGCTAAAATGAGAGAGTGCTCCTTGCTTTGTGTTGTCCTCCTTCCTTCTCCAAATGTCCCATGCGGGAAAAGGTGAACCCGCAGGACAAGGCTCTTTTTAGAATCGCTTCATGTTGTCGCTCTTTTTCGACATCTTGAAAGCCATGACCAGAGCAACAAAGACTCCACAGGCAGCCAGTGCCTGGAAGTACCACATCACCCCCGACTTTTTCTGTGGAGGAGGGGCCGTGTTCTTGCTCTATCATCGTTTAGGGGATAAAGCAAAGGATATCAAGAATTAATTCATAATATTCTCACCAAACATATCTCTCAGTCTCCTCAGATGCATATGCCTTGGACTTACTCTCAAAGGCGCGGCCTTGGTAAAGGTGTTGGTCGTGATACTGATAATGTCGTGATTGTCATGAACTTCTCCTGTCACAGAGGTGAATCCCAAGTAGGCGATCTGAGGGAGCTTGATACCTGTCAAAGAGAAGCAATCATCCCACTGATCCCAAGCCTTTGTCTGGAGTTTGAACTGCATTTTTTTTTTTTTTTTTTTTTTTTTTTGAGCCCAGAGGATACTTGTTATCAGTATATTTCATTCCCTCCTCTCGATTTCTTCCGCTTTCTGAGAAAAAAAAATATATATATACGTATGGTAGAGAGCCAGACAAGATAAAAATCTTACCGTCAAATCGCCCGTCTCGCGGTAATAAGTAATACGACCCTTGGTAGGGACATTCTTGCTACGGAAATCCGACTCGCAGAAGCCGATCCTGTTGGCACGACCATCGTTCGCAGAGAGTCGTATGAGGTATGACCATCGCCCAACATGGCCATCACGAATGGGAACGAAGTGCTTTTTTCAAACCAAATCCGGGTTAGCATGGAGAATACCTTACTTGAGAGAAAAAAGAAAAAAAAAAAAAAAAGAATACTTACAGCTTGACGCGAGTTGGCATAGGTGTCAAAAAGATACCAAGTCCCTCAAAGTTATCCCGATTGCCAAAGACAGGACCCATCTCCGCACGTTCTTTGGTCAACCATACCGCAAAACCGTCTCCATAGAGTCCATCTCCCTTTCCATCGACCTTGAACTCGAACTCGACCTGGAAATTAGCCGAGGTAATTGGCTACGTTATTTCAAGAGGTTGGATTGACAAAAAAAAAAAAAAAAAAAAAAAGGATAGTAATAATAGTTGTTATATAAAGGTAAAACGATCCAGGAGATGAAAAGTTAGGGGTCAAAATACCAACTCTATTCATCTTCCACACCAACAGCTTTAGAGCGGAACAAAAAAAAAAAAAAAAAAAAAAAAAGGACACATACAAGGCGACTCCAGAGGTATCCTGTCTTGGATGGGACATCGGCCGTGAGTCGGATATACTTGTTGGTATTGATCAAAGCGTCGCCTCCAAAGTCAAACCAACGATTTTGAAGATCCTGGTCTGTATAATGATTTTGATTTTTCCCAACCACAAACAAGTATGACAGGGAACAGAGAGAAAAGTCTGTTAGTTGCAGAGTTCCTCGCTTTTGGTCTTTTGTGTAAGTGAGCATTGCTCGTGTGGAGCGGGCTTGCTGGAAAGAGGAGGAGAAAGGAAGGAACAATGAACTGCATCGTTCATCACCCTTGCTGTCCTTTTTGACTCTGAAATGAGAAAGAGATGAGACCTATTTCCTATCTAATTGGCTTACCGATATAAGGCATATAGATGGAATGCGTGCGAAGAGGATGAATGTTGTCTTCCTCCTGGCCATATACCATGGCGGCCGTCGAAAGCAGCGCCACTCCTGCAAAGAGGATCTTTTCGACGAGTCCCTTTCCCATTGAAGTTCTTTGTCTCTGCTACGGATGAGTATTCGCGTGTGTGTTGAGTAGTGGTCCGATGGAAATCGCCTCTGTCTGGACTGTCCTGTGTCTTTTTCTTTTGGATGGAGATCCCAAATCGGTAGAGTGAAGGGAGGTTAGTCCTGAAAAAAGAAAAAAAAGAAAAAAGAGTTCTAGGATGAACAGATTGCAAGAAAGTACTCATCCCCTCCCACTTCACCGCGTCACTCGACCAGCCACCAAACCCTGGAATAATTTTAAATAGGCTCGAAGGGTGATTAGCTTTTTACTAAATTAAGCGTCTACATTCGCTGACGACGGATACTCTTGCGCATATTCGTATACTGCAAGACCTCTTGCCGTTCCATCATAAAAATGGCTCGCTCGATATTACGCGAGTTGAATCCTTGAGTCTCGAGCTCTCGTACCAATACTGCCGTCGGGATCTGAGAGCCAATCGCTAGACGACGACGAATCGCTTCCTCGACTTGACGCACCTCGGCTGCTCCTTGCTGACGTGTCTGGCCATCCACTATTATGTCAAGAAAAGTTAGACTAACGAAGCTCTATGCCTAAGGGTCCATCATACACAGACACATTGCTGAATGCGGAGGAAAAAAAAAAGACTTACTAGTTCCAGCATTGACAGCATCCATAGTGGAAAACTTAAACAATCGGATCGCCTCATCCACATGCTCTTCCGTCGCGCGCGGAGAAAGAGTCATCTTGGCCAACGCCTCCGATGTACGGACAATGGCTTCCAACTGACGCACCGTAATAGGAATCGATGTCCTCACTCCTTCTAGATCCTGCATATGACCCACTGTCGATCGGATACTCACAAAGTGACTACTCAACTTTTCGGCCGCCTCTTTGGTCAATCTTGGTGCTGACTTGAGCTTACAGTAGCTGATATAATTCTTCATCTTTTCAATACTGAGCTCGCTCGCTGCCGTCTCGGAGGGGCGGTCCATATGCACATTCATGACGTGGCGCGCAATAGTCATATCCCGTCCTTCATTGTGTTCATCCTTCAAGATAAAGATCATGTCGAATCTGGACAAAATAGTTGTCTGAAAGTCAATGTTCTCTCCTGCCGATCGCATGTCGTCATAACGTCCAAAGACAGGATTTGCCGCCGCAAGAACCGAAGTTCTCGAGTTGAGAATGGTCGTGATACCAGCCTTGGCAATCGAGATTGTTTGTTGTTCCATAGCCTCGTGAATCGCCACTCGATCTTCATCGCGCATTTTATCAAACTCATCAATGCAAACAACGCCACCATCTGCCAACACCATCGCACCTCCTTCCAAGTAAAACTCGCGGGTCGAGGGTTCACGGACGACCGAGGCGGTTAAACCAGCGGCACTGGATCCCTTTCCGGAAGTGTAGACCGAGATGGGCGCTACCTTTTCCACAAACTTCAACAGCTGAGATTTGGCGGTACCGGGATCACCGAGCAAGAGTACGTTGATATCTCCACGAAGTTTCATTCCATCCGGAAGCACATTTTTTGATCCACCAAACAACAAGCACGAAATCGCCTTTTTGATATCTAGTAAAAAGAAAAACGAAAAAAAAAGAGAATGTATCGAATGGCACCGATAGGAACAATCAGTAAAAGCATAGATCCGCGCTTAAGGAGGCCCTAGTCTCCTCTTTTTCTTGATCTCCAATAAAAATAAAAATAAAATGAAAACAATCAAAATACCGGATGGCTTTTATACACACCATGGTTGCCGAAAATCGATGGGGCAATGCTGTTGGCAAACTTTTGGTACAGTCCTGGCTCGCGCGACATGGCGATAAATTCTTCTTCCTCCTCATCTGTGAAATTCCTCCGACGCCCTGTAGAGTCTGTGTCCGTATCAACGCCAACCACGCGAATATATGGTGTCCTGATCGCCACAGCGCCACCACTTCCCCTCTATTTACAAAATCATTTAGAAAGAATTGGAGAAAAATGTGAGAAAGAAGCATTTTGTCACGAAAAAAAAGAAAGAAAAGAAAGCGGCCTTATTTTGAAGACATACGCTGGCTTTGGTCTGGAAAACAGAGTAGATTCCCATGATGGTCACTCGTGAACCTGGAACAACACGGTTGGTCAACTCTCTGTCCGCACTCAATAAAACGTGGCGAGGCAACTCTCCTACGGGAACATCGTCAGGAGACTCTTGGAGTTTAAGAATCTGTTGATCCACGCACTTGGAATTATCGTGGTCCACAATATAGGGGTCCATTCCACATCCCTGAGGATTGGGCTCCGCTCCAACATTCCTAAAAGCGAGAGAGCATTGACATTTTTTTTTGTTAGTCGAGATGAAAAAAGCAACAGGGAGGAAAAAGCGGATGGCTGAAACTGTGTGAAAATCAGGGACCTACAGGTCGCATGTACGAGGCATCGAGACACCCGAGAATCCTGCTTGGATAGGAAGCTTCTTTGTTTTGGAGCATGTCTTGCAGCGGATCTGCAGAACAGTCGCCTTGGAAGTCAAGGGCGAGGCTGCAATGATGATTCCTGAAATACGAATGAGCTTTGAGATACTGTTCGCCTACAAAAAGTTTGTTTCCAGTGTTGAGTGTGTGAGGTATGAGACGAGTCAAAATGAAAGAGGGAAAAAAAAAGAAAAAAAGAGGTCAATGACTAGAGGATCAGGCAAAGTTCATCAATAAGACACACACAACGAGCAAAGGGTATTTACGTTGAGCTGACGGATCTTGATCATGTTGGCGGTCGAGCTCAATGCCACCTGATAGTCCTCAATCTCAAAATCGACATTGGAGGAAGCATATAAAATCCTCTTTGCATGCATCTTGACAGCATTTTCAAACTGAAGAACGTCCAGCGTTGACAAAAGAAGGGATAACGCGTGAGTTAGAGAGAGAGAGAAAAATAATGAAAGAAAGGGTCATGACATACACTTTTCTCTTATCCACATTAGATCCCAGATTTTTCGTTTTTTTTTTTTTTTTTGTAGGCGTCAAAAGGTTGTAAGACAGTACCAGTGGCAACAGCTCTGTAGGGCGTTGGGTCATGCTATGCGCCAATTCTTGGTTGAACGAGATTAAATGGCCGATGTCGACTTCCAGGTAATGGCGCTTCAGCATTGTGTTTTGTCGCAGCTGGTCGCTATTGGCAGTATAAAATAAAAAAAGGCGATAATGAACGTTGAGTGCCCTGAAGATACGCTAAGGAACGCGTTGCACTTTCTCCCGCAAATGCAGAGAAAACGCCTCCTAAACCCGTGTTCATGGACCTTGTCAGACATTACCGATAGATGTAAACGCCATTAATGTGGAATTGCTGGATGAAAGCAAAGAACAGCTCCTGGATCTTGTCCATAGTCGTCTGCTCAGCATTGTCCTGTGGTGGCAACACCTGAGCAGTGTGAATGCGACCAGCGTCCCAACCGATGTTTGCCATGGCTGCTTGTTTAAGATATAAAGCGATTGGTCTAAAAAAGAGCTCGTTGGTGAAATTCCTGAAAAAAGGCTGTTGAGACTGGAGAAGGACTCAACTGTCAGTAATCTCCAAGAAAGAGTAAAGACAGAAACGTTGGTCAAAGGCTCGCTTAGAAAGCTTGGACTCTTTATTTTTACTAGACAGTCCCTGTTTTTGCCACAGCAAAAAACGTGACTCTTTTTCAGTTTCTTTTTTTTTTTTCTTTTTTTTTTTTTTTTCTTTTCTTTGGAGCCAAGTGATTTCGTTCATTTCGCTCTTGTCCAGACCATACTAATCTTTTCCACATGGCGCCCCCAAAGAGCAAAAAGAATGTTGGCCTCGGTCAAGCAATCATCAAGGCTCGGTTCCAAGGTCGTTCAAGGCCAAGGGATGGAGACGAAAAACTTGTATGTTCCCTTATTTTTTCATGCGAATACCGCTCTTTATTTTATTTTATTTTTTATCTTGAGGCCGTTGCAGAGGGGAGAATTGTCGGTTGCTGCGGCACATTTTCTCTTAAAATGCGCAGAAGAGCTTGGAGGCAGATCCTAACCAGGGTGCAAATATCCGTTACACTCTTTTTACATGACATTGTAGCACTCTGCCGAAATCGACGATGGCCCAGCATGGACTCGACTTCAGTCAGTGACTCAGGAGGGTGATCTAGAGTCATTCTTGAGCACCGCTGAGTTGGCAGGAACTGAGTTTACGGCAGGCAAGTGACCTTTTCATGTCTTCCTTTTTTGACTCTACTTCATTAAAGACCGAGCCAATTGCCCTGATCTGTTGTCAAGTCCTCAGTTTGGAGCTTTAGCTAACTTGTTACCTGATCATACTTATCATGTTGTCTCCAATAGAAAAGCTAAACATCAAGGTCATTTCGAATCAATACCAGAATCCATTTATGCTGACAGCAGCTGAAGAAAAGGAAAGACTCGGCAAACATGCCGAATTCAAGGCGAGTCTGACAGTGCCTCGTCGTCCTCATTGGAACGAGAACACCACCGCAGCCGAACTTCAACATTCGGAGAGGACCTCGTTCTTGGATTGGCGTCGTGAACTGGCTACCTTGGCCGAACGCGAGAATCTGTTGTTGACCCCATTCGAACGCAATATTGAAGTCTGGCGACAGCTTTGGCGAGTCATTGAGCGATCTCATCTTGTAGTCCAGATTGTAGATGCTCGAAACCCACTTTTCTTTAGAAGCACAGATTTGGAGACTTATGTCAAGGAAGTCGATCCCAGGAAGGCAAATCTATTGCTTATCAACAAGGCTGATTATCTCTCTGTCAAGCAGAGGAAAAGATGGGCAGATTACTTTGATTCCGAAGGCATTCGCTATACCTTCTTCTCGGCCGCCCTTGCAAAGGAGAGGCAAGAGAAAGAGCGGGCTGAACAGGAAAGGCTAGAGTTGCTTGCAGAGGAGATGGCGGCCATGAAGGCATCCAGATTTGAGGAGGATGATGACGAGGAGGAGGAGGAGGAAGACGAAGATGAGGAAGAAGACGAAAAGACCCAAGATCCAAAGGAAACAGAACAGGCAGAGGGCGAAAAGAAAGATGGTGCAACAGATAGCAAGGACCTCAGTGCTGAAAAGACTGTTGAGGCAGAGGCTGGATCTCATAACAAGGGCAAATCTATTAAGATTGAAGAGGAAGAGGAAGAGGAAGAGGAAGAGTCCGAAGAGGAAGAGTCCGAAGAGGAAGAAGAAGAAGAGGGCAAATCCAATAAGACTCATTCGCATTGGAGAAAGCTCAAAGAGACTGAGAAAGATGATGAGCGCACCCGTATCAGGGACACCAAGGAACTCTACGATCTTTTGCTCAAGGAGACGCCTGTCATTGACGGTAAGATCTATTTAATCAGATTGATAATTATTTGTCTTGCAAAGATGCTCTGTCAACCCGAAGCTAATTTGATCCGCTCCATATAGACCCAAGGAACCCACTCAACGGAATCATGTCAATTGGTCTTGTTGGATACCCCAACGTCGGAAAGTCTTCTACCATTAACGCGCTCTTGGGTGAACACGCTGTCTCGGTCTCAGCGACCCCCGGAAAGACCAAGCATTTCCAGACTATCCACTTGACGCCCACTATGATCCTCTGCGATTGTCCCGGTCTTGTGTTCCCTTCATACGCGACCACTCAGGGAGATATGGTCTGCAACGGTGTTTTGCCCATTGATCAGCTGCGCGAATTCACAGGATCGGTTGGTTTGATCGCCAAGAGAATCCCCAAGGCTGTCCTTGAGGCTATCTATGGTATCAAGGTGGCTGTCCTTAGTGAGGAGGAAGGTGGCACAGGCATACCTACAGCGGAAGAACTGTTGATTGCCTATGCCGTGGCCCGTGGATTTACCAAAGCTGGCCAGGGTAACCCAGATGAATCTCGTGCAGCCCGATATATCTTGAAGGACTACGTCAATGGCAAGCTCCTATTCTGCACACCACCACCCTCTGTCACTGATGCTGTTGAGTTTAACGAAGAGCACAACCAACTCGATCGATTCAAGAAGCGAAAGCAGGCGCCGACCCGACGTTTGCCTGCCTCGGCCTCTACTTATATCAATATGGATGCGGTCACGCCTCTGTCTCATACGGGCACGGGCACGGGTAAGACGAATTCTGTGGATTCGTCCTTTTTCCAACAATCCCGCAGGACGGCCTTCCTGCCCAAGGTGATGGGCAAAACTTCTCATGATTCTGCTGGTGGCTTGCCTCGTGTGCAAATGTACCCACATCAACAAAGGACAGACAACCAAGGTGGATATGTGACTCGTCGGATGAGGATGCAGGGCGTCCGAGATGGACTCTTGGATATGGGAGCTGAAACCACCTCTGGATCCTTGGGCAACAAGAAGCACAGGAAGGGCAAAAAGAACGTTAAGCAGCGCTCCGGAGGAGGACTTTATTAGAACCCCCCCCCCCTTTCCATCGCTCCAAAGGCTAAAGGAAATCATTAAGGCATTCGACTACTTTGTGTATTATCAGCCAGAATAAATATTCACAAAAAATAGACACTTGTTTTTTCCTTCTTTTCTTGATCCGTCAGTGAATACTTATCATCTGGAGCAGGTCTGCTCAGTTGCTCGCCCTGCGGGTGTGATTCTGTAGTGAGATATTGTCCTTTCTTTCTCTTCCTCTTATGGAGACAGTGAGATGCACCTCCATCGCCACATTGTTGCTTCGCTTCTTCTACCATGGCACGTCCCAAACAACCACCTGCACCCCTGCACAAGACTTCCTGGACAACCTCGTTGAAAATGATCGCTGCGGCAACTCCCTTTCCGCCCGCGCGAAATCGATCGCATATCACAAGATTGAAAACTGTGTATGGCTGGCAGACACAGCGTCGTGCGGAATGTCCAGATGCCCGAGACAACATGTATAAAGAAGCACCGTGAATTTGGCTCGAGGTTGTCGTAGCTCGCTCATCTGATCTTGCTATTGAACTGACTAGGCCTTGTCATCGGAGTTCCGTTCGAGGGACATTTGAGCGACTCTTCGATGTCAGAATAATGTGCTTTGCAGTACGTGAGATGTTATATGTAGGAGTCTTTGAACGTTGGGGTACGTTCAGGTGGGGCAGCACAGGCGGAAGAGCGATGTAGGAAGAGTATCGTAAAGTGCAAAACCAGTACTGAGAGGGAAGAAAAATAAAAACTGAAAGTGCCCCAAGTGATACTCAGATTTTTCTTGATCAGGCGAGCAAAAGGAAACTATGGATGATCTTTTTGCATATTTGAAGCTTGCCATTGTGTTATGGATTGAACCAGATCTTGACGATGATCACTTTGACTGCGATGCTAGTTGCTCTCGGTATGGTCATGTCCTTTAATCCGGGTCCTGTGCCTTTTGCTAAAAACGTGAACAATAAGAAAATTTGTGAGTAATTAATCCATATCATCGCTCACTTTGGAGAAATGACAAGTCGATTTGTGTGTCATATTATTTTAGCAATTGTGTAAGCAGTCTTACAGCACAATCCTTGTTTTTGGTATTATGGGCGTGTAGAACGTTGGAGGGGCCTGTTGTCGTAATCCGGCAGCTCGAGGAGGGGCATTGGGTCTTGGCGGGTCCGAAACATATCGCTGGCTCTTCATTGTCAAAGACAAAATATGATCCTTATATATGATCCTTGGTCATTAATACTGCTTGCATTAACTTAGATAAAAATCATCAAACTTGACTTGTTATTACCCTATAGCCAAGGAGGCGCTCCATATATTCCCCGCAAAGGAAAGTTCCCATCTCAAATGCATTGCCAGGCAAGGTCAGAGGCTCCTCTTGTAATTGACATGATAATAAAACATCGTCATGAGGCGCAATGACATTCCAGCTCCCCTCGAGCCCTAGTGGACAGTAGGAATGAAATGAGCCGATCGGACAGAGAGTGGGTGTAAGGCCTAAAGCTAGCTTGATTATGGTGACGCACCGACGACATCAAAGAATATGGTTGTGCTTTCTTGTGGAATCCAGCCATTAGCAATAATACTCTTGTTCAACCGCATATTTTTTCAGTGCTGGATCTTGACCTCCAGGGGCTGTGTGTCTGGTGCTTTGTGCTCATTATTACAAAGTGTAAGAGGAAGTAACAAGAGTTGCCAAATAGAGAACTAAACATAGAGGGTCGAGGACTCTGTCGCTTTGGCTCGCTCATATTTATCGGGTAGCGACTGCTTTACGCTAAATACAGACGTATCGCCAAATAGACTAGATTCCAGAACAATGAAGCGAGAACGTTTTGACAGTCGCCAAAGACAAGATAACTTACAGAATCCGCAGTATCTCGATTGTTACCATTTCATCGCTGTTGTCTTCGAATCGAGACATATCCTCTTTGAGTCGTTTCATAAGTTCGCCTAGCTTAGCCTCTTTGAGACCATCGTCGTTGTCCACGAACTGATGATAAGTCTGGAGATGATTACGGATTTGCGGATATTGCAGATCGACGGCTGCTCGACACTCTGATAATAGATTAGTTTACTGGGTAATATCCTTATGAATATCCAGATCCACGATGCCGCTGATAGCAACGCTATTAAGAGAAGTAATGGAAAGCCATAAGGCGTGAACAAAGGCAATCACAACAAAAAAGGATTGAAAACCAACGCAAAGCATTCTTCTTACAATACATCCTTCTTTTCGACCGTCGGCAATTCTAGGAACGTATCCAGTCGGTCCCAAACGTAATTGTACAGGAAGAGCTGGTAAACGCTCAACTGGGGTTTGTGTTGCGGTTTCGTGAACTGTTCCCTTCGTGCCTAGTCAACCATAAAAAAAAGTCAAAGTTATCAAAGTTAGTAGCTCGATTGATAGACAATTCCATCGTGACACAAAGCAAAATTGATAGGAGATAAGCTTACGGCATGGTAGAGTGCTCTGATAAGTGGGTGGAACCCTGGTTCGGACTCTTCCTTCAATCCCTGCAGCTCTTGGATCAAGTCATTGGTGGTTCCGTCATCGTCTTCTTCGTTGTCATTATCGCCATCCCCTTCATCTTGATCACTGAAATCACTTTCGTGGCCAACTAACATATGCTTGATAGCTTTCGCATTGTCTGTAGCGACTTTATGATATTTCTCATGGGTCAAGTCTGCTGTTACATCACTGTCTATATCATCTTCGATAATGTCCTTGCTCACAGTGGTCCCACTCCTTTTCTTATTGGGAACTTGTGGTGTTGATGCTGCGGCCCTCTTTCCTGCAGATCGCATAGTCCATGCAGACGAGCTTGATGTGGCATCCACTGTCGCAAATAGATCAGGCAAGCTATCCTAATACCAAAAGTTTAAGGGAGAAAAAGTAGCAGAGTCATTAATATATTGCAGCCGACGATTTCAGTGCTCCTCAACACCTTTAAACTCTTTTACCATGTCTCCTTCTATTGCGAGGTTCACTTTCTTTTGCAGCAAAAGATGCTCTTTGCTACTCAAAAGTTCGCGATTGGCAGTTTTGAGAGCATTGTTTTTAGCAATTTCAGTGATTTCTTCTCCTAGGACTCCGCCATAATATTTTGTCAGATCGTTTGCAAAAGTTTGGATCTCTAGCGGCAGGCGTTTGATCCGTGAGATATCTTTCAGACTGGTAAGAAACTCTAAGTCTCAGTAAGCCCAGTAGAGAGGATGAAGTTCTCCAAACTCCATTCTGACATCTTGGAAGTCTTGAAATATACTAGGCAGTCAACATCACAAGGCAGTACTGTCACAGCTCCTCGGTATTCTGGTGCGGTCATCATTGCCCTCTCTAACGAGATTGTTAAAAATGCATTTAGCTTTACAAGCTATTCGTTTATTCACTTGTCAATCTAAATTTTACTTTGAATGCGCCTGCGAGCTCACAGGTGCATTCGACTTACCTTGAGTTCACCTGCTGACCAACCCAGTGAGCTCTGATGGACATCTCTTCCTGCTGACAGCCCAGAAGAGTGTAAGGATAAAAGACAATGATCTCCATGACACCCTCACTAAGCCCACCGAAGATAATCATATCGAATGAAAAAAAAAAAAAAAAAAAAAAAAAGGGAACGCAGAGTGTGTATGTATGTGTGTGTGTGAGAGAGAAAGGCCGAAGTGAGTGACTGCTCATGCTACGGGCAGAGAGAGCAGGTCTGTCATCCTTGGGCTGGAGAAAGCTAGGGCGGCCTTGTCCATTGAGGTAGACTGACCGAGAGGCGTAAATTCGTTTATCTTTGTCTCCACTGTCATCGCATTCTTGACTCTTGTCGTGATCCTCGGCCTTATCATCGCCAGGATAA
This sequence comes from Mortierella sp. BCC40632, assembly GCA_011634665.1. Lineage (NCBI taxonomy): Eukaryota > Fungi > Mortierellomycota > Mortierellomycetes > Mortierellales > Mortierellaceae > Mortierella > Mortierella sp. BCC40632. The sequence continues at coordinate 312,236 of WAEK01000010.1, forward strand.
TAGCATTACCTGGAAATGAGGGCACAAACTCCGCAAGATAGTCTTGTTTTCGTCCAAGTTCTCAAATGACAGCTCCTCTAGATACTGTCTAACTACTCGCTGACATGTTCTCTTTGCCCTTGCTACCAATCGAGTAATATTAGAGAGACAAGTCTTGATCCGCTGCAAGTAATCAACCTGGAGGGTGACATCGACTTCCTTGCTTAAGACTCGAGACATGTTTTTGCGTTGAGGGTTCCAACATCCAATGTCCGTGTGGGATGTTCCTTCTGAAGCACCAAAACGAGATCTTTATTGTCCAACTCATCCAATGGCTGGAGTTTAAGTTTTTTTAACCTTTGTCATAGACTGAGAGACACAAGCGATGGGTTCTCGAAGAGGTTCAGGTATAGCCTTCCATGGTTTCCACGTGTATTCTTCAAAGATATCAGGGGGCTCGTGCTCCACGGTTCGTGTCCGAGTCTTGATAGAGTATCGTTTGCGGCACCTGTGTTTTTCCCCGAGGCGTGGAGTGGAACATGTTGGGTAAGTGGAAAGTCCGCAGTACTATACTGGTTGAATGCGCGATAGTTGTCTTCTTCCTGGTACCCTTTGAAAGACCTGGGTGAGCTCTCTGAAGTTAGTTTAGTGACAACAAAGTAGACTCTATATGGACCTGAAACTGGAAAGAATATTACCTTTTCCTCCTTTCATTCATCTGGCCACGAAGGTTATCCTGTCTCTGCAATACAATAGCTCGGCCAGTGGCATCTTGATTATCATCTCTAGGGTCTATGGTGGACTCCCGCTTAATGAATATTCTTTGAGTTGAGTCAAAATGGGACATGCTAGGGTGCTTACAAGTAATACCTTTGGGCCAAATAGACATGTACTATCTCAGCAGGGTCTGTTGTAACAGAAGTGAAGAAGAAAGAAAGATGAGAAGAAGCATCAGCACCATTGACTCTGCGAATGAAAGCAAATCAAGGCAGGGCTAAACTGATTACTATCTTCGTCTAAAGACTGGATGATATCAAAGTTTCCTGTCACTCCGAGCCGAGTAATGTTGGAGGATTAGCTGTTCCGAAAGACGATACTAAGGACAGTGAATCCATTCCTTAAGATCCCCAAACGCTTCAGCAATCTACCATAAGCGAGACATCTTCCTCGAGCCAAAGGACCCCAGACGGCTCTGATGGATGCGTAGATTAGGCAATCGCTGTCGCCCGAGATCACGATGTCGTTGGCTGAACAGTCTTGGCCATTGCGGTGTAAAATGACAAGTACCAGGAGATATGACTCGCATCGCTTGGCAGGCAGGTTTGTGGGACCTCGGGAAAGGGGATTATCAGCATAAAAGAGGGAGACACACTACGGACGCGTCTCACTGCTTCCATAAGAGGGAGAGAAAGGAAAGAAACAAAATAAGATAAAATGGTTCGCAAGAGAACAGTATCTCGCTACAAGATCGCACCCGAGGGGCAGGTTACTGGTGGACCTGTTCCAAATGGCAGGTAGACCTCCTTTCTGCCCAAAAATCTCTTTGCCATCAGAGTCCATGTCTAGACCTTGACTTGAAGTGTCTCCCATATCTTTTACCATACATTCATTCGCGATCTCAGTTCTGGCCTTCCCTGCTTTGCGCTTCTAGTATTAGATACTGATATGGTGTTTGGGATACCAAACGGGCCTAGTGCTTTTGAACACAGTGCCTCGAATACACCCTTTGCTCCAAGGAGCAATGCGTGTGTGGAGGAAGGGGTGATCTGGGGTGAGAGTAGGCGTGTGATGTGGGAATCTTCGGCTGCACTTTGAATGGCATTGGCCATGATGGCCACGGATGCCATCAAAGCAGCATGAGCCAGAGTCTCTCTTGTCCCGTTCTGGTTTGTATGCTTTTTATTGACCCGACGTTTTGCTACAAAAGGACGAAGGACATTGGTCAACTTGACTACGACATTCCATGTCACCTCGTGCTGATTTCTTTACCCAGCTACTGCCAATGACATGTCCAATGCTCGGAGACTCGAGAAACATCCGAAGAACGGCCCTCAACGACATGAGAACCGTTCTAGACGGCTCCAGCCTTTTGCCTTCAATCTCCTTGTAAATCTTTCCCTCGATCTCTTCTATCCCTGGGGCCAGGTCGGGTCGCAACAGAAGTAAAAGAGCATGGTCAAGAAGCCTGTCTTATTTTGGACCGCTCCAAATGCTCATCAGCAGTGCTTGAGCTGTGAACTGTCATTTACGCCCACAGACAGTGCGTTTGTGAACAACACAATCCCATCGACGACACTCTTCTGGACTTTGTGGGTGGCATTGGTGGTAGGGTTGACTCCTGCTCGTCCAAATAATCGAGAGTACATGGATCCAAGAAAACACGCAACAATAGAGCTGCTGTTTTTTTTTTTTTTTTTTTTTTTTTTTTGAAGCTGGACTATTGCGGCTATTACCGACTCTGGCAAATCGATACTACCTAGCTTCCCGTGCACCATCACAATGTCCTCCTGCTGAAGTTCTTGCGTTTTCACGTGCTTCACGCAGCCTCAAGCGCACCACAGACTCCTATGAACGGGATATCTCTTGAACGCAAGCGATCCCGAATTAAAAGACCTGAAAGACATTGAAATAGCCTCATGTCTTCTCTTCAAATACGCTGATCAGTACGTCGGAACATCTCCAAGCCTTGTTTTACACAGGTCTAGCACGGGCTCGACTACATGGCTTTAGTATGAAGATGACACATAGTTCTGACATGCATGAACCGACATGCGTCCACACGTCCATAGCCGGCCTTGGCCGGCCTCGACCGACCTTTGACTTTGACCTGGACCTCACTCGACCTAGACGGGCTCTATCCTACATCATTGACATTTGTGTTGTTCATTGCGGATTTATTTTTCTTTTTATTTTTCTTTTTTCTTGAAGAGTAGGATTGATAAATGAAAACGGAATACAGAGAATACATACATGCATAACAACTCAACATTCTAAAAGGACACTGCTCTTTTCCTTCTTTCTTTCTTTCTTTTTCCTTATCGCAGGAAGAACTTGAGATCAGCCTTCTCGTCCTCTTGACCCTCTAGCTTTTGCACACGCTTGACTTCAAAGACAATTCTCAGGTCCAGAGCTCGAGGGTTACGTTGGTTCTTCTTGCAGTAGAACGTTCCTTGGATCTTATCACCCTTCTTCAATTCAATTGCCTTTTCAAGGACAAACATAGTCTGCTTCCAATGAGTCTCCTCGGCCGCGGTAGGCACAGGGCCGGTCGTGAAACCGTTGTATCGATGCTTCGTAAGCTCATCCTTGGAAATGCCGACATCCAGAGGGACATCCTGACCATCACGCGTGAACCAGGTATCAAAGTAACCAACAAAGGCCGACACCTGGTCATCTCGCTGCATCTCCAATGCAAAATCTGAAATAAAGTCCAGGCCCTCGATCGCAATAGTCTGGTGAGGCAAATCCTTGATGGTAACTGTGTTGGTAACGATTGTATCAGGAGACACAAAGTCAACCATTGCCTCATGAAGAACTCCTTGCTTCATGGACGACATCTTGAAACCATACACATCACTCCAGTAGTGAATATTGTTATCCAGGAATGACTCGTCATTCGTTGCCGTGAACAAGATCCTTGTCTGCGAAGGGGCCACTATAAAAGAAGAGTGATCATTTAGAGTGAGTAAAACATACTAGGTAGATCAAAGAAGGGTATCCATTTCAAGAGACCTTCTGGTAGAGCGACAGCCGGATCCTCTCAAAGAAAGACTTACAAATACCCCCTGGGGCCAAGAAGCGATCTCTAGCGACCAGAACCGAATCCAACATGGCCTCATACAACAAGAAGTAGCCCATCCATTCGGAAATGATAATATCGACCGTCTTGCTAGGCAAACGGATCTCCTCAATTCGTCCTCGGATCAACGTAATCACATCTTCAAATCCATTCTCGACAATGTTCTCTCGTGCCTTTTCGATAATATCCGAGTTATCGACCGAGTAGACCTTGGCTGCTCCGGCCTTGGCGGCGAACATGGACAGGATACCTGTGCCACAACCGACATCAAGCACGGTCTTGCCCTTGAAAATGTCCTTGTTCTCATAGATGAAATCTCTGTAGCCCTCTGTCCGAACACGATCCTAAAGTAGGTCGATTTGAATGTTAGCCAAGAGCCACAGGATTAGAAAGGGAGGGGGAGGGGGGAAGGAAGAAAGATTTCTTTGCTTGACTTCACACTTACGTTCAACATTTGCTGGTGAATATCCGAGCTTGCGTACGAGTTGAAGTAGTAGTTACCCTCGTCCTGTGGAACACTGGCCAAGGCCTTGCTAAGGCTATGCTTCTTGGCCAAAGCCTCCTCATTATCTCCATTGGCACTTCGTCCTGAGGCCGAGACCTCTGAAAGAACGCTCCTCGTGCCGTCGTCCAGCAACAGCGAATCAAAGAACGACTCCTTGACCTGAGCTCTATATGCCTCAAACTGTGACTCTGTTGTATGCAACTGAACCTCGACTGCAAACAATTTCTCCTCGGTCTGTCGAAGGACACTCAACAACTTGGCCTCAAGTTCCGTTGTGGGTTGGATGGAGCCTTCCTCGAAAGAGTACTCGAGACGTTTGACCTTGCCACCAGGCAGGATAAACTCTGTGTCGTCCATTCCATGGACCTCGTCTTGGTTGTCTCCTCCTTCGTACTCGACATCCTCAAACTCAAACATCAACGAGTCGTCCTCGAGAACGGGCCTCAGGTACTGATCATCGTTGAAGAATGACTCTTTTCCAGTCAATTTCTTTAACTGAGCCAAGGGTTCTCCATCCTGGGCTTTGGCCACATTAGACGACTCGTCCAAGGCCTGGTCCAGGGCCAACTGACGAACATAGTTGATCAATCGGATCGACTGATAAAAGTCAAGTCGGAGTCCATGACGGACGCCCACAAAGTCAAAGTCGTGCGTTGCTTTGCAGTGTTGGAATGTCTCTCGGGCCGAGGGCTGTGTTTGAGCGCAGAAGAGACACTTGGACTCGGGGGTGTGCATGTTGTCGTCGTCGTCCTCGGCCCAGTCGTCCCAGGCAACGTCTCCTTCGTCACCATATTCAGATTCAGAGTATTCTGATGCCGCATAGGTCTGAGAGATGGTCGATTGGCGACGAGCCTCGTCAAACTTGGCCGATGAGGATGAGCTGGCCTGCAAGATCCGGTGGCTCATGATGCGAGAATGGTCGAGAGATGCAGAAGAGAAAGACTTCAATGGCCCTTTTTTTTTTTTTTTTTTTTTTTTCTTGTCAAAAAAAAAATCGCCACCGAAGCAACACACACAAACGATCGACGACTACAAAGCCTCCAGACAATCCATCCACAACGTTAAATGTCACCAGAATATTCAGGATTTAATGAGTCCTAGGAGATTCTAGGAGAAATGCTCCCTCAGCTTTCTCTCTCTCTCTCTGTCCCTACAACAAAGTTGCGCACCCGAGGGCTCGAATGAGAAAGCTTGATAAGATAGATGCACCAACCCCGCTGCATAAACCCTCTTTTTGTAATGTTCGGTAGTCAAAAGTCAAAAGGGGGTTCGTTGACTAGAGGGGCTAGATGAAAATCAGATTGCTGGTCTACTCTTACTCAAGGTCCTCTGTATTGCTCTGGTTCCGGTAGCCATGAGCAATCTAGGGATAGACCAAACGGAAATCCTTGCTACCCTGTGGAGGAATTGTGGAGCGCAACTACTGTCGAAAGCATTGGCTAATATGGGTTACTTGACTCTAGCCTTGCAAACACTGGTCAAGAAGGCTTTAGGTCATCAATGTCAGTTTACTAGTTTTTGGGAAGGAGTCTGCAGCAACAAATTGACCAATTGAGACATGAAGCTCGGCAACCACGACCAACAAGAAGTAAACCAAGCTTTAGTCTTGAGAAGGCAAGGAAAAAAAAAGGTAAGGGACTAAGATTTACAAAGGACAAAAAAGGTGGGCAGTCTTGAGGAAGGGTGATGGGACCAAACCTCCCACTGGGGAGACGACCTCCATTAGAAAACGTAGAGAATAGCTTCGAAGCTACTAAAACAACAACTGGAAGACCGAAAAGAGAACTACCTAACTGCAGAGATATTTTTGGCTACAGTTCTTGCGGATCAAATTGGAATCAAATCTGAAAAGTTCTCGTATCATAACCAAAGGTGAGTTTGACTGAATAATGGTCTTATGGACGGCCACTCAAGAGCATTCTTGTTCAATCACGTCTTAACACCGAATCTCGAACCTACAACACAGATCGGGGATGCTTTGAAATGACTCTTTCTTCCTCTCTTACTTTCACCCTACTCCTTACCAAAATACAATACTTTCCCTCTGTCCTTGTCGCATTGGCCTGCATGCGACAATTAATGAGAATGAAAAACAGGTCTCTGTGCTTTATGGTATTGTGTACCCTCACAGTGGCCGTCCTTGAGAACAACAATCCGGGTGGGTGCGCCTCCTGGAAGCTTCCTGCAAGGAGGAGGAGAAGGGTCGTCGTGATAAACTCTCAAAGTGAGGACCAAGGAGTGCAAAAATCGAGAAGAATAGTCGTTGAGGTCTAAGTGAAGGAAAGGACGAGGATGGTAGAGTGGATATTGTACGAGTCGTCTGTTACCTCACCCTGTCACTATTCATCAATGGTAATCCCATACTATTCGTAGCACTGATTCTCAAGACAAATGACCTTTGGTCTCTTGACTCACAGAAGATCAAGGAAGTCAATGACATGATTACAAGTTTTATTTTGTTTTTGTATATTTTTCATTTCTTTTCTCTCTCTTTTTTTTTTTTTTTTTTTTCTTCAACCCTTTTTTTTTTTCCATAGAAACTCATTCCTCAGAACAGCGTATTGCTGGCGTAGGCTCCACTGTTCATGTTCATGTTTGTGGGTTGAGCCATTGAAAACTGATTAAACGGTGAACTAGCACCATTCATTTGATACCCCGTAGCATGTGTCCCCACCCCTCCTCCATACCCTCCTCCACCTCCTCCACCTCCAGCTGCTGCCGCTTGGGAAAATGGATTGTTTGAACTGTTACTCCGTCCCAACGAATTGCTGTTGTCTCCAAAGTCAATCAGTGAGTTATTGGTGTTGACTCCTCCTGTGGTCATTGATTGGAATGGATTCGCTACGCCTGGTGGACTTGTGCCCGTCATCGTAAATCCATGGTGGCTGCGATATTCAGGTGAAAAAGAAAGAATAGACGTGTCCATCTTGCTGTTAGCTCATGAAAAAAAGAACAAGAATAAATAGCGCACCACGTTGCTCTGAATCTTCTTCCAAGCCCATCTAGATTTTTTGTTTGTTTGTTTGTTTGTTTGTTTTCTTGTTTGTTTACCTTGGTACTCGAAGCTGACCAGTATTACCGAATGTATCCGTACCGTCCTCACGGTTCTGGAGTGCATTGGCAAGGCTTGCATACTTTTCATCATTCGGGTTAGAAGATCTTGTTGTGGCCTACGAGTGGCGAGGAAGAAGTGTGAGATGGCAGAGGCACATAAGGAATGGTTAACACTCCTTCGACACTAGATTGAAAAGAAGGATTCTCCCCCTTTTTCAAGTACTAAAACATGCAGACACACATACCGGCATGGCTTGGCTGGTCTTGGGACTGGACGCAGACTGCAGGAATGAGAACTCGCCCATGGAATTACCATTGGTCGGGGATCCAAAAGTGTTGAAAGGTTGTGCACCTGTCATAGCAGGCTTCTGAGCAAAGGCGCTAAACGGGTTATTGGATCCCACATTAGGCGCCCCCGTGATCTGAGGCATCATCTGTTGGTAGGGATTGTTCATCATATACGATGCCTGCTGCTGCTGCAACAACTGTTGTTGCTGAAGTTGCTGAGCCATAAGTTGCTGCTGTTGGAGCTGTTGCTGTTGGAGCTGTTGCTGCTGGAGCTGCATATATGGGTTACCGAGTCCAGTCTGTTGCTGCTGGACAAACATATCATTTCCATTGCCACTAATTGTTGAAAAGGCGTCAAAGACATTGTTGCTGTTACTATTGCTGTTGGGGCTCATACTTGGGCCACCAAAGTCGTTGCCGAAAAAGTCAAAGCCATTGTTGTTGCCGTTGTTGTGGTTGTTGTTATTGTTGTTTGTATCAAAGAGGTTTGGCGATCTATTCAAAGATAAAGGGTCACCACAGTTGGTTAAAGACACGGATTGGGCCCATGATCCAATCTAAGAGTCGAAAAATTTAAACTTACTTTGATTCGCCTTCCCATTCTTCTGTGAGCGAGAATTCGTTGTATTTTTCCACAGCCTTCTGTCGGTCCTTTTCTTCCTGTTTGCTCAACTCAATGGCCCTCTGCAGGTCATCCTCCTCACTAGAGAGCGTGATGGGAAAAGAAGAAAAAGATAGAGACACGAGGTTATTAGTGAGCAATGACCGAATAGTCTTTTCTTCACAGACAGTTCTGGAACACAGGGTAAGAGGGAAAAGGAAATACCTGTTCCGAGAGCTTTCAAAATTTTGAGCCATGCGTCTACTCTCTTCGAGAGCTCTTTGCAGATCTCGATCTTCGTCAGTAGCGCCAGGGCGCTCATAAACTGGGGTGCTGGGTTCGCCGTGGGGTCGTGCGCCCATACGATCCCTCATGGAGGTGCGCGACTTGCGTTCTTCCCGAAGACGAGACTCGTCCGAGAGTAAGGCGGTGATGTCCTTTGCTTTCTGACGGACTAAGGAGCGAGAGAGAGAAATACGTCAACAAACAAACAAACAAGGTGAAAAAGAAAAGGCCCATGTATCGTAATTTTGTCCCTCCTGATCAAAGACCACATTAAGGTTTCACGGGTCCAAGACGTCATTCCCTCGTCTGCTTACCATTTAATCCTTGGTCCTTGCCATCCTCGTCGATATATTGGAACTCCTTCAATGTCTTGACAATATACAGATTCTCGCGTGCGTATTTGACGACATTGTCGGATCCTGATCATGACAAGAGAGGGTGGAGAGAGAAGGAGAAAAGGAGAAAGGAGAAAAAAGAGAAAGAGAAAAAGAGAGAAGAGAGAGAGAGAGAGAGAGAGAGAGAGAAAAGGGGGAAGACCCTTACTTAGTAAACACCACATATTATTACTTCCTGTCTGCCCTTGGTGCCTTTTAACTCAAAAGTACTTGGTCAAGTAATTGTACTGTATGTACTCCTTACCAACATGTAACAGGTAATCCAGGACAGTTAATGCCTATTATAGTTCCATCCCGAGAGAAGAGTAGGTTGATGGAATGCAGAAGAAGAAAAACCATAAAGATGAGGCTCAAGGTCGAGATTGTAACTGCTCTTTGTTGAACAGACACAAATCACACAGTCTTCTTTCTCTCTTTCTTGTGGGCTACTCTTTCTTTTTTATCTCTCAGTCGCCTTTACGATTGCCTGCTCTTCCCCTGTCTACTCCTCTTGCCTCTGTCCCATTATCCTCGTGTCTCCCATGCTTTAGGCCTGTCTGGCTCGTCGGTTGGTCCTGTCGAGAGGACAGCTGACTTGGTGTGTGGGTAAAAAAAATCTTTTTTTTTTCTGAACGCCCAAAAGGCATATCGAGAGCGGGCATCGATCCAGTTCGCCTTGTTGTGTCTGTGTATCCTGAACAAGGTCTATCCTGTTGTTCTGCTCAGAATGTTTTTTTTTCTTTCTTCGAAAACCGCTCCAGGGTCAGCTCCCTTTCTCTTCTCCTTCCTCTCCGGCGCTTTGTCCTCTTGTGGGTCGGAGAAGCCTAAAGTGAGCATTCTTCTCTAATGGTCTTGGGCGGTTTGGTTTGGTGTAGGCCAACGCTGTCCTATGCGTGTTTTGTTGAACCTTTCTCCCTCTTTTTTTTTTTTTCTTTTCTTTGGATGCTCTCACTTTTGCTCTCTCTCCCTCTTTTTCATCCTGGTAACGGATGGGTCCTGCGGACCATCTTTTTCTCTATCTCTCACTCTCTCTCCCGCTCTCTTGCTCTGTCAGCTGTGTCGCGGGGGGTAAAACGGACAAAGCCAACGAAAAGTGACGGCGTGTTGTGTATGGTGGTGTTTGCGCCCCGTGGGTTGTTCCTCCCTTTGTCTGGCCTGTGTTCTGTCTGGGGCGCTGGGGTGTGGTGTCGAAGAAAGAGCGCTTGTGAAGAACCAGACAGAAAAAAAAAACGAAGAGTGTGTCTTACCTTGAAGACGTGCCGCCAGTTTTTGCCCTTGTCGTTCATTCGCTTGTCGAGAATCTCCATGATTTCTAGAAAATTATGTCTACTCGACAGATGATCCCCCCCAATCAACATTTGCCTTCTTCGTCTCCTTTTTCTAATCCCATCCTCGCCCAGAGAAAGCGCGAGCCAATAGAGCCAAAAAAAAAAAAAAAAAAACGGTGCCCCGTCCTCCCTCTCTCTTATTCTCTGTTCTTCTCTGCTCTCCTGTCCTCTCCCATCCTCTCCTTTCGTCATTTCCAGGGAATGAAGAAAAAAGAATGAGGAGGAAAGAGAGATTGAGGAGAAAAGAGGAGAGGTCTAGTCGAGTCCTTTCGCCAACTCGACCTTCTCTCTCCTCACCAATAACCTCTCCTTTTTACTCCCTTTCTTCTTCCACCGTGTCCTCGACTTTTGACAAAAAAAAAAAAAAAAAAAAAAAAAAAGCTTACTGGCTAAAGGTGGCCTGGGCAAGTTCTTCCATCTGGGTTCCGCTTGGTCCCCATGGGTCGTTGGAGGTTGCCTCACGGACTTTGGCTTGCATATCGCTATAGCCTTTGGAAAAGTTTTTGCTGCAAGTTCATGGGTGATCAGGGGAAAGACGGTGGTGGTGGCATGGACATGAGAGACAGGTTAGTGGCGATGGAAAAATAAAGTGAATGAGCTCCTTTGGTTTCTGTCGAATGCTTACATGGAACGGAGCGTGCTCTTGGCAGCGTATTTAGGGGTGGCTGAAGACATGGTGGGCAGAGCAACGGGTGTGGTAAAGACTGTGGCGGTGAGCTTGTTTGTAAAGCAATAGAGGAGAAAAGAAAAAGAAGGGAGGAGGGGGGAGAAGAGAGGGAGGAGAGAGAGAGAGAGAAAGTGTGAAATGGAGAAATGAAGGGTGTGTCCGGATGAAAAAAAAAAAAAAAGTTTGGAGAAAAAGGAAAAACGAGATCAATCCTTGGTTCCGTCCCGGATCCCCTTGGCCTCTGTCTCAGGAAAAAAAAAAAAGAAAAAAAATCAGTTATCCTGGTCCCACATCCTCCGTTATCTACAGGCCTGCCCCATCACCTCGCATCACAACTGGACTCTCGCAGAACTCTTTGGTCTTAACCTTCTCTTCTACTACTTCTCCATATCACATGACCCTAGCTCCTCCTCTGTTGCCCTTCGGCCTGTGCAACCCTCTCCGAAAAAAAAAAAGAGAGAGAGACTTTTCAGTTATCCTGGTCCGACAGTTTCTCATTCGTCTGCTCCATATCCTCTCTCTCTCTCTCTCTCTTTCGTTTCTTTTCTTCCTTGTCTCTCTGTGCCTCTCTTTCTTTCTTTCCTTCTCTTTCTCTCTCCTTTTCTCATTCTCATTCTCCTCCTCATTCCTCTCATTCCAACCCTTGGTTTCCATTCTGCATCTCTCCTCCTCTCCGCGCCACCACAGCCACATGACTCGCTCCTCTCCTCTCTACCGCGTCAACGTCCTCGGCGCTGGCGTCTCGGGCCTTTCTACCGCCCTGGCTCTCCTGGAAAACTCCCCCGGCCGCTTTAGCGTCAAAGTCATTGCAACCCATCTTCCAGGCGAATTCCATGTCAATTATACGTCGCCCTGGTAAGTAAAGGCCTAGCCAGATCCCCTGGGCGCCACTCTCGCGCTTTTATGCTTGAATGCTGTGAGAAATATAAGCTTTAAGAATCAGCTTGTTCTGACCGAGCAGTGGCCACAAATGCTCTCTCTCTCCCTCTCTTCCCCCCTTTCTCTGTGAATTTGACTCATACCCGACCTTGCGGCACTCCTAGGGCCGGTGCGCATTGGCGTTCGTATGCTGATATTGAAGACAAAAAGCAACATGGTAGATACCATCCCTCGATGTTCAGTGGCATTTATTGCGATTTGAGTTGAGCAACCTGTCATGCGATCCAGTCGAATGGACAAGATCAGATCGCGTATTGATGGTTTGTCTGCTTTCTGCTCTTCCTCTCCCTCCCCCCTTCTCCTCTGATGCCTGGTAATAGCCCTAGACGAGGCGACATTCAAGCGATTTGTGTACCTGGCGGACAATGAACCCGAAGCAGGGATCATGTACGTGACTGGATGTGACTATTGGGATGTCAAGCCCAAAGATTTCGTCGATCCCTGGTTCAAGACTCTGCTGAAGGGTGTAAGTCCTTTTTTTCCCCTTTTTTCCTGACCAGTCTAGTTTAGAGAACATTGCAATAACTCTTTGTTACCCCACCTCCTTTTTTGAAATTGGCAATTTGATATTGAGTAGTACAGGCATCTGAACAAGGACGAAATGCCACCAGGCATCCAATTTGGCACCACCTATACGACAGGTATCTGTCATTCCTTGTCAGAACATCTCCTCCAAGCAAACACAAACATGGCGAAAAGGCAATCTAACGAGTTTTTTTTTTTTTTTTTTTTTTTTTTTTTGGGTGAATCCTAATATGACTTGTTCCAAGTCTCGATGAACGCCCCAAAGTACCTGCAATATCTGCAAAAGAAATTCCTCGCCTTGGGGGGTACCATTGAGCGGGCTACACTAGCGAGTCTGAAAGAACTTGCTCAATACCCACATGACGCTCAAAGTCACCGACCAGACGTCATTGTAAATTGCAGTGGACTGGGGAGTCGAAACCTGCAGGGTCTCCATGATCAACAAATGTTCCCAACACGAGGTCAGATTGTGATCGTCAAAGTACCAGATGCGATCTGGCCCAAGGCGAAACAGTTTACGATGGAACGATATGCTGAAGGGGCCGCCATGGGCACGGGTACCATCACCTACATCATCCCGCGTGACAATGGCGAGATTGTGCTCGGAGGGACGATGGAGCACTGGAACTAGTATGTTGGTCACACCAAGCAGCTTGGAGCCCTTTTGTCAATTCTCTCTCTCTCTCTCTCTCTCTCCTTGCTGCAGTATCATCTGAGTAACTCGTGAATGCGCTTCTTTCTCACTTGTCAAACAACAAAATAGTGCAGAGACTCCCTCCGAAGAGACGACCAAGGCTATTGTACAACGTGTTCAGGCGTCACGACCCGATCTGTTCAAGGATTTAACCATTCTCCGAAGCTGTGTGGGTCTGCGACCCAACCGTCGTGGGGGAGTTCGGGTCACAGCCGAGGTTGAGCAATTGGATTGGAATGAGGGCTGGAATGACCCTGTCCTCGTGGTTGCGCACAATTATGGTCATGCAGGATTTGGATACCAAGCCAGTTATGGATGTGCCCTAAAGACTGTGGACAATATTGAACAAAGTCTTCAGAATCTAGAGCAAAGACGCAAGACTGCGCGAACTATGGCCAAGTTGTAGATATTGTAGAAAGATAGAAGGGATAAAACAGAGAGAAAAGAGAGAGAAAGAGAGAGAGAGAAAAAAAAAAAAAAAGATTGACTTTTTTTTTTCTCTTTTTCCTTCTATCCCACTCATTCACATCAACACAAACCCTCTCTTTCACTCAAAAAACACATCCCTACCCCCAAAATACTAAACAGGTCTGGTATGTATGTTTGGATATAAGTATTTGACTACAAGATCCAGGCATGTATGTAGGCCTAGCATGTATGAACGTGTTTATCTGTCTTGAAAGGTTGGTCGGTCCGTAAGCCATATGAACGGCCTCTCCTTCCCCTGCTCTCGCTACATTTGCCCAGGGGAAGAGGGGAGAGAGAGAGAGAGAAAATGACCAGTGCCCAATAATGGGCATCTATTATTATCATCTCTTGAGGGGATGTGTGTCATGTTGTGGGCGGGAAGGAGGAGGAGGAGGAGGAGGAGGAGGAGCCCTAGGGAAATAGAGGAAGCAACAGCCTCAGAAAGGTACATGCCGTTGTTGTTGTTGTCCCAATTCTCCGGCAGATTGATGGACCACAGAGGAATGGGCCGTCCCCCTCCTTTTTTTTCCTCCCTCCCTTGCTGACGCTTCTAGTGTTGCTGCTGTTGTTCATGCTATTGCTATTGCTATTGCTATTGCCATTACTATTGCTGCTACTGCTACTGCCGCAGCCAATTATGACTCGAGCAAATGGGCCAATGGATGTCGGGCAGCATCGAGCGCAAACCAAGCAAAGACAACGATAGATTGAGAGAAGGGAGGAGGAAGAGAAAGTGAAAGAGGGGAGAGGGGAGAGGATTACTATGTGTGGTGTGTGTGTGTGTGTGTGGAGGGGATATGCATTCACACAAACTTGTCTTGCCAAAGGACAGGTTGACTAAGAAAAGAGCCTTTGTGTAGGCACTGAGAGGGGGTGGGTGTGGGTAGGGGGATGTTTGCTGTTCCTCGATCCTTTTGGCTCATTCTCTCTCTCTCTTTCTCTTTCTCTCTCTCTCGCACCCTGTCTGTCTGTTTGTCCTGTCTGCCTCCTAAAAGGGTTTCATCCAGACGATGCTCATTCACCTCCACGCCCAACCATATCGTCTGCAGATACCTGCACATGGCTGTCCAAAAAAAAAAAAAAAAAAAAAAAAAAAGAGAGAGACCAGACCAAAAAGGTCTCTGTGCCTTTTGTCTAGCTGAGATTCGATCCAGTCATCCAAATGGGCTATCAAGATCTCTTTCTTGTGAACGTTGAAGCACGGGTCCTCTTGGAGGATGTCGTTTTGCAAAGTATAGGGGAAGAGAGAGAACGGGTGAGATCGGGCAGGCCAAAGCTTGTTGTTGTTGGGATGTGTGTCGACTCTGAGTATGTGTGGCGGTAGTAATGGTGGTGGATAGGCCGCGGAGAAGAAGGAGAAGAGGGGTTATCCCCGTCATCATCATCTTGTCCTGCCACCTGACCCACCGGGCAAAAAAGACTAACAAGAGCAAAAGAGTAAGAGATGTTAGGAAGAGGAGGAAGAGGAGGAGGAGGAGGAGAATTGGATGTTGCGTCCCCTGCAGCAGCCATGGGCCCGTTTCTGCGGCCTTGCCGTCATATGAGTTTACTACGAGAGACTCGGATGCATTGCGCCCCTCGCGACCTGCTGACAGAAGAGTATTGACGGGGCATGCAGAGAGATAGAGAGACAGAGACAAAGAGTGAGCGAGTAAGAGTATACAAGAGAAGAAGAAGAAGAATAGAGAGAGAGAGAGAGAGAGAAAAAAGCGCGGCGATGGTGCACAGATGCCTCTTTCTCGACTCGACTCGTTAACCCCTTCCTCCCCTTTCCCTTTTGCTTTTTGCCACAGCTGAAAAATGCGTTGTGTGTTGGCTGTTGCGCATCCTCATCCTCATCCTACTCCTACTTCTCCTTTCATCCCTCTCCCCCTGGGCCTATAGGCCACCGAGAAAGGTCTTTTTTTTTTTTTTTTTTTTTTTTTTTTTTTTACTGAACGCTCCACGTCTCTGACCTCTCTGATCTCTCTCTCTCTCTCTCTCTCTCTTCTCTTTATTCTCTCTCTTCTCTTCTCTTCATTTTCTCTCTTCTCTTCACTCTCTCTTCTCTCTTATCCAGCCATGCGCAAGAGCATTCGTGAAACGCGCGGCTGAATATATCCAAACAATAAAATAAAGAAGGCTCCTCAATAGCCTCCCTCTCCCCCGCGGTGGTATTGGACCCTGCTCTTTGAAAAGGCACTCTCCTCTGGGTCCACGAGCACACATGGACATTGGCATGGGCACTGGCATGCAGATAAGCAGAGCAGAGCAGACAGAGGCCAATGGGCTAACAGGCAGGTTGGATAGGTGAAGCTGGCAAGGGAGAAGAAAGAGAGAGAGAGAGAGAGAGAAAGAGAAAGGGAGAAAGAAACAGAATGGCGCGATCTATGGAATGGTTAGAGAGTGTATACACTGGTTCAAAGAAAGAAAGAAAAAGACAATTAGTTTCTGTGGGCAAGAGATCTGGTTGGGCCGAGGTGAAATGGCAATGGCCCAGCAACAACAGAAGCAACAGCAGCAGCAGCAACAGCAGCAGCAACGAGCATCATCTCTCTGTGAGGAAACATCGAACAGACACACACACACACACACATCCACCCACAAACACAAATGCACGACATGCATGCATCCCCGCTCTGCCTCTGTGCCTTTTAATATCTTGGCTGGGCCATGGCCAAACCCAAAGGAGAGGAGGGCAAAGGCGTGGGCGAGGAAGAGAAAAGAGAGAGGATGTTCTGGAGCATAAAGTTAGGTCGGGCGGTGGGCGAGATGAAGGACACCACAACAACAGAAGCAGCAGGAACAACAACAGCAACACAACAATAATAATCATGATTATAATAATAATAATAATAACAGTGACAGTGACAGTAACAGCGACAGCGACAACGAAAGAAAAAGGGGGATGTCGGGCAAGAAGTAGCGCAGGCTGTAAACAAGGTGACAAATGAAAAAAGCAATCAATGAAAAAACAATAAAAAGAAAACATCCATCCGATAAACAAAGGCAATAAAGAGAGACAGGGACAGAAGAGACACAGAGACAGAGCAGTGGAGGGTCGAAGAAGAGGCATTTCATCGATTATAGAAAGAGAGTGAGTGAGTGAGTGAACAGAGCAGACTAGACAAGACCAAAGGGAATGGGGGAAAGGGGAAAGAAGGGAAAGGGGAAGAAGGAAAGGGTGCAACAACAACATGGCCGCGCGCACAAGCAACGGACGAGTCGTCGTGGAGAGAGTGGACCATGCACACTTGTTCCTGGGCACTCTTTTTTTTTTCTTCTTCTTCTCTCTCTCTCTCTCTCTTGTTCGTTCCTTCTCTCTTTTACTTGCTCGCTCTTTCCACTCTAACGAAGTCTCCATCCTTTTCCCCGGCATCCGCTCCGTAGCTCATCCTCGCTCGGCATTTGCCTGGACAACGCCTTGTCCGTCTCATTCTCTCATTCTCTCTCACTCTCTCTCTCCTCCCATTCAAACGCCCCGGATTCCATCCACAAAAATCTTGTGGATAACGGGACCTTCCCTAACTCTCTCTCTCTTCTCTCTCTCTCTCTTTCTCTCTCTCTCTCTCTCTCTCTCTCTCTCTCTCTCTCTCTCTCTCTCTCTATCTTCTCTCTCTCTCTATACTCTCTCTCTCTCTCTCTCTCTCCTCTCTCTCTCTCTCTCTCTCTCTTCTTCTCTCTCTCGCTCTCTTCCCCCCTAAAATAGAAATCGCCATCTCTCATCCCTCTTGCTCTTCCTCACGATCCCCTCCTCTCCCCCTCCCCATCCACCAAAGCTAACGCCCCTGTCTACGAGTCACGCAGCAGTCTGAACCTACTCAACATCACGACGCATTCCATCACACCTTCCCCACCAAGGCCATCGTCTCTTCTAACCGACCACAGACGCGACCTTAAAAGTAAAGAAGAAAAAGGTACAGAGGACGGAACAGAGTCTCCCTGACGTCTTGCTCCCCGGAGCACACGGACACGGACACGGACACGGACCTTGCACGGAGTGGTTTTTTTCGGGCCTGTCTCGTCTCGTTTCGTCTCGTTTCGTTTCTTGTCTCTTGTCTCTCTATATCCACCTATCCATCTTTCCTGTGTTTGTAAAAGACCAGGCCAGGAAGAAAAGAAAAAAAAAGCAGAAAAAAAAAAAGACGAGCAGGCACGTTCTGCCTGACATGGCCTGGACAGTGCATGAAACTCGCGAAGGGCCGCCGGATAGTGGATCAAGAACCAAACCACTCTCGTGTCATGTTACCGCCACTCTCGCCCAGCTGGTCCAACCCATTCTCGCTCTTTTTTTTTTTTTTTTCTTTTTTTTTCTTCTCTCGTCGTCTGGTTATCGTCGCTTTCCTAGCAGACGTTTATTCTTCTCCCCTGTCTGTGGCGCCTTGCCCTCTCTTGGCCCAGGCGACAATGGACAACAAAGAAAGGACGAGATGATATCGACGAGACAGCATGGCTATGAGACGGGGAGCCTGACTGGCCAGCTGGCGCACGCTAGCTGATGAGTGGATACGGACCAGTGAGGATGAGCTGACCAAACTGATGCTTTTCTTTCTTTCTCTTTCTCTCGTTCTTCTCTCTCTCTCTCGTTCTTCTCTCTCTCTCTCTTCTTCTTCTTCTTCTTCTTCTTCACTTTTATTCTCACTCTCACTCTCACTCTCACATACTTCAACTCTCTCTCTCTCTTTTTTTTTTTTTTTTTTTTTCCCTTGGTTTACCCTGGCGATGCGTCCTTCTGGACATTGCTCTTGTTCTCCGAATAGTACTCGATCGACCAGAACTTGTTTGTCCACGACCGATCATTCCTCGGGGGGGCTGCTCTTTTTCCTGACCTGAACCTTGATCTCCTCTCGCTCGCTCTTCTTTTGGCCCTGACTTTATATATATATCTGTTGCCTTGGAACAACAGCCTGGTAAGTCCTTCTTCTTTTCTTTTCTCTCTCTCTCTCTCTCTCTCTCTTTGGAATGATGCTATCCCTACTATCGCTTCCAGTAGCTGTAGTTTGCTACTACTTTTACTACAAGCGGCAGTAGCAGTAGCTGCAAAGTGGCTGGGCCATTTTTTTTTCCTTCCCTTTGCGCACCCATCGATATGGCTTCCTCCTGTGTCTCGCCTCCTTTATTTCCCCTTCTCTCTCTCTCTCTCTATCACCCGCTCGGACATGAATGGATATGGCTTTCTGAGCCCTGTTGCTGTCATGGTTCTCAGATTTGTTCATTGCATTTCCCCGAACAGAATAACATATTTTATATATGTGTTTCTATTCAGAGAGAGAGAGAGAGAGAGAGAGAGAGAGAGAGAGAGAGAGAGAGAGAGAGAGAGAACGACAAAGAGATAAAAAGAGAAGGAAAGAGAGAAATGCTCTACCACAGTAACTACTACTACCATGATTGCTACTTCTACTTTTCTCTCTCTCTCTTTCTCTATATCACGCGCACGTGCACCCTTTATTACCCATCCACCAACAATGTGCAACAGCGCACAACACACGCACCGTTGGCTCTTGTTCTGCTCCGCCTTGTTCATGTCATTGGGCCACTTTGGCCATTTTTTTTTTCCTTGGCTTTCCTGGGCTGGGGTCATGTCTGCCTTGGCAGCTGGGTCTGCCTTGGCTGGCCTTTTTTTTTTTTTTTTATATATCTATCTCTCTGTGCGTGCGTGTGTTTGCGTGTTTGCGTGTTGCGTGTTTGCATGCCCCATCATGTCAAAGCATAGAGACAGGGAGAGAGAAAGAGAGAAGAGAGAGCAATGGGTTTATGGATCTCTTCATCAGCTTTGACATTTGGAAGCCCATGCCAGGGATTCATCCACCACCTCTGGGTCTACTTTTTTATTCTCCTACTCCTGCTACTCCTCCCCACATACACACACACACACACACACGCACGCACACATACACATCCACCCCATCCCATCCCCACCCTATTTCTCCGGCTCAGATGGGCCGCTAAATCCCTTGACCACGCACGCACGCCACGAGCCCTGATTACCGAGCCCTGGCGATCTTTTTTCCTCCTTATTTCCTCATTTTTGCTTTGTGCCCCGGCTCCTGCCCCTGTTTGCTTGCTTTTTTTGGCGATCGTTTTTTTTTTTTTTTTTTTTTGTATGTTGTTTGTAATCTCTCTCTCTCTCTCTCTGAGTGGTGGGTGTGTGTGTTCGTCCATGTCCTTTTTGTCATCCTGCCCCCTGTATGTGTCCTGTCATCTCTCTTCTGCCCTGGTCTGTTCTCTCCTCTCTACTCTCCTATCCTCTCTCTCCTCCTCTCTCTCTCTCTCTCTGTTCTGCCCTGTGTGTGGAGGTGTGTGGTCTCGCGCGAGGTGGAGAGAAAAAGGCGGTTGTACCCAAGCTTCAGCGACAGGGCCACTGTCCATTCGCCACTGCTTCCGACTCGTCGTTGGCCGGGGCGGGATCCCGCGCCTCTCCTCTTTCCTCTCTCTTTCCACTGTCCATCTGCTCCTCTTCACTCTCTTTCCTCCATTGCTCCCTTTGCTCTTCTTTGCTGGTCCGTTCTCTGGTCAAAAGATTAGCCTCTGTCTGTGTCTCTGTTGTCGCGCAGCCTGTCGCTCTTCACCTGGATGGTCTGTCCGTCCCAGCTCACACTGGAAACGGTCGTGACGGACCAAGGCACGCTGGACCTTCTCTTCTTCCTCATCAGACCGTTTTTTTTTTACTCCCTGCTTTTGCTTTCTGTTCTCGGCCTGGACGCCTTTCTCTCTTTCTCTATCAATCTCTTTTTCTCTTTTTCTCTTTCTCTCATGCCTATCTCTCTTCCAGGGCCTTGAGTGTACACTCTTTAACTAGAGTCGCGCCAACGAATAACGATGGCTCTGGCTGAGCGTGCTGGTGGTCGTCATTCCGCATTCCGCGTCCCCAGCATTGCCGTGTGGTGGGTGTGGATGCGAGTGCAGGTGTTAGACAGAGACGACGCCTCCGCCCCACCGCAGTCGTCCTTCTTCTCTTTCTTGCTTGCTTGGCCAATTCGCCCACTGCCGAAGCACATCTCACTCTTTCACTCGACTACTTGACTCTTTATTACTCTCGCCCTGGGATTGACTTCTTCGGTCCTGCGGTCTCTCTCACTTCTACGCATTATTATTGTTATTGTTATTATTATTATTATTATTTTTTTTTTTCATTCATTCATTCATTCTTGCACGACTCTCCTTTCTTTCCCTCTCTTTCTCTCTCTCTCTTCTCTCTTTCTCTCTTTCTCTTCTCTCTTTCTCTCTTTCTTATCTCTTTATCAATTTTCTCTCTTTTTTTTTTATCTCTTCTTTTTTTTCTTTATTCCTATGGATGTTTCGTTTTTAATATTCTTATCTCGCTCTCTTTTGTCTTCTAATTCGTCCGGGGGTCCATCCTGCCCTCTTAATAATATATATATCGTATAATCAAGGTCCTCTTTTTTTCATGTTCCCACCAGCCTTTGAGCGCCTCTATTATATATTTTTTTTCATCATCTTTTCATTGTTTTCATCATCTGGTTCTTCTGGCTCGTTGCTGCGCATTCATGCCGCACGCCGAACCAGCCGCGCGCGAGTACGCGCGCGTCGGTTCGCTCCTGAACCACCTATGGCGCAAAAGCCCAATATGTTCCCATATATATATATATCTCTCTTTCTTCCATAATTTTTCCCCTCTGCCTCAATCTCCCCTCTCTGGATCTCAAACGACAACAACGGCCTGAGCCCATTTTTTGACCTTTTGACCAAGCCTGACCCTGACCTGGCCTGGCCTGACCTGACCTCGCCTAACCTGACCTGACCTGCCCTAGCTGCAGTCGCTGATTCAGCTCGTCTCCCCGCTTTTCACCTTTTCTCTAGTCGTCCTTCGCGACCCTCGGCCTCTCTCCCTCTTGTCTCCAATTCCTTTCTCTCCGATACCATGGCGACCGCCGCCAGCGCCGCCGCTCTCGGCCACCACCCTACTCTTCTCTGTCTGCCCATGCATTCCTACCGTACCCTGGCCGGATCCCCTCCGAGCGATGGCTCGACAGCCTGGACCCCTGCCAAGCGCGACCTCCTGCCCACAATGTCGCAGCTCTATAGCTCTCGTCCGCTGACTAGGTCCCTATACAGGTTGCAGCGACAACAACAACAAAATCTGTTGCAGCAGCAACAGGAGCAGCAACAGCAGCAACAGCAACAGCAACAGCAATACCTCTGCCAAGACCCAAGGCTGCTTCAACTTCCACCACTAGGCCACTATGCTTCCTCCCATGCCGCCGCATTCTCTGCCAGACCAACTCTAGCCGATCTCCTGCCGACAACGACCCCCGCTCCCCAGTCCCTTCTCTCATCGCCCTCGCTCTCCTCCTCCTGCTCGACCGCATATTCGTCCTCTTCTTGTTACTCTTTACTGTCCTCGACGGCTCCCACTTTGTCCTCTTCTGGTCGCATCTCTTCCTTTCACCTCTCCACCTCCAACACAAGACCTCCCAAGCGCTCCTGCTCCGCCCAGGGTCTCTCTTCCTTGTCCGAGGCCACTTGGACTCCTTCCGCGCCTCCACTCAAGAAGCGCAGACTCTCTGTTGCTCGACATGGGGGTGAGAATGGTTCAACATCCGCTGCATCCACTGCATCCGCTGCGGCCACTTTTGCTGCGCGACCTGCTAGTCCAAAGCGGCCCGCTTCTACTGAGGCTCAGTCGGAGCAACAACAACAGAAGCAGCAGCAACAACAGCAGCAGCAGCAGCAGCCCATGTCCAAGAAAATTAAGGTCGCTCCCCCGCCCGTCTCTCCTACGACGATGACAGCTGCGGTTGTGCCCAATCCAACGTCCGTGACACGGATCGCTTTTCCAGTGGTTACCTCAAGGTCCCCCACCAAGGAGGTCATCGTTATCTCGGATGATGAAGACGACGATGAGGATGAGGACAGTCATCTTGAGAGTGACGACGAGAGTGACGATGACGACAACGACGACAGCCATCACAAGGTACCAGTCAAAGTTGCCGACACAGCCAGTCAAGCCCCCGTTGCAGTCATCTCGCTTAGCTCGGATGACAGCGACGATGGCCTCAGTGGCCGAGACCAGGACAAGGGCAGTTACAAGTACGAGTTGGTCCCACAGCACCGGCGCCTAGTCGAATCGTTCTTTCCCGAGAACGAAGATACACACAAGTCAGCGCTTGAACGGGCACTCGCGACGAGCAAGAAACTGCGGGACGAATACACGATCGAGCGGTACCTGGGAAGCGGCTGCTCAGGCTTTGTTGCAGGTGCAAGACGGAAGAGCGATGGCCGTGAGGTAAGCAAAGAGAGAAAGAGATAGGCATAGCGGAGTGGGCGTGTGCGCACACACCTTCACACCACACGCATTCACGCATACACAGACAGGGCAGTGTCCTTGCCCTGTCTGTGTACAGCCTGCGCGTGTTCTGCCTTGCAAAATAACCCAATTGATTACATCTGGAGGAAAGGAGCGTGCCTGGACTTTTAAGGGACAACAGGATCCTTGTTGTCAATACCATCTCGTTTTTTTTTTTTTTTTTTTTTTCTTTTTCTTTTTTTTCTTTCCTTCTTTCTCACTTTCTCACTTTCTTTTTCTCTCTTGGACCACCCCTGCATTTTGCATTCGCTCCTCGCGTCTTGTCTCCTTGTTGTGATGATAGGTTGCCATCAAGTTCATTCCTCACCAAAACGAATGCACGGAGAACAAGGTCCTGCGCGAGGTCGACATCCTGCAGTCGATAGAGTCTCACGAGAACATTCTCGAGTTTTTCGAGTACTTTACCTCGTCCCTCTATGGCGATGTCGATCCCAACGACCGTTCCAACGCCGACATTCACTACATCGTCACCGAACTTGGCTGCCAGTCCCTCTTTGAGTACATTGAGGCCTGTCGCACTTCCAAACCCGACGATAGCTCCTCGCTACCCAAAAAGCTTCCCATCTTCAAGTCGGCCATGGACGAGTCTTTGCTTCGGTCCATCTTTGGTCAGCTCGCTCGTGGCCTACAGGTGATGCATGCGCAGGGCATTGTCCATGGTGACATCAAGGATGAGAATGCACTGGTCAATGTCGATCCTCGCTCCTGCTCTGCTTCTGCCAAGCTCTGCGACTTTGGTCACTCGAAGCATCTCCGAACGGGTGCTGGTCCGTCGCTCCTCTTTTACGGCACGACGCTCCTCGGCCCACCCGAGATGGACGCCAATGTCGCACAGCGGGCCAAGAGTCGTGAGACCTCGAACCAACGCAATCGTCAAGCTGCTCAAGAGAATAGCCCTTCGGCCGGCAACTCTTCTTCTGGCTCAACTGCTCCGCAGTGGGATCACTTTTTTGGATACGAGGCGGATGTGT
The DNA here is from genome assembly GCA_011634665.1 of Mortierella sp. BCC40632. Lineage (NCBI taxonomy): Eukaryota > Fungi > Mortierellomycota > Mortierellomycetes > Mortierellales > Mortierellaceae > Mortierella > Mortierella sp. BCC40632. Next base: position 336,020 of record WAEK01000010.1, read on the forward strand.
GGGCCATGGGCTTGTTGTTGTATACCATGATCCACGGAGATTTGCCCAAGGAGTTGTACGAGAAGGATCCAAAACGTGAAGCTGCCTACAGGAAGAAGCGCAAGTCCTCGCGGTCCATCCCTTTTGTGATTCAGGACAACCTTGACTCTGGTAAGTAGGGGGTTGTGTTTGTGTTTAGAGTATTCTACTGTTGCTCTAGGATGGGCATGATTTTGAGGCTAGCAGCAACTGACTAGATTTTTTTTTCTTTTCTTCTTTGGGTAATAGACTTGAAGGACTTGTTGAAGGGGATGCTGGCCGTCGACCCTTCGAAGCGTCTGACCATGTCCCAGGTGTTGAAGCACCGCTGGCTTGTCGACTGTTGAACAGCTTGATTATCTCTTGCGTTACCACCACACATTTTTTTCCCCCTCTCTCCTTCTCTCTCTCTCTCTCTCTCTCTCTCTCTCTCTCTCTCTCTCTCTCTCTCTCTCTCTCTTTCCAATGACCCAATGACCCTAGTTTTACACTTACTTTTCTACCCTATACCATTTGCTCTCATCTTATCTTTTTTTTTTCTTTTTCATTACACATCCTGACACGGACACAGACATGTCCTCCTCACTACACAGACAATTGCTCGCACGTACATACTTTACTCACTTTTTCTTTTTTCTTTTTTTACACACGCACGCGTTCCTGAACGAACCTTTCCTTTTGCCTTTGTATCTCTTTCACTTACTCACTCTCACTCTTACTCTCACTCTCTCTCTCTCTCTGATTCTTTTCTCTTGCTCATGTTTCCACACGACAATCTCTGTCTCTATTTTCCTTGCTTATGAACAACCTCGACACAGTAAATAAAAAAAATAAAAAAAGTCGTCCAATGTAGAAAGTGACAATGCCTCTTCTCTCTCCTTGTGGCCGCAGGGAGAGGATCACTCGGTTCATCATACGTGAACTAAAAGTCCAAAGTGATCCTTGCAGGGGCAGTCGTAGGTCAATCAATTGCAATTGCCTGACTAACCACAGGTACTGATGGCTCAACACTGATTGGAAATTCCAACATGATCAGTTCCCGTTAAAAACCCGCTCAATAAGGGCACAGGGGCCAAACATTGGAGAGGGTTTGAATTATGATGACCCTTCCAGAGTCAGAGTCAGCTGCTCACTCATAACCAGCTCAAATGTTGCTTTATCACGCTTTTTGCACTGATCTCATCAAAGCCAAGAGTGTATTTTTCAAGAACTGATGTAGGGAAAGTACCTGGACCACCACGTCCTACCCCTTGGACAGAGAGAGTCCCATGGCTAGCTGCAGGTACCAACCTGCAGTCAATTACTGAAGCAGAATTCATTCAGCGTTGGATTGTGAGACCAGGCTTGCTTTAACCCAACGGATAAAAGTATTGTTGTCTATCGTAATTGAAGTTAGTACGAGATGAACACTTTTTTTTTTTTTTTTTTTTCATACGGGATCTTTGGTATTTTGGGTTTGCCTGAGTAGGCAATGACTCGAGGCTATCATCCATTGACTTATGACTGAATGCTTCAAAGTCAGAATCCCAGCTATACAACGTGAGAACCATGTTAGACCAAAAAAAAAAAAAAAAAAAAAAAAAAAAAAGGACTTTCTTCCAACATAGTGATCTCGAGAGATAGAGTTGCAAACATTGGGCATCACTTAGTACACATCCATTTCTTGCAAATAGTCTAACAGTGGCAGGGAAGGGTGTTGGACGATGATATAGATCTACTCTTTAGGTAGCTCAGTCGTGAACACCTTTGAACGACGCGTCCCTGGGCTGGTTTTTTCTTTCTTTCTTTCTTTCTTTTGTCATTGCTACAGACATTATCGAGCAGAATGAAGGGGTATCGTCCTCGTCAATAGAGGTGGGGATCGAGACATGCCAGCAGATGAGCTTATCAGCCGCAACATTGTCAAAGTGAGGTGCCTCCTTCGGCCTGACGGTATCCTTGAGTTTCCGGGATTGTCATGTTGGTTTAATGCTGAGACTGGGAATGCAGAGGAAGCAGTCTTTCTTTCTCTCTCTCTCTCTCTCTCCATCAGCAAGACCAGATCATCAGCATAGCTTTCATGTTCTCTTTTTCACGTCTCTTTTTACTGATATAAAGATATACATCAGCCTTCGCCAGCTCTTGCACCTTTTCATATCTCTTTCCTACTTTCTCTTGTCTTCTTTCATCCCTCGCCCTCTTTACCACATCTCTCACATTTTCAGTCCTGACTCTGTTTCATGGCGAAGCAAGAGCAAGAGAGAGAGACAGAGAGAGAGAGAGCTTCCTTCATCGAAGCAGTCACATTTCTCTTGGCCTTCTCTCTCTTGTCTCCACCTGTTGCGCCATCATGCCATTGTTCTGACGCAAAAACGCATCTCCTTCTTTTCTCACACACGCACACTCTTTTTCTTTTCCTTCTTTTCCTTCTCCCTTCGCCAGTCAACCATTCCCACAAACAGGAACAGGTGCCTCTTTTTTTTTTTTTTTTTTTTTTTTTTTTTAAACCAGTACATCTTTCTCTTGCTTCTCTCTCTCTCTCTCTCCTCTCATTCATCCATCCATCCATCCATCCATTCGTCCATCCATCAACTCTCTTCTTATGGACCCTGTCCAGCCCAGCCCTCCCCTGCCCAAAAAGCAGGGGCCAACTCTGAACAAACCCAAAAAAATCTACCAACGACGGTGGATCACCCTAACCGCTCTCGTCGCCATCCAAAGCCTATCCCTCTGGACCTCCCTCCCAACCGCAAACGCTCAGTTACTGCCCCACCCCGACCTCCCGCTCGAAAAACTCTTTCCTAGTCTCTCCTCATGGAAACCTCCCTCCCACCTGCAGGACGAAACACAAGACAGAGATACGGACATGGATAGAGACATAGACTTGCACCAGGAACTGACCGGATCCCAACACATCTTCTCGGCGTCGCGCTTTGTCGTCCAGGAGCCATCCCAATCCACCTTTGAGCCCGTTGACCCTGTAGACAAGCCTGACGAGATTCCATCCTTGGATCTGAGCCTCGAAAGAGCACTGCTCGAGGAAGAATGTCGACAACATCTTCTTCGTCCCCCATACAGTCCCGCTGTCTTTCGGGTCCCTCTCTATGAAGAGTCCAGCCCCGTGTCGGCACAGGACATTGAGTCACAACAGCAATGGGCTGGCGACGAAGCCGAGCCAGAGACAAAGACACCTCTGCGACTCTGGTACAAAAAGGCGGCCGACTCGGACTCTCTGCCAGAGGAAGGACTTGTCCTGGGGAATGGAAAGACTCAAGTCTTGGTAGGAGGTGGGATTAACGTAGAACGGATCCTTTTACACGATCCATCTTGCTGGACTGGAGGGCCGCATGATCTCCAAGTCCAGAATGTCGATGGTGACAAGGACCAAGAGGGTCAAGGATACCGAGGTGGTAACATTGCAGAGGATGAAGCCCCGGAACGTCAACAGACTCTGAAAGAGTATCGTGAGATGATGGTAGAGAAGCATGGGGCCGTTGTAGCCAAGGATCCAATTGTACAAAAGTTGATGGGAAAGGAAGATGGATTTGGTACGGCTGCTCCATTGGGAGAGTTGGTGGTGGAAGAATTGCATCCATTCTCGAGAGTAAGTGATTACCGACGACAACTTGACCTTGCTACAGGAATTGTCAATGTCACTTGGATGTCTAGTGGTGTTTCCTATATAAGGTAAAGTGTGTCTGTGTGCGTGAGAGAGAGAGAGAGAGAGAGAAAGTTTGCCTTGCTTCTCTACCTGTTCACGATTTTATAAAATTTTATCGCTAACTCCATAATATGTACTTTTGGCTGATTCTAGAGAACACTATTGCAGCTCTCCAGATGGCGTCTGCGTGATGCGGCTCCGGGGCTCGGCACCAAAATCTGTCAACGTCAAAATCTCGTTCTGGACACCACACGAAGTCGAGTACACAAACATTCACAACAAACTAGGCATTCATGGTCATCTCCGGTCCAACAACTTGACAATCGATGCCCAGGCTGCCATCAAGGCAGACGGTCTCGCGGGTGTCTCCATGTCCAACAATCAGCAAGTAATTCTAATGGCCTTTGACTCTGCCACAATTTACTACTCTGCTGCCACGGGTTGGAGTGCTGCCGCGTACCCGAGGTTTGAGGACAAGGATCCTCAAGACGCATTGTCCAACACGGTGACCAAGGCTGCAGAGGCATTCCTTCCAGATCTCTTTCAAAAATATTTGGACGATTATACCAAGCTGTATAACTCGTTCGAGTTACGGTTCAATCGGGCTGAAGGGACCCAGGAAGAAAAAGAGAATGTTCTTCGATGGACGACCGATGATTTGTTACAATCGATCAAGGATGGCCATGCGAGTGAAGCGGAAAAGGCCTACTTTGACATGTTGATGGTACAGTACAGCCGGTACCTTTTGATTGCCATGTCCCGGCCTGGTTCACTTCCAATCAGTAGTTCCCAATTTTGGACAGTCAAAGAAGCATCTTTGGTCGATCGACTCAGGTAAAAAAGACTTTTATTTCTTTGGAAAAATGAAAATGAACAATCGTGAAACGATTGCAACATGACTGATGATATTAATTGTTTTAGGTCTGGATACAAGATGGATATTGATTTGCAGATGAACTACTGGTTGTCAGAGACAACAGGACTTGGAGATACAGTAACACCGTTGATCGACTATATGGAGCAACTGCTACTTCCACGAGGACAGGACACCGCCTATCTCCTGCACAATGCTCGTGGGTGGACAACGTATCCTTACTCCAACATTTGGGCCCACACGGGACCCATGACCTCACTCAACACTTTTTACTTTCCTGCATCCGCAGCCTGGCTCTGTCAACATGCTTGGGATCATTACCTGTACTCGCAAGACAGCTCCTTTGTAAAGAACCATGCTTACAAGCTTATGAAGGGTGCCTCCGAGTTTTGGATTGATTCACTTGTACAAAGTCATGAGAACGAGACACTCCTCGTTAGCTCACCTTCACACTCGCCTGAACATGGTCCCTTCACGGAAGGGGCTGCCGTGGATCAGCAACTAGTATGGCAACTCTTTAATAGCACCCTCGAGGCAGCCGTGATCGCTGGTGAAAGAGACAAGAAATTTCTCCTAGACTTGACGGATGCCTATAATCGACTCTCTACTGGACTCCGAGTTGGTGTCTGGGGACAGTTGCAAGAGTGGATGTTGGACATGGATGATCCGAATGAAGCTCATCATCATTTGGCTCCATTCTATGCCATCTATCCAGGTCGACAAGCGTTTTGGATTGAGGATGAAGAGGAACGGGAAAAGATCTTGAAAGCGGCTCGCGTTGCGCTTCAACGACGAGGAGATGGATCCACGGGCGAGGATGAGATGACGGTCAAAGGATGGCCCAAGGCCTGGAGAGCAGCGGTTTGGGCACGACTTGAACATGGAGAGGAAGCCATGGAGGCATTGGAGGGGTTCAGACGAATGAATATCAACCACTCTAACTTGATGTCGACGGAAGAGTTGTCTGGACAGTTTGGGTATAGTGCAGCGATCCTAGAGCTGCTTGTGCAGGACCGACGACCCGATGAGATCCGAGTGTGGACAGTGCCCCAAGCAGGACTACCGGGTTGGTGGGCGACAGGAGGGAACGTGAGAGGGTATAGAACACGGGATGGACATGAGGTTGCAGTACAGTGGAAGAATCATCGTGTAGAGGTTGTGGAGTTGACAACGAGCAGTGGTAGCAATGTTGGCAAGCATGGACCTCTTCGTGTTGTGGTGGGTACACTTGGTGGAGCAGAAGGAGAGGAAGGGGCGACACCAACAAGCAAGATCCAGGTAGTTTTGAGGGATTCAGGCAAGGCGGTTGCTTTTGAGCGCCTAGGAAACGAGGTCTCGTGGGCAGCAGCCAAGGGTCAAGCGTACCTGGTGAAGATTGAGGCCTGAGTCTGAGATAAAAAAGCTTTTTTTTTTTTTTTTTTTTTCATTAAAGATTGGACCCTTCCTTATTTCCCAGCATCCCCCTGGTTCCAAGAGGACGTAGAGTTAGAGAAACGCGCAGTTTGGTAGAGTCGAGTAGAATGGTAGTGGACATTATCCAATTCATATCCAGGTGGACGGACAGACAGACAGGCAGGCAGGAAGGCAGGCAGGCAGGCAGGCAGGCAGGCAGTCAGACAGACAGACAATGCAAACAACTAGCACTCTCCAAATAAGGGAGTGGGAAAAAAAAAAAAAAAAAAGAAAAAAAGTGTGGTGAAGAGAAGAGAGAAAAAAAAAAAAAAAAATAAAAAAAAACTCAGAGAGCACACGCGCCTCCTCCGCCCCCACTCTCTCTCTCTCTCTCTCCCTCACCCCCCCACCTTGCCCCTTCACAGCATACGCGTTGCTTTGCCAACATGTCCAGCTGCAGTACTGATTCACCATCCTCTGCTCCTCTCGTCTCTTCCACTCCCCCACCCGCTTCCGCCATGATCTCCGCCGCGTCGCAGCCCCAAGTGGTCATCCCCGAGGGATCCTCCACCGCTACTCCCTCCAAGAGTTTGCATGATCAAGATGCAAAAAAGCCTTCCTCTGCAGACGATCACTCTCGCGCATCCGCCACAGACTCGACCACCCCTGCTGCTGCTCCCAAGCCCAAGACTACGACCACTGCCGAGACTACCACAGCCGCCAAAAAGGACAGCTCTCCTATGGATACCACGCCCGCAGAGAAATCATCAAAGGGCGCCTCCAAGGGCGAGACCACACAAAACAACGGCAAAGAGAACAGCAACGGCAACAGCAACGACAACGACAAAGGCAACAAAGGTGACAACAACATCAACACATCCATCTCGCCTAGTTCACAAACAACGCCACTACCGACTTCTTCCGGGTCACCCCCCGCGTCCCAAGTGAAAGAAAGCGGCGGCAACACTGACGGAGCAAATCGACCTGGAAAGACCTCAAGACCCAACTCCAAGAAGGGCCACCAGGCCAAGGCGGTGACGGCCAACAGCGAGGCTTCCTCGCCCGTTGCCGCCACCGCTGCCACGTCGGGTGAAAATACACCGACTGCGGCAGAGACAGCCAAGCCTACTAAGGGACCCCAATCAAAGAAAGACAAATCCAACAAGAACAAAAAAGCGGACCGATCCTCGAATAAAGACGCAGGAACAGCGACACCGACCACGGCCACCACGACCCCAACCACGACCACGACCACGACCACAACGGATGGAGCAACGAGTGCGTCGGGAGAAAGTAAGGAGACTTCCCATCACACAGGACCGTCTGCAACCTTTGGGACTGATGGAGCGAGTGGTTTCATCAAGGCACTGAATGCGATCAAGGTGCCTCGGTCGCCTCGACCACCCAGAGAGAAGAGCGATCAGCCATCTGATGAAGCATCATCGCCCAAGCCCGACTTGACTTCTGCGCCCACCAAAAAGCCCGAGTCGTTTAAGAACAAGGCCAAGCGTATCAAGGATGACGACGATGCTACCTCCACCACCTCTGCTCATTCTGCCAAGGAGACTGAACAACCACAGCAACAACAAGGCGTCACTGTCGGTCCCAAAAAATCTGGAAGGGCAAAGAAACCATCCAAGGGTTCTTCAGACAAGGGACAAGGCGAAAGCTCAGAATCTGCAGCCGCCTCTCCATCCCCTGCAACCCCCACTTCTTCATCCTCTACTGCAGCCCCTGTCGAGTCGGGCAAAGGTGCTCAAGGACCCAAGAGTAGAGCCAAGGCGGAGCGACCCCCAAAGCAACCCAGAGAGGAAGGATCGAATGCTGCTCCGGGTCAAGGAAAGCAAGAGAGGCAGAATAGGACTGGGCCTCCTCCTCCAAAGAGAGATGGACCAGGACCTCGTCAGGGCAACACAAGAGAGGATACACGACAGGGTGACAAATCGGACCGTCCAAAGAAAGGTGCACGTAACGATGGATGGGGGGAGCCTCCTTCTTCGTCTTCTACTTTGACTGGCAACAGCAATCAGGCCACTTCATCTCCTGGTGAAACGAACGCGTGGAGTCAACCCTCTGAGACTAATTCTGGCTGGGATCCTCAGAATACTCCTTGGAGTACCGAAACCAAGAAACCAGAGGGGACTGAAGGAGGATGGGGAGATTCTACACCAAAGGCCACTTCGACTTGGGGACCCGAGACTTCTTCTGGAACGACTGAGCCAGCTGGTAGATTTGGACCATCAGGAGGTCAGAATACCTCACAGTCAGGAGCACCGTTCGAAGACCGACCTCCTCGAGGAAGCGATTCAGGACGAGGACGAGGAAGAGGAAGAGGAGGAAGATCCGATTTTGGTGGCGGCAGGACCGATGAGAGGAGACAAACGAATCGACCTATGGATGTGCGTCGAGACTCGGAGGGTGGATGGGGCAGGCATGAGGGTGCAGCGTCTTCTCACTATCACTCTCAGAGGAGTGATACGACGCCTGGCAGTGGTGGTGACCATCCCCGACAGCGTCATTGGAATGAAGAGGGTCGACGATCTGGACCTTTTGAACCAAGGTCAGGATTCAAAGGGCCCAGATCCGATTATAGGTCCAACAACCCGGCGGAGACAGAGGGAGGACGATGGGGAAAGCCTCGACCAAACTCTTCCGGCTCTTGGTCCTCGAATAACCCGTCGTATGGAGACAGGAACAACAACAGGAACAACTCATCGTATGGCGACAGAAACAATGAGAGAAACAATGACAGAAACAACTCATTTTACGGTGACCGGAACGGCGGTGACAGGAACAACAGGGGTCCAGAGGGCGGATGGGAAAGGCGCAAGCCAAGCGAAAAGTCGATCGAGTCAACGCCCAAGGTCGCCAAGGATGGTGAGGGGGCCGAGGCTGGATGGGGGGAGTCACTGCCAGTGACAGCAACTAGTAATTGGTCACCCGACAATGTGCCATGGGCAGAATCGACCACCGAGGGCGATAATAAGAATAACGCCAAAGGACCTGAAGCAGGAAAGGGCGCCAATAAGAAAGGAGGTAAGGCTGCCAAGGCCAACGACAGCTCTTTGACGCAACCCAGCTCGAGTGAGGAGCCACCCAAGGGTGCACAATGGACGGGTTCGGTTTCTGAAAGCAACAGTGCCAAAGAAACTGAAGGGGGTGGTGGTGGTAAGGGAAAGAAAAGAGGAGACAAGCCAGCGGCCAAGGCCACTACAGACAACAGCAATACTGCCGCCACGGCCACGGAAGCCACTCCAGTGACTGATGGATGGGGCAGTGCAGAGCCAACTCCTACTAATTCGGCCTGGTCACCTAACACTACACCCTGGGATGACGCCAAGACAGGCAGTAATGATCCCGCCAAGGAATCCAAAGGCAATTGGAACAAAAAGACGGAGAGGGCCCCCAAAAAGACGGATGACAATGCTCAATGGAACAGTTCTGAATCTGCGCCCTCAACGGGTGCTGGTAGTGGTTGGGGTAAACCAGATCAACCTGCCACTTCCTCCTGGCCACCCAATGAATCGTCCAAGGACTCGAGACCAGAGACTGGCGGTTACAAAGGATCTGGTCCAGGTGCTAGAGACAAGAAAGGATCAGGACCAGGACCTGCAAAGAACTTTGACAAGCGACCCCCCAGGAGTGGATCCAAGTGGGAAGGCAGCAACAGCAATGTAGACTCGAGCAAAGACTGGGGCCAACAAGACTCGGCTGCCAAGACTGAGACAACTTCTTCTTGGGAGGATACCGCAAAGACTGGCGCAGTGGAGAGCACTGGTAATGGGTGGGGCGAGACTACCAAGACGGAGAATACTGACGGATGGAGCGCTCCAAAGGCTTCATCGGGTAAAGAGAACACCTCATGGGAACAGACACAGGCCAGCAGGGCTGCCGAGTGGGAGAGAGGCGCGAATGCAGGTCATGGCTCTGGTAGAGAGGGTCCTCGACCCAACTATCGCCAAGGCGGAGGTCCCGGTGGAAGGAACGACCATTACCAGCGCGATTCTCAGGATCAGACTCGCCGGGACTCTGGCTATAAGCGATACTCAGATTCTGCTGCACCGGGTTCAGAGGCTGGAGGAGCCTATCCACGCGATGCTCGGTCTTCTTTGGATTCCAGGAATGCACGATTGAATGCACAACGTGAGGTGAATCGGGGTCCTCGACCAGAAGAAGGGGAAGGTGCCAGGACCTCTGGACCATATGAGGGCAAGAGAAGGAATTGGAGGGATCAACCTGGTGGCCAAGATGGTCAAGGAGCAGTATCGACGACGCATCCTTCCAACAGGGGACCTTCGGACTATCCACCTCGATCTAACAGAGGACCTTCGGACTATCCACCTCGATCCAACAGAGGACCTTCGGATTATCCACCTCGATCCAACAGGGGACCTTCAGACTATCCACCTCGATCCAACAGGGGACCTACGGATTATCCACCTCGGCCCAACAAGTCTACGTCTGAAGCCTCGTCCTCAACTACAACACGGAAGCCTGCCAAACCAAAGGGGCCAAAGCCTACTCAGGTAGAGGAGCGAATTGAATAGATTTGAACTTTTTTTTTTTTTTGGAACCTATTGAGTAAAGTTAACTAATTGTTGAATCATTTTTGTTGCTGCTGTTGCTATTGTTGTTGTCGTTTTCTCTTGAATAATTGATAGGGCCCCTTGTTCTCCAGCTCTTTGGAATGTCAGTTGGAGTGGGAAGATATGCAGTTAAAGCCCAATGTATTGTCCAAGATCGAACAATTTGGGTACGTTTTTTTTAAAGAAAAAGAAAAAGAAAAAGAAAAAGAAAAAGAAAGAAAGAAAAAAGAAAAAAAGAAAAAAACCGGATGCTAACTGCACACTATCTGATCACGTCTAATAGTCTTAAGAAACCCTCCAACATTCAAAAATTGGTCATGAAACCATTCAGCGAGGGCAGGGACGTGATCGCTCAGTCTCAATCTCAAAAGGATCGCACCAATACACTTGCGATCGCCTTGCTTCAAAAGATCAAGGTTGAAAAGAAGGGATGTCAGGCAGTCATGATTTGCTCCGAAGGTGTCAACCCACAAAAGGTGCAAGAAGACTTTCAAGTATGGTTCGAAGGTTCAGGTATTACTTCTGTCCTACTCAAGGATCCCAACGCCGCTGCCAACGCAAGTAATCAAGAAGAGGGCAATGGTAGCAAGGAAGTATCCTCGGCTGCAACCGAGTCGAGTGGATTCGGTTTGTCCCAACCAGACCAACAACAGGTAGTGATAACGACACTTGGACCTTTGATGGAAGTCCTGAAGAAGAACTTGCTGGGTATGAGTACGGTGGAGACTGTGGCTATTTCGATGCGATCCGATGAACTTGTTGGTTTCGATGCATTCAAACAATTTTGGGCGATGTTACCACGGGAAGCCCAAGTAGTGTTGATGACAGGCAAGATTATGCCCATGATTCAAACGATTCGAGACCATCATTTCCGAGATAACACTGCTGTTCTGAGAGCGGATGAGTTGACACTTCAATGGAGTGAGCATTACTATGTGGATGTGGAAGGTGAAGATCACCGCTGGACGGTGCTCAAGAACATTTTTGAAACCAATCCCGAGATTTCACATACGGTGATCTTGACTCAATCTCAGAGTTTGACTCAATCGTTGACGGATCGGATCAAGGAAGAGTTGGGTCTCCCTGTTATTTCTGTGGTAAGATGAGGTTATCTCTCTCTGTCTTTTTTTTTTTTTTTTTTTTTTTTTTATTGCTGACACCTTTGCACAATTTATCTAATCTGCCCTTTTTATTTTTCTTCTCTTCTTCCTACCAGTGGAGTGTGGCGGACAAGACCGAGGTGGCCAAGAGCTTCAACAGTCCCGAGAAATGTATTCTGGTGTCCGAGAGTATTTTGATGGATAGTTTGGACCTCGATCATTATTCAATGGTGATCAATTATGAGATGCCCAAGCGAGCTACGTTCTATGTGTCGTCGTTCGGGCCCTTTGGACGATCAGGAATGCGATCGATGATGATCAATCTCTGTGCGACCCAGGATCCTACTCAAAAGAGGATTTTGGATGAAATAGGATCGCTTTACAAGATCAAGATCCAGGAGATGAAGGTAACGCCTCTCTCTCTTTTTTTTTTTTTTTTTTTTTTTTTTTTTTTTTAGAAACGAGATGACAAAAGCTGATGTGTTGGCCAAATTGAGTGTTGTTTGAGTTTCTGGAATACTGAACGTTTATCCCTTTGTACTTGCAGCATAATTAGCTCGATTGAAGAGAGTCAAGAAAAAAAAAAAACGACAACAAAACAGACAAAGGAATCGGTTATGCACAGAGCCAGGCTATGCTTCTTTTTTTCATCTCAAACTATATTGCACTTCCCTCCCCCTCCCCCTCTCTTCCCTCTTCCTCCCTTTACTAACCCACTCATCGATATGATAGCGAGAACATTCAGATATTGAGCGCTGAACAGTTAGCTTTTACAAAGCATATTCCAATTAAAAAAAAAAAAGAAAAAGGAAAGAAGTTTTTTTGCGAGGACACGAAATTGCAAACAAAAGACCACGATATTCAAGGCGCGCCATTTGATATCGATACCAGTTTTTTTTTTTTTTTTGGAACTAGAAACATGATACGATTCTTTGACCTCCAAGTCTCCAGTTGGATGAAATGAAGGCACTGAAATAACTTTTCCAAGATCGAATTATTTTTTTTTCTTTTTCAATAACAGATGGCAGGGCACTTCTCCTGGTTCCTGCCCGTTTGTCCAACGTTGAACCGCCTGTCATCCAACAGCAGCAGCTTCGATGTGTGGCTTTAAAAAAAAATCTGTAGAACAGACTCTCTGCAGACTTTTTCAGGGTCCAAAAGGAAAGTATGCACATTTTTTTTTTTTTTTTTTAATTATTATTGTCCATGTTTCGATAATAATGGTTCTTCCTCAGAGGTGGAGGTTGCTTTTGTACAATGATAATGAAGATCGGAGGAGGAGGAGGGGGGGAAGGGATCCGTTGTCACTGAGATTACATGAGTGACTATTTTGTGCTGTTTGTGGGTGTGTATGTTTTTTTTTACCACTTGCGCTTCATCTATGAAAGAAAAGGAAAAGGTTCAGGAAAAGAAAAAAAAAGTAAAAAGAATCATATGGGGGAAGGGGGTACCGTCAATAAAGCGTATCCCGCAAAAAAAAAAAGAATCGGAACCTGTGGTTCATTGCAAAGGATCTATCTTTTTTTTTTCTTCTTCTTCTTACCGAAGTCTGAACACACTCCTTGAAGGCTTGGAATTCTTTTTCACAGACACCTCTTTGGACATCATGCATAGTTGCTGCGATACACGCACCATAGGTAGTAGCCTATAAATAGTTGGGAGATTATTTTTTTTTTCCATCATAGGACCAGGGTAAAAAGAGAGAGAGAGAGAGAGAGAGAAAGAGAAAGAGAAAGAGAAAGAGAAAGAGGTGAGAGCTGATTCCAAACAAAGAGTATAAAAAAGGGTTTGGCTCTTTAGAGATTGAGAGAAAGAGAAACGAGAATGAGTGAGAAAGAAGCATACAGTGGAGGCACATGCGGCCACGCTCTTTGACAATGCAGCGACAGTCTGCTTGGGCTTTGACATGGTCAACAAGATGAAGTCTAGGTAAAGGTCGGAGGAAGAGCGACTAAAATGGAGAAAGCGGAAGGGAAAAAATAGTCAAGATTCCCGTCTCGGTCCATCTTTCGAGGATCTGTGTGTGGTTGGTTGCTCACGTGGATCTGAACAAGACGAGAGAGAGAGAGAGAGAGAGAGAGAGAGAGAGAGAGAGAAAAAGATTTAAAAAAAGACGTCTAACAAACTTGAATGAACTACGACAAGCTGGACCTTTCTTCTTCTTCTCCTTCTTCCTTGTGTTCCTCGGTCTAGCCAACAAAAAAGAAACAAGGATGGACTAGAGGAGGAGGACAGCGTCTTGCTTTTTTCTTTTCTTTTTAACTTTATAACTCAAAAGAGGCGGGTTGTGTGATCACACAAAAAGTTCCAAGGCTGATATTACCAATGGGTTGGGTTGGGTTCAAGAAAGAGCAGACAGACTCTTTTACTGCGGCTTGCGGGCTGCGGTAAAGTCCAAGATAAAGGATGAGCGAGAGTGACCCTTTTTTTTTTTTTTTTTCTCTCTCTTTCTTCTTCCACACTCAACCTTGGACTCGCCAGACTGTATGTCCATACTCCTTTCGACTCGTTCTCTTTTCTCTTTTGTCCTTTTGGCCCTCTGTGTCTCTCCTCATTCGTAACAGGACAATGGACAATGCTCTCCAGAATGTCGGGACTCTTTTCTCTTTTTCCTTTGCATCCACCATCGATGCTTAGCCAGGACTGAGCAATGAAAGAAACTCTAGGACATGACAGCACCATAACACCTCCTCCATTTAACTCTGGATGACATGGAGAGAGTCTCTTCCTACCCTCTCCTTCTCCTTCTTCTCCTCCTCCTCCTCAGCACCCTGAGGAGTATTAACCTTTTCTCTTTTTTTTTTTTTTTTTTTTTTTTTTTTTCTTGTACTAACTACCTTATTCTTTACTATTACTACCACCACTCCACGGCTCTACAGAACCGATTACCATGCCAAAGAATAAAGGAAAGGTAAACGCAAAGCCTCCGTATTAGAGATAACATAAAAAAAAAAAAACGTAGCGCCACTCAACTCTTTCTGACTCTTTTGTTTCCCTTCCCCCTCCTCTTTTCCTAAAAAAACAACAACAACAACAACAACGATAATGGTGATCTCATAGGGAGGAAAGAACCGAAGACGTGGAAAGAACGAGAACGAAGACGAGAAGCGTGAACTGGTTTTCAAGGAAGATGGTCAAGGTATGGGAGATGTCTTTTTTTTTTTTTTTTTTTTTTTTGTTTTCATAGGAGAGTTTGATAGAGCTGTTTCAATTCTGCGGTCTCTCTTTCTCTCTCTCCCCCTATATATATTAACTCTTTATTTCTCTTCTTCTTCTTCTTATCATGTCATTCGCCAACAGAATATGCTCAAGTCATTAAGATGCTCGGAAACGGTCGTGTAGAGGCACAATGCTTTGATGGCGAGAAGCGTCTTGCACATATTCGTGGAAAGATGAGGAAAAAGGTATCTTTTAATCTTTCTCCGACGCTTCCTAATAGTCTGCTGGAGGAAGAGGAAGAGGAGGCGACATTCTCGACAACCAAAGGACAGGAATCTTTTTCTTTCTTTCTTTCTTTTTTTATCAGGATCCTTTTATCCAACAAAAACTACCCTCGTCCATCGACTGTCCGAGATGCACTAAAAAATTATCCGCAGGAAAGGATATGCACCCCCTTTTGTCCAACCACAAGTGGGGAGGGAAGGATGTGGGAAAGCTTACATGACCTCTCCTGCAGCTCTATCAGGGACCAATTCACTTTTGATCGGACCAGTCAACGACCTTCCTGCACTTGGACCCAGACCATTGGGACAAGGACCTTAATACGACCAAATGAAGAGTCCACCGACATGAAAAGCCAACGATGGTCTCTTTTCTCTTTCTTCCAAAAACAAAACGCTGACCTCTGTCAACTTGTCTTGTGTGTGTGTGTGTGTGTGTGTGTGTGTGTGAATGAAATTTACTATAGGTCTGGATCAACCAGGGCGACATTGTCTTGATCTCGCTTCGTGATTTCCAGGATGAAAAGGCCGATGTCATTCTCAAATACAACACGGACGAGGCTCGTAACCTGAAGGCCTACGGCGAGTTGCCCGAGAGTGGTAATTTTTTTTAAAAAAAAAAAATCTCGATCTTGGGTTGGAATGATAGGATCGATGAGCAATTCTAGTCGGTCAAAGTACTAACGATACCCCATTTTCTTTCTATCCTTTCTTTCCTTCCCTCTCTCTCTCTCTCTCTCTCTCTCTCTCTCTTTCCTTAGCTAAAATCAACGAGACGGATACCTTCCAGGGTGACGAGGAGGAGGCCGACATTGAGTTCGACATTGACGAGATCTAACTTTCTTTCTTTTGTCCACTAGGACAGAAAGGGACCTCTTTTTTTTTTTTTTTTTTTTTTTCCTCCTCTTTTCTATCCTTTCCACATTTTCTTTTTCACACACTTTTTGTTGTCTGTTGTAATACATCCATAAAAGCTCTATCACATTCTTGATAAATGACTTGCATGTTTCTTCTTCTTTTTTTTTTTTTTTTTTCTTTGAATGGAGCAAACTATTATCCAAAGGCTGAGGAGGAGTAAAAGAGAGGGGAGAGGAGGAAAGGGAGAAGAAAGCGCTTACTGGATCTGATCTGGGTAGAGGGGTTATTTTTTTTTTTAATGAAATATGCAATCTTCTCTTATGCAGATGGGGTACTCGTGTTCTTCTTTTTGAAAATGACGCTGGATATCGTTTGTCCCACTACACCTCCGAATCGGAATGTTGGATATTTAATATGGGACTCGTATTCGAATACTAGGTGGATCGTATTCAAAACAAAACAAAAGGAGGGAGGTTTTTTTTTTAGTCCGCAGTCATTGCCATTGGTCTAGTCCTGAAAAAAAGAATAGAAAAAGAAAAAGAAGCGCTTCTTACCATGAGAGAACCGCTGGATCAACTCATCTTGTGTCCAATTACAAGAGGTGATCAACAGGCGGCCATCGTCCTGCATCAGATTGGCCACCTTTTTAGGGTACCGTTCTGCCAAGTCTTCCATATCATTGTCATCCTCTGCCAGAATCACCTTGTCTTCAGAAGAAGAGGTCTGGTCCTTTGATTCTTCCAAAGCTGCTGCCGAGGCTACAAGAGCATCCCGTTTCTTTTTTTGATGCAAACTAATCGCGTCATAGGTTCCTTTGTCGAGCATCACCTGGAATCGTTTCAAGTCCTCTCCTGTAGTAGAAGATCGACGCCAGTTTTGAGTCTCTTCCGTGTCCTTATCAGTCAAGAAATCAACCGCCGCATAACGAATGACTTGATCCACTTCCCGGTCCGTGGCCACTGCCTGAGCAAGTCGAATCGCAGCAGGAGAGTAATCGATGCCTGTCAAGTCTTCAAAACCGAGTTCTGCAAGATCCAGAAGAAGGTGACCATTGCCACAGCCTAGGTCAAGGACGGAGCAAGTCTCCTTGCAATCCTCGTAGTGTTCCTCGACCCAATCCACCATTTTCATCGCACTATCCTCGCCGAACCTAGGAAGGGGGTAGTAGTAAGGAGTTGGAGAAACAAAGAGTTAAGAGAGAGAGATGGAAAAAAAAAATGAGGAATAGAGAAAGCCTTCTCCTCTCTTTACCAGATCTCGCCAATATCGCCATGGTCCTCGAAATTGGTGTTTTCTCTTTCGTAGATCCGGTCCCAGCTGTAGCCGAAAAGAAAAAAAAAAAAAAAGTCTGGTTCAACATTCCGTGGGCATTGATGGCGTGAATCCTTTGATGCTAGACAGCTGAATTTGAATTGAGAGCGAGAAAGAGAGATGAAGTCCCGTTTGCCCCATTACTATATCTGGGTTCCAAGCTCGGAAGGTTCAAAGTCTGGCAGTGGAATGTTGGATTCGCTCGACATGCTTGAAAGAAAAGAAGGTGATCAGCTCCATCGCCCAAGAAAAAAAAAAGCGCTTTATGCGGGGGAAAGAAAGAAAAAAAAAATCGGGGGCTTATCTCATAAGAAAATCTATCGACTCTATCGAACAGGGTTCAACTACACTATTACTGTTCTTGTTCAGTAATGACAAAGTCGCTACCTACTCCCAATGATACCACTCTACCAGGCATGGCCGCTTCCAATGCCGACTTGGATTTCCATCCTGAACAATGTCCTGGAGCCATAAATGAGGGATTCACGGTCAACATGTCCCTAACCGTTTCTATCATTGGATTTTTGTACAGGCAAATTCTGGTTGGTTAGAGAGAAGGAGAGAGATTGAACCCGTGTCACATTTTCCTTCAAAGAAAGAAAAGAAAGAAACGATTGCAACATACCAGCGATCCTGGTTTCGACCGAGGAACCCGCAAGGTGGAACCCTCCAATGACAAAAAACAATTCATTGTCTTTGGAGGCAGAAGGGGCCGCAAACACCTTTTGGACATCCTGACACACGTTGATCACACCTGCATGACTACATCCTGTCAGAATCACAAGTCCCTTGTTCTTGACCTTGGCCACCAAGTAACGTTCATCCATAATCTCGGGTTCTGAAGACCAAGCACCTGCGGCGTCCGACCATCGGACATGATTTGGAATCCCGGTTTCATAGGAGGTCACTCTAGGAATCAATCCAGAGACACCAAAGAATCCCTCACAGATGGTATGAGCCTCGTCATGTTTGGTGACTTTGGCGCCTTTGGCTTCCAGAGCGTCAAAAGAAGGATCCTTGCCCCAAGCAACATATTCGATCAAAGGTTTTTCCGAAGATGGCTCTTGACCAGGAGGAGGCAATCGTGTCAAACATGCGCCTCTTTGATCAGGTCGGTCTGGGTGAAGATCCACGACGACTATTTTGTTGCGAGCATGATAAAAGAGGATTAGTAAAAAAGAAAAACAAGAAAGAAAAGAAAGAAAAGAAAGACGCGATCTGGAGCAATGGACCTATCCTCTTTGGTTGAGGAGCCAAGAAATACATACACACATGCACACACACACACACACACACACCAAACACAAACAAATCCTTTACCTTGACCAGCTACGTGCTGACCTTGACGAGCCTCACGACACTTGTCAACAGCTGCAAGCATTCCTCCTGAATGGTCAATGTGCCAATGAGAAAGGACAATCACTTCAATCTTTTCAAATTCTAGCTCAAGTCGCTTGGCATTCTCGAGAAAAATCGCCGATTGTGGACCTGTATCAAAAAGGACTCGATGCTCTACATTGTCCTTGATACCAGTCTAGACTCGGGACAAGAGAAAGGGGGGGAGGAGGAGAAAAGAGGGAGAAAGAGAAGGAGAAAGAGTATGTGTGATTGTGTGGTGCGGATGTTTGCGCGTGCGTGAGTGGAAAAGATTTCAATTGCTTGTCTCGATTTTTTTTTTTTTTTTTTTTTTGGAAGGTACCAAGCGTGAGAAAAGGACATACATACACAACAAAAAAAAAAAAAAAAAAAAATTCTCACCACAAGAATGGACAGACCATGCGCTCCACAGCAAAGGTCCATAAAATCATACGCGACTGAACGAACATGCGGTTCATCCGGAGAATGGCCTGGGTGAGGATGATGAATGCCATGTTCGTCCACGTTGGATTTTTCTCGATCAATGTTACGAAGGTCCTTGAACAATCTTGCGGCCTGAGACGTCCAGCCAAGTTCCTTTGGGACTGAAGACATGGTGTCGACCTCATTATCGACCACAATCGTGAGCCGAAGCGCGTCGAGTTCGACTAGATCTGGGAAGGCGTTTGGGGTGGTCATTTTTTTTTTTTAGGGGATGAGGTTCTACAAGAGGTGAAAGTAAGGTGGGAGAAACAAGTTTAAAAAAAAGAAAAAAAGAAAAGAAAGGAAAAGAAAAAGAAAAAGAAAAAAAAAAGGTGAAGGAGAAAGTAGAAAGTAAAGAAGAAAAAGTGAGGAGAAAGGCAAGGGATAAATAAATAAAAAAAAGAGAGAGATGTCCTGAGCCTGGACTTGAGTCAATTTAAGAATGGGCGTATCTGTCCATCGATGAGCATACTGCGCAATTCATGGGGCTCGAAGTCAGTAATCACCTTATTTCTGATCCGTCATCCTTTCCCCCTCCCCATCGTTGGGGCTTCGCCCACGACCATTTTTTTTTTTTTGGATAAAGTCAAAAAAAAAGAAAAAAAAAAAACTTTGGAACATGGTTTTACGCCACTTTCTTTCTTTCTTTTTTTTTCCGCAGTTTTTCTACTCACTCCATCCTTCACTTTGATCCTTCATTTCTCATCTTTCATCCTCAATCTGGGGCACAAAACAGATGGGAAGCATCCCTTCCTTCCTTCCTTATTGGGGATGAGAAAAAACAGGCGATGGCGAGGAGGGCGCCGGAGCAAAAAGTGCTTGCGCCAGGGTTCGAACCTGGGACCTTGTCTTAGTGAGAGACATGTGATAACCAACTACACCACGAAAGCAGCACCATTGAACGTCGAGTTCATCCTTCGGTTCCTGGTTCCTAGGGTCCTTCCACATTCCTAGAAATATGCCATTAAATCCTATATTGATAGGAAATAGGGAGTGAGCGCGGCTGAGGCGGGTGAGCCTTCCTTAGTTGGTAAAGCTTCCCGCCCCGCTTCCTCGGGGCCCGGGTTCGAGTCCCGGTAGAGGCGAACAGAATTAGTTGGACGCAATTAATTTTGGGAACCATGGAAAAGTGATACGGAAAATTTCTAAGTTTTTTCTACTTGTGCTCGGGGCCAAGGCTAAGATTTAACTCCGCATCTACCCTGGTGGCAGGTGTAGCACCAGGTCCCAAGAGCTGTCCTCTCCAGCTCTTCCAGTCCCCCTTACAAAGCACTCCCCAACCCCGGAGCATGACTAGGACGGTCCTAGAAGTGCAAGTGGGAAATGGTAAATCTTAGGAATTGAAAGTATCACACAGGAGATAGGCTCCCTGGCTTCGGCGAAAAAAATTGGCCTCACATGGCTATGTAGGGAATAGGCACAGCGACCTAATCATGCAAACAGTTTGGTGGTGCCGCTGTCTCCAAGCCTATGGTTTGCAAGTGGGTTGCTGAAAGAACAGCAACCATACTTTGAAAAAAATGAACTACTTGAGGGCCGCAGACGAAACACGAGAGATGGGGAAGTCAAGAAATATGTCGGATCGAGACTTTAAGAGACTGAGTCAAATGTACACTGGGAGGCCACACAGGATGCGCCCGCCGAAGCAAGACCAAGGACGACCAAGGAAGGCCTACAGCAAGGGCACGCGAGAATATATCAACACACAACCACCGTAGATTTCCGGGACAAATAGGAAAATCCTAACTCTCAAGAGCAACCCATTTGTAATAAATCATAGACCCCAATATTGTGGTGTCATAGTGAAAAAAAAAAAAAAAAAAAAAAAAAGGGAGTGAGCGCGGCTGGAGGAAGATCCCTCTACTTGGGTTGGCCAAGTCCCTGCTTCCGGGGCCAGTTGCCATGTGTAGCTGCCGTGGTTACGAGAGGATTGCCATCGCTATGGGGCCGACCTGGATTAGCTCTTCACTTGTGTAGTTATCTTGGCAGAAACAGATTGTTGAAAAAAAAAAAAAAAAAAAAAACGTCGCAGTGGACGCTTGGTTAATAAAAGCCGGTTATTGCTGTTTGCAGACCCTCAAAGACCTCTGCTGACACCAACATCCTCCAATGAGACCTAGGCATTCCCCAATTCCTAGTGCAATCCTCAATGCTTCTTCCATAACCTCAGTTACCCCTCTCTACTGTCACTTGTTTTCTCCCTTTCTCCCCTCTCTCCCTATCCTCTAATCCCTGTCTCATCCCATCTTCCCTTCCATTTAGTCTAATTATACTTAGCTGTGCCGCCCTACCAACAAAAGGCAAACAACCTGTCCGACGTACTCTTATTATGGAGAAAGGGGCCAATAACTCGACTAGCCTATTCACTAATTTTCAGTGGCTGCAGGATACCTTGACGGAAATTGCCGACAAGGAGAGGGGCAGGGGGACAACAAGTAGTAAAAGAAACATAGGAGATACTGCCAAGTGTTGAAGACTGATGAGTTCCAGGCGAGCAAGACAAGTGTGCTCATTTCGGTCAGATAAAGCTTGCCCGATTATGGAGGATTGTGAATGGAAAAGCGAAGGTGGTGAGGATAGATGGAGCTGAAGAGTACTTTAGCGCTGAGCGTCCGTCGTCCCGGGTCGGGTACACGATCAATGGACGAGATAGGAGTGCAGCAATGGGCGATAACGATATCTCGGGGGACGTCTCAATGATTCAACCATCAGGTTCTTGGGTCGTTCTCAAGACTTTTACTGGCCAATGTCCTTTCTCAACTCCAACAACACTGGTCAAATACTAGAACTCAAATGCTCCTAATATCCAAGTGAATGCCATCGACGTTCCCGACAGCTTTTGGACAATGGTAGGGCACACAGTTCCTTAAACCGACTCACATCGTCCTCGCTTCTTACTGCACAATATTTCCTTCTCATCCGAATTTTTTTTGTTTGTGATTGAACCATTCTACTCGTCCGTCTCCACGAGCAACTCATTTAGGGGAGAAAGGTTGTGAATAGATGAAGAAGTTACAAAATAGAAGCATCGGGGAGAATGAGAAAAAGAAGTAAAAAGAGTCATGATGGAGAAGGAACGAAGAGGAAGAGGGATCGCGTGGGAGTGCCAAGAAAGAGTGGGCGAAGGCGAAGGCGAAGGAGGTGTGTGTGTTTGCAGGACGCGCCAAACCCATTTGGAAATAATCCCCGCACAGACCCCCTCCCCCTTGCCTCTTCTCTGCCTTGCCTTGCAGACATCAAAGTAGAGAGTCTTGTTCCTCCTGTGAAGAAGAAAAAAAAAAAAAAAAAAAAAGTGGCGGAGGTGAAGAGATGAGAATAAAATAGAAAGCCTCTTGGCTTTTCATTCCGTCTCTGCTGCAACCTTTGACGCACTATCACCGCCCCTCCCCTTTCCTTCTCTCATCTCTCCATTTCTCTAGCACACTTCATTGCCTTTGTATCGACCATGTCCACCCTGGGTCATGACTACAAGAACACTGTCGATAGACTGCAACTGGCAAAGAAAAGAAAGGAAAGAAAGGAGAGAAAGAAAATGAGAAAACAGCACGAAGTATCCTCTCCATTTTTACCACAGTTCGAGGAGCAAGAAGCCTCCAATGGGTTATCGATGGCAATGGTACCAAGTTCAGATGCAAATAATCAAGCCCAAGTGGATTCAAAGTTCAGGAGGGATGGATCAGATTCACCATCGACAGAGAACTGGCTAGTTCCTGATAACTGTCCACCGCCAGACGATGAGTTCCCGGACTTTATTCTCATCTCGTTTCTTTTCATCCTCTTTCTCTTCCTTCTCTTCCTTGGCTTCATCTTTCTACTCTCAATCGCCTTTATTTTCATCCTCTCTTTTCTCTTTCAGATCCTCTTTGGAGGAATCTTGATCATTATCGTCAGCGCCGCCCAGTTGGCCAGTGAATTCAATCGCTCCAAAGGAAGACTCGAGGGTAATGTAAAGACAGAAGGAGGAAGCCCTGTGAGTCTATTCGTTTTTTTAGCTTTGTGTTATTATTTTTCGTAGCAAACGGATTCTCTCTCCAGCAGAACGCACCGAAAAAAAAAGAAAAAGAAAAAGAATAGAAAAGAAATAAATGTCCGGGGTATGTTGAAAGCAAAGCGATTCCTGATTGTGATTTGAAGCACTGCTAGATTTGATTTCCTCTCACCAAGCGATCTGTTTGAGTACTCAGATCCATGTTGTATACGCAGGTCGTGAAGTACCAATCACCCAGGTGATCTAGCCTTATTCATTCGTGGCCTTTTTGTTAACGAGGGCCCCACGTGGGCATGCAGAGTTTATGGAATACCGGGGCTACTGCCCTGTTGTCACTTGGGCCATAACAGGATCTAGCCCTGCAAATAATCACTAAATAGTTCTACCTAATGTCCAGATACTCTGTTCGCCATCACCCACGTCGCATGAGTGGTCGTAATGCCAGCTCCCTACGCGACCTGTTGCGCTCATTCGTCGTCTTTTTGCCCTCTTGGTCCATCGCTAACACTTTTTTCCAACTCCCTAGCCGCTCCATCACCTCCAGCTTTCTCTTTCCAAGGTAGTACTCATGCACAGTACGGTCTGCTTCATCGTATGCCTCCTTGAGGTTCGGCTTCTGCCTCAGCGGATTGTTCAAGTCAGAGAAATCTCCACAGCTACCTTGGTGTCCGTCAGTACCGTTGCGTCTCCCAGCGTGTTTGCTCACTGCAGAGATTCCTATCGACTTTTCCCAACTCATTGTGGTGTCACACCGTTGGCCCCAGATCTGCTTTCTACCATACTCCTCAATGGCCTCAAAGAACCGTGTCGCCATTTACTTTGCCGTAGTCCTGATAAGTTTTGGTACAGAATATCGGCGAGATGGAATGTGTGGTTTATTCAAGGGCTAGGGTCAGTATTTATACTGGCCCTGCTAAGCCAGCCTGGGGAGTAAAAATGGCCCTGTCTGCAGCTCTCGCTGCAGACAACCTATAAACGTCTCTTCTGGCTCTCTATTTAGGTTCCTATATATCGACTTAGCCTAGAGAAATGCTGTGATCTACAACACCAAGAACCGTCAACTGGTCCCGCGTAATTCCAAGGGTTTGTAGAACCTCAGGGATATCGTAGACTAGGACCTTGCTCCTCTTGAAGGGTCGCCAAATCTTGGTGATACCACTGTAAACAAGGGCATCACTGTCGCGAGTGAGGACAATGTCTGTGCCACCACAGGCCTTTGCGATCTCCAAGTCTGCCTCAGTAGACGACAAGACCACCGTCCACCCTTTGCTTCCTAGGAATGTCATGGCTGCCTGCCTCACATTCAAGGGCCACTCAAAGGTTTGCCTGAGACGTTTCTTGAAATCCAGGTGGAGTTGTCTGCGCACTCGTTTTCCGTCTTGGAGTCGACGAGTAAATGTCGCCAGGCATTCATTAGCCTTTCCGTAAGTTATCATGCGTGCTTTTTTTTCTTTGTGTGTGAGTCGCGGCCTTCTCAAGCGTGTGGGCCCCGTCCAGATAGAGAATCGAGGAGTCCTTTCCCAATATTCGTTCAAGTTCAACGCTCAACCGCTCATGAGCCATGTCCGCCGAGTAGCTCATGTAAAGGTGCCGGATGAGGTTGTAGAACGTCCCTTGGATATCGACTAAAATCATTTGAGACTGAGTATCTGGCATATTCAACTCCAAGGGTTGGTAGCCCTTGGAGTTTAATAACGTCCAGAGGCCCTGGATGCCCATTGTTAGACTACATAGTTTCAAGTGACAGGAGAATGACATGTTAATATTGGGATTGTAGAATATGCAACTTCGTGGAGTGTAAGCAGAATGAAAGCTTACCGGGCAGCACTCTCTCGATACAGAGGAGGTAGGGGAGTGGAAAGGATGGAAATGGGAAGAGGGGTGGATAGGAAGTGAGAAAAACTAATGTGAGGGATGTAGTGAAAAGAATTGATGCGGGGAAGAGAGGTATTTATCCCTTGAGAGTTGTGTGGAAATGGTGATCGTGGCACGGATCCCTTTTGTCTCACAAACTTCAATTCCACACTGGCCACCGCTATTGTCTATTTTTTTTTTTTTTTTTTTATTGCTTGCAATGTCCCATTGTTACGGATTGTCCCGTGCATGGTCAGGCTTGTGATGTGATTGAGCTTACCTCGAGGGAACACCTCGATATGGAATAATAAAGCATCGAAAGGGTCATAATAGGGAAGGAGGAGTCGGTGAGAAAAAGACATGCCTGGCCACTTGGCCCAGGGTATTTTATTCTGCTTCCTGAGAGACAGGAAGCTAACTCTAATGTAAGTAAAAACTGTGAGGCGCACGTGCCTCGGGCACTGCTCCTCTAGTGTAGGCTGCTCGCCATAGATCCCAAGACGAACACTAGGCAAAAATACTCCAAAGAGACGCGAGAACCAGCATGCTCTTTGACACAAGCTAGCTTCTTCCCTCTGAATTCCGTTTCTGATTCCATCGCTTTTCCATGTCTTCCTGCGTTCAGAAATACACAAAGACTCACGTCTGTAGCGAAATTCATTGCTCTTACCTAGGTAGAACCGGGGTACTTCGATAAAGTCCGCTTGGATGCTTTCCGTTAGGTCTTTAAGATCCAATGAGGATGTACCTGCTGGGAGTCCCGAGAGCCTGTATGCGTGCTTGATATTCCAGCTGGCTAGTTCGCCTCCGATTTTTCCAATCCGGATCAGATCTCTTTCAACGGCGACATACTGGGCGTTGCTTTCCTTGATCTTTTCCATTGACTTAGGGTCTTCGGAAACAATCACTGCCTTCATTTTCCTCCCGTTGGTCACTGCCACGACTTTGTACTCTGGATTAGTCCAAACTTATTAGCGGCCATTTTGATGTGGCTATCAGGTGTTGTTGGAGCTATACCATACAGTTCCAGCGTTCTCGTTGTCAATTACTGAGAATACATGGACTCTCTCATCCTCCTCTGTTTCCGTTTCGTTGGTCTCCATTGCCTCAGTGGTGTCCGACTCTTCTCTGTCGATCGCCTGGATGACTTTTTTGCTTGCTGTCATCGCCAGTAATTTTTCGGTATCCTCTCTGGCCTCCACATGGATTTCCTCGAGCTCCTTTTTCTTCCTTCCTAGTGTGTCGCCGACCACAGGGATCTTTAGAGCCAACCTTTTCTCTCCATGAGACTTGATTATGTGCCATCCCTGCTCCACCACATTATCCCCTGTTTCCTCGTCGTTTCCCAATTCGTCAATTTCCATGTTGCCTTCTGCCTTTGTCGTTGGCGTTTTAGCCTCGAATGAGAATGCATAACCGTGGATTACGTCGTAGTGATCCACAGCGGCAGCCGCATCCCTTTTCTTCTTGTTGTCAGGAGTGTTTGACGTCGATGCACTAGTTGTTCCTGCTTCCCCGATGGGTTGCTGACTCCCGCTCTGAGCTCTGGCTCCATCTAGTCCTTGCCTCTTTTTTTGTGCTTTCGGATCATCCGAAAATTCTTCTCCATCAGACCGATGATGGACGAGATTTTTAGTTGTCCCATGATCCTTGCCTTGGGACATGTCGCTTTGCGATTGGGTTTTGGTTGATGTGTGTGGGGGGGGAGGGTAATCTGTGGGGATTGTGAAGTTGGCACCCTGATCGCGGTAGAAGGGACCCTCCCTACACGTTCTCCCTCTCCTTCTTCGAGGTTGGTTCCAACCTTTGTGGATTGTTCATATCGGAGAATTCTTTGTGACTTCGTCGGTTCAGTACCATTGTGTCTCCTTGGGCAGTTTTTTTTTTTTTTTTTCTTCTTCTTCTAACTATCCTATCCTTTCAACCACGGCCATGCACCGTCCTCCGAACCAACACTGATTTGACCCAGAAAATTTCTTTTTCGTGTCTTTACTGCTACCACCACCAGCCCACCACCACCATTACTACTACTACTACTACTACTACTACTACTACTACTACTACTACTACTACTACTACTACTACATTACTATTACCTACACACACTCTCTCTCTCCCCGCTATTTATTATCTCATGGTAAGATGGAGAATAAAGAAAGCATAAAAAATGGCCTCCCAAAGACTCTACTTGACACTTCGCTAAATACGCACCATATCCCTTTGCTCTGTAGGCGTCTGTAATGAACTATTCCCTTGGAGAGGCTAGCCACGATGCAGGGCTCTTGCGAGTCTGGAGGAGTTTACTTCAGAAGCACGACCCAGCTCTCACACTCAGGTTGGAGGAAGCCGCAGCCATTGGCCGATGCCATAGAGAGAATCTGCCACAGACAATGGAGGCTCTTTGTCGACAGGGGATTGTGGTAGACATGACGCCACTTAATGAATCTGTGGTGCCAGTAACGACGGCCATAATACGGATGCTCTCAGATACGGCTCCTCGACCACCACTATTTACTCTTTTAATCGAGTCCAGCAGAGTTGACATCCCGCCCCACAGTAACCTACATCTCCGTTTGCTATCTTCGGAACTGCAAATTAATATTTTTATTTTCTCCACCCGGAAGAAGACAAAGGTGTTCAGGAGCGAAGGAGCAACAGTTTCAACCGGCATCCTTCACCACGTCGACTCTTACCTTGGGACCAAGCAATATCTGGCACTGAGAATGTCCAGGGACTATTTGGTCCAACAACCTAACCCAAGAGAACCTCCAGCTCCGCCACATAATAACCACTACTCACCAGCGATCTATCGCAGAGGAGCGAGAAAACGCAGTTGTAGTAAAAAGCGGAAAGTGGACGATGTTGCGGATGTTGATATCCAAGCAGCCTTCAAAAAAGCAAGGTAAAATATCGAAGCATGTGTATCGCTGGTACTTTCTCACCTACGAGACAATGTGTCTAACCTATTCGCTTGATACTGTTCAGGCATGATTATGTAGCAACGCGCATTAAAGGATGCCTCTTGAAGGGCAAAGACAAAGGGGAAGCCTACCAGTCTCATATTGCAACAAAGTGACTTCCTCTGAACATCAAGAAATCAGCCTTCGATGTCATAAAGCTCTCTAACGGGGCCGCGAAAGATCTATCTAGAAGTTCATTGGACAAAAAATTGGGGAAGGACCGTTCCGTCGACCAATGGAACAGCTACCTCGAAGCAAACTTTCAGCCACTATGGGAGGCAGAAGAAGAGGCCAAGACCAAAAAGTTGTCTAAAGGAAAGGGTCGTGCCGACTCGAGTAATAGTGGAGGAGGTAGTAGTGGTAGAAGGTGGAGTAGAGACGATGATGATGATGGTGGCGATGACGATGATGGTGGCAGCGACGGTGGCAGCGAGGTGGAGGAGGAGACCGGATCCGATCTAAAAGAATATCGGACCTGCACGGCCACACTTCAGCAGATCCTTCGGCCGGATCTCTGTGCAGAGGACAAGGAGAGGGTCCGGATCCTTATCGAAAAGAGTCAAGAGACAATGACGGTCGTGTGCGAAGAGATATCGGTGTTGGCTAGGAAGGCGGTCCATGAGGTAATGATGACTCTTTTTTTTTTTCATTCCTATTACTGACGAATGAGTGGCTCCATACATTAGATCGCATCAGGGACCCACTACATCGAGGATGGCATCGATCCTTCAGCCAAGATTGATTTTGATATTCGGTCGGTCTTTCCAAGTGGGTTCGAGTTTCGAGACAAGACAGTCCAACCCTTGGTTCCAGTTGGAGCCATTCCTGACCTTTTGCCCGAACATCTGGAGGTCAAGAAAAAAAGCGACACGGTGACTCTATTATCGTACCCGTTTCTCAGCTACATCTACTCTCGATTCTTTGCAGTCCAAGGAGTCAAAGCCGCCACAGAGGCCAAACACCGGGCTTGGAAAAGCGTGGCCATCGGTAAGAATCCCACAAAGAGACTAGCAGTCGATGCCTTATTGAGCTCAACTGACCTTTTTTTTTTTTTTTTTTTTTTTTTTCGCTAGGCTGACATTTGTTGACCAGTGGAGAGTTCACCTCACAGGTGAGGTTATTTCCCATGGTGTCGACAGGGCAGGCTATCCAGTGACATATAAATTTGACGAGGATCGGATACAAAAAGGCAAGACACGACACGCTGACGGTGACATATGGAGTCATCGACTAGCAGAGAGTGGAATGACCAGCAAAGATGCAGCAGCTTATGCGGAGCGACTCTCGGATGCAAAGAAGGCCAAAGAAAACAAAGTCCAGATGATGCGGAAGACAGTACGTGCGTTGGAGGATACAAGGTCGGAAGCAGCCCAAATTGTGAATGAATCAAGGGTGCCTAAAGAGGAGAGAAAGGACCTGCCAAGAGGGACAGCAGAGTACTTGGCCCTTCGGCAGGCTCGTCAAGAGGTACGAGAGGCAAGAAAAAAGCTAGTGCCACTAGAACAACAATTGGAGGCACTTCGAAAGGCAACCTATCGATTCAACAAGCTGACGAAGACATCTACAGGTCAAGTGTGTTCGAGTAAGCCAGTCCAGACTGTAGGTACAAGAGCCACATGGGAGCAACCTGCAGTGACCGAGAGAACGGAGAAACTGGACATATCGGGGCTACTGGTCGAGGAGCATGAAGGGAGAGCTTGTACGGTTGTGATGGGAGGCACAGACTATGGGCTGAGGACCATGAGTGAGACCGTTGGGGTCAGCATTGAGCGGATCAGGGCCCACTTCAAGCTCTTTCAGAAATCAATAGCCGACTTTAACCCGTTCTCGGTCCTGATGGGTAAGTCTTTTTTTTTCTTTTTCCAAAGTGGGATAGAGTTTTTTCTAATATCCTCTTTTGACACTCTGTAGATGATTCTGACACAATCAGCCAAGTACAAGAAGCGATGGCAGAAGAACAGGACGACATGGACACCAGTATGCAGTCGATCCAGCCTGGAGATATTAGCCTGGAGCAGGAAGGATCCTATGGTGCAGGAGGGGAGCAAATGAATGTCAGTTCCCAAAGCACAGACCCCGACATGGATACGCTGGAAAAGATGAGGCTACCGAAATCTCACAAGATCACCTCCGCGCGGATCAACGACATTTCATTTTCCAAAAAATTCCAACGGAGCCGAGAAAAAAGATTTAGAGCAGATCGAGCTGCACAAAATGCTTTGAGCGAGATATCGAAGGAAGAGAACAGCCTGAAGCGGGCGTTGACAGCAGAAGAGATCGAGAAAGCCCAAAGAGTTCGACGCAAACAGAGAGAGACGCTGCAGAGATTCTACCAGTCAAAGCGCGCGCTGAAAGAGCGGCATACGCAGGATTTGCGAACGAGGAGAGGGTGGGCGATTCTTGGGTCAGAAGAGCGACGGATTGTCAGTCGTCAGGGTAGAGAGGGACCGATTGTGGCGACTGGGCAAGTGTTGCAGGTGGATGGATACTGCAGCGAGTGTCAAAGATACCACCTTCCGCGAAGCATAGGAGCAGAACCATTTGAGCATGTCGCCGAGTGTCCCAAGAGAAAGGAAGTTGTGCTTCCGATTATGCTAACGGGGACAGCGGGGACATGTGTAGGGTCTAGGATAGGAGGACATGCACGACGTGGAGGCAACAAGTTGCGAAAGGAGCATGGGCGATACTGCCCCGTGTCGATGACGGACGAGTATCAGACGAGCTAGACGTGTGTGTATTGCTTTCAACGAATGGAGCTTGCACGGTCGAGGAGGATGGTGAAGGGTGTGACGAAGATGGTGAGGGTTCATGGGGCGGTAGAGTGTGTTAACTCAGAGTGTCCATCGTTCAAGGTCGGCTACACGATGAAGGGACGAGACCAAAGTGCGGCGATGGCGATAGCGATATCAGGAGCGTCAATTCTGCTCAACCATAACCCACTCCCACCATTCTCAAGGGCTTCCCAGGACGATGTTTTTTCTGCAATCCAAGAACGCCAGTCAAATACTGGATCGAAACAGCCTCCAACATCTATGCAGATGCAATGGTGGCCCCCGGCAGAGTCGGGACAATGGTGAGTACAAAAATCTCTTTTGCATGCATTCTTTTCTTCCTCTTGCTGCATGATCTAATTTTTTAATTTTTTGTTTGCGATAATATTTGAGTAGACCCTTTGTTGACCGATACACAGTGCGCATTGTTGGAAAGGTCGTAAGGCACAACCAGTCTTTTGGAGACCCTGACAATGGCCCCTTACGCCTTGGACATCCTACGGAAAGCCGTTACAATATCCGGAAAAAAGAAAAAAAAAGTCGCCACACGTCCGGTACCTCTTGGGCAGACGAGTATTCTCAACTTCGCTTGACCAAGGCTCAAGTGGAAAAAAAGGCGACAGATACGGCGGATGCGGTCAAGGAACAAGAGAAGGTTGTTAGGCCACTTCGAAAGTCGGTTGGCCAACTCCAACAGGCACAGACAATCACCAGCATTCAGGTCAAGAATGGCGCGGACTATGGCAGCCTAAAGGCGGCTCGAAAAAGACTCCGGATCGAGAGAAAAGAACTACTCCAAAACGAAGAGATACTGCGACAGCTTCGCCAGAGCAGGTTCTTCTGGAACAAGATGCTCAAGGCAGCACAGTCTGCCCAAAGTCAACAGCCAAGCAGTCAAAGAGCGCCCGGGACCATTCCGAGCATGACAGTGGCAACTTGGGACCGACCGAGAGTAGAAGATCATACCTCACTGCTCGACATCCAGGATCTTGTCAACCAATCCAAAGATTCGGACAAAATCATAGTCTTTGGTGGCACAGATTATGGCGTTCGCACCATGAGCGAGACGGTGGCGCTCACACCAAGAGAGATCATGACCCACACGAACCGTTTCCAGCTGCTTTCTCAAGGTACGAAATACAGTTTTCTGTCTGGTGGTAAAACCAAGTGAAGACGAGGGACTAACGATGCTTTTCTTCATTCATTCAACCCTTGATAGAGCAAGACGAATCACACAGTAGTATGGAAGAAAGCAGTTCTGACAGGACATCGAGTAACGAGAGTATGGACGACGTTGATTCAGACAGCGATCGATCAGGAGCCAGCGACAACGAATCGGACGAGTCAATGGCAAGATCTCGCAGACTGGATGCCGCGGGCCTGAAACTCAAAAAAGCACACAAAATGACGGCGCGCCAAGTCAACGAAGTATCTCACACACGAAAACTGGCTCGTCTGAGGGAACGGAGGCTCAAACGCGAAGAGAACCAGAATGTCCAAGAGGCACTCGAACAGTTATAAGATCTCAGTGCTTCGTTTGCTGCAGCTCCAGCCTTAGGTGCCATGGATACAGCACATAAAGCACGCAGTAGTGTGCGTCCGACTCTTCAACAGTTCGAGACCTCGCTGAACAAGATGCACCACACTCAAAGGCTCCGCACCAACCGCACATGGGCGAAGCTGCGAGCAGCTGAGCGACGATATGTGCAACAGCACGCTCTCGAGTCCTTGCGGCAAGAGCAAGCATCGGAGCAAGCACCTTCCCATATTTCATTACCAATTGTATCCAACATGGACGGATGGTGCACTCAGTGCCACTGTCACCACATTCCAGGCGACCCCACGTCTTCTGGCTTTCGACACGTGGAGGACTGTCCAAGGGATCGCCCTGCTGTGCGGCCTGTGCTTCTAATTGGCGAAGTAGGCACAGGGATAGGTAGCAGGATACGGGGCCATCAGCGTAGGGGAGGTGGCAAAATGAGAGACCAGCACCTTCGATACTGCACTATTGGGATGACGGATGAGTATCGGACGTCCAAGACACGCGTCTTTTGTTTTAGTCCAGTCCGTCAAGGGCGATATCGTCGAGGTTCCAGGATTGTCACTGCCAATGGAGCAGTCGAGTGTGTCAACGTCGACTGCATATCGTTCAAGTCCGGGTACTGTCTCAAACCTCGAGACACACATGCGGCAGTGGCGATTGCGATTGCAGGTGCACACCAACTCCTCAGCAACATGCGGGAAAGGCTGCCTCCTTTCTCTCGTACTATCAACACCAGCTCCTCTGCACTGGATCCATCAAGCTCACAACATCAAAAGTTAATTCCTGCTGAAGCCCCCGGTCGGAAGTCGGGATTATGGTAAGAACCCCTCCAGTTTCATGCTTGTCTGGCAAAACACGTGAACAACAAATCCTAACTCTTTAATTTTTTACTTGCATACATAATTGAGTAGAACCATAAATAATTATAAACTGTCTTGTAAAAAAAAAAGGGCGAGTTTTTGTAGTATGATCAGGCTCCCTCTGCTAGTTCCTTAGGTACCGTCGATTAGCGATCTGCCCCGAGAATCCCAATTCCTAGTTTGGAGCGCACTCAACTATATTTCTTAGGCTCTAGAAAAGAATGAGTAGCCCTGAAGATATTCCCAAAAATAAAATCCCTCCCCCCCCCTCGATTTGACTGATTGGGAGTCGCTCTGACCAGACACCTCGGAGCCAACTCTCCTGATAGCTCGCTCCTATGCCCTGTTTTGTATTACCTACCCGCTTCGTATTTTATCTCTTCTGGGTTGTTGTCCTCTCTTTCCCCTTTTGTTTAGACGGTTTTCCTTCTAAAAAAGGAGACGGAAGGTCAGAAATTGAAAACCTGCCTCTCATCGCAGTGCACATCCATTCAGTGGTCCTGTAAAGCATTAGGAGGACTTTTGTCGCCAACCACAAGCTACTTCCGGAACAACCCTCGAGAGATGGCATAGCGAATGGTCTCCTCTGGCTCACAGTCAACAGCCTCAAGATACGTGCACACACAGCACTCCAACAAGCCAACCTCAAGGACAGCAAACAGCAAGCAACGAATCCAAACGCAGTAGCAGCTCCAGATGCCAATTATAAGCGAATGCACAAGACCTGGAATCACCCTCTGTATATTGTGGTGTCCAAGGAGGAGGAGACATTTGGTTGGATGTGGCTCACCCCTAGCTACAGTCCCTTTTTAGACGTGCCAGAGGGGGTACACTCCTCCAGCTTCGCGCGCAAGACCGAAGCCGCCTGACTTCAGGCGTACCAACGTTGCTGACGTTGACTTTCTTGATTGGGAGCCGCTCTCGCAGCTCCTAGGCCCTTCGAACCCTTTGCTTTAGTCTGTAGATCCTGCCTTTGACTTGCCCCCTCTGCGGGTGCTCTTTGTACCCTGGTCTTTTTCCTTTTCTCTGCACTTGTATTTTTAGTAGCTATATCGTTTCTGGGTCTCCCTCCACCTTTTCCTTCTTCTCTCTATTCCTTTGTTTTAGGGTAGTGTAGTTTTTGAGAACTAGTTGGCCTCGTCCGCAGATCGTGGGACGAGTGGGCGCCGACGAATAAAACCCCTAACGGGGCCTGTAAAAATAAAATAAAATAAAGAGACGACGGCCATGTCATTTACAGAGTATGGAAAGACATGCGTCGACGAATGGACCCCTAACGGGACCATTAAAAAAAAAAAAAAAAAATTATTCATTGTTCAATATGCAATTCAGCCAGCTTTCAAACAACGTGGTATTGTATGCAGTGCCTCGTTGCTACGATCTCTATAGATTTGTTCAAAAGATTATCATTTTTTTTAAGAATTAGCGGTAGTTGCATTTTTATTGAACGAGAACAAAACTACTTGTAGGTGGTTGGGAGCAAGGTGCAACAACATCCATGTTTCTCAGATCTTGAACAAAGAGCGGAATGAAAGTATCCACCAAATCCGATCCGACAGGACAGGGAGAATGCTAGCATTTTGGGCAGCCGTAGCAAATGTGGTAGCGTTTGCAATTCACGCCCCAACAAGGGGAGCAGTTGTCGGCATAGATGGGTGCGACCAATGCGAGTGTGATCAAAACGAAAATTGCAAGCTGAAAAGTAAGTGCCTTCATAGTTGAGCTGTTGAATCAAAGGAAGGATGAGATGTTTGTGAGTGTGATGTTTTCGTTAGGTGAGAGGTGGTTGAGTATGGGCCATGGGACAGATTCCTTAGAGCTATCGTCTTTTATCCTATTTCATGCTCATTCTTTCGCGTGACGACCAAAAGAAGAAACCAAGGGGACAACAGCAACGGACAACAGCAACGGACAACAGCAACGGACAACACCAATGGATAACACTAGAGTCCTGGCCAGAAATTTTCAGCACATATAATTTTTAGAATAGCTGTGACTCAATTAAATTTAGAAATAATCACAGTCACAGGTTGCATTTGAAGGATGTGACCAGACTAAGATGGCCTCATCTCAATGCGCTCTGAAATGATCTCGAAAAACGATGCTGATTATCCTCTCGAGGTCAATCTGGATACTACTCTCACTCCATCTCCAAGGAGTTCACCTGAACGTAGCGATTGCGTTCTAGAATGGTCGCCTCCGAAATCTAAAAAGAAAGGTGCCCGTCTTAAAAGGTCTCCTGTCAAGTTAAACCTCGGTCCGTCACCCACGCGGCGACCATACACCTATAATGGGTGGTTCCAACTGCCAACATCGAAGGCGGGGTCCGCGTGCCCTCTATCATCGACCGCATCGGATGGCTCACCAAGCAAGCGCCAGCATGAGCGAAAGAGTGTACAATGTGAACCGCCACCAAGACTTATTCTCGAGAATACTGCAACTCCTGAAACAGAAGCAGCTACACCGATCAATAATACGCGTCGACGCCGTCTCATTGTAAGCGAGGATACAGAGGAAGAGCAAGAGCACCATGGCCATCAGGCGGATCGATTTTGGAGTGGTGCGCAAGAACCATCCAAGAAACTCTGTCCCGTTACCATCGACAACATAGCTGCTTCCGAGCTTCCACCACTTTCTACACTCAAGCGTGATAAGAGTGACCTTTCAAAGAATGAGTTCACGGTCCTTGCTCATGTCTTCAGGATGATTCAAGAAGCACCGGCGCCCGTCCTGAATTGGTTCAAGAGCCTTGGAAAGACTGAGTCTCAGCGATTGTCAAAGTTGTCAGGAACCGGAGAGAACTCGTGCAGAGCCCCCATCCAATTCGCACTGACGGGCACTCAAAATTTTGTTGAAAAGAAAAAGCGGGGGAGAAACTTGAAAGCTATGGATGAAGAATACTCTACCAAACTGAAGGACATGGTCATGAAATCCAACAGTCTTGGTCAGCCGAACTCTTCCAACCGCATTGCGAATAGCTTAAAATAGATTGGGATTAACAGGTCACGAAGATCTATCACTCGGGACCTCCACAAGCTAGGGTTCTACTGGGGGAAGGGTGTCAGACGCCATCTCTACCATGACGCGCCACAAAATGTTGCATATCGAATGGAGTATCTGAAGCGTCGCTTTGAGAACCTCGTCCAAAAAGATGGAAAGTGGAGACCAGTAGTGCCGGAAGTATTCTTAGATGAATCGTATTGCCA
Organism: Mortierella sp. BCC40632; assembly: GCA_011634665.1. NCBI lineage: Eukaryota > Fungi > Mortierellomycota > Mortierellomycetes > Mortierellales > Mortierellaceae > Mortierella > Mortierella sp. BCC40632. The sequence continues at coordinate 372,260 of WAEK01000010.1, forward strand.
CCTAGACCATACGACAGCAAGCAGGTGGGTAACTCCGGGCATGGCGGTGTCTGAAGCAGGAAAGCAGCCAATATTGGTTATTTTCGCGGCATTCGTGGTTTATTTCGATCAGGACAAGCAAGAAGTCATCGGGAGATTTGTAAAAGATAGTGTACATATCTGGCCAGCTCTTGGTAAAGCGCACCTCCAGAAAGCAAACGGAAGGCGGACTGGTGCAGACGCCCAACTTTGGCACGATGTGCCTTCCGAGATTAGAGAGGCAGGGATCATTGCTACAGATCATGACTACCATGGTAATTTCAACGCCGAACTTTTCGATAAACTCTTCCAACGGCTATGCAACAACCTCACCGAAATGGGACTTGGTCCTTGTAACATCCATCTTGATGGCGCGTCATACCACTTCCACAAGATGAACAAGAAACCGACATCTAGCTGTAAGAAAGAAGACATCCTGAAGTGGATTAATGACCAAGGGCATGAAATCCCCCCTGGCACAGAAGGGAGAGATGCGACCAAGACCCAGCTGCTGGAGTACCTGAAAACGCTCCCAGATACATCCCAGTTCACCATTCATAATATTGCAAGAGATAACGGAGGACATCGTATTTTGAAGACTCCTCCATATCACTGTGAACTTCAGCCAATCGAGAAAATATGGGCCGTCGTCAAGAATATCGTTGCTTCAAGAACAGCAGGACGTATGGCTTCTGTTGACCTCAAGAGAATGCTAATGGGAATTTTTTTTGGCATCCCTAGCAGGATATTCATATCTGTTTGGGAGAAGTGTATTAAAACTGCCCTGGATTACACCACCACGACTGCCCAGTCGGCACCGATAATTACTCATAATGAGGCTACGACGATGGCTGAAACTGCAGAGACCCATGCCATCTCATCTGAGTACTGGGCAGAGATTCTCAGAGAGGTGGAGTCGTATGATACCCAGCTCCAAATCACTATTGACTCGTTAGAAATGAGTTATGACTTTGATGAGTTATTTGAGTAGGTCGGATCAGGGAATAGAGCTCCTTGTTAGTGCACAACTTTTCTAGCAATAAAAGAGTGTTTCCAGCCCCTCTCTCCCTCCGATGCATGAAAAGGCTCAGATTTTCTTTTGAGTCACCTCTACTCTAAAATTATATGTGCTGAAAATTTCTGGCCAGGACTCTAATGGACAATATCAAGGGGAGCTATCAAGGGACGCCATCTAGGGACACCATCAAGGGACACCATCAAGGGACACCATCAAGGGACACCATCTAGGGGTCCTGGAAAATGGCCGAGGGGGGTTGAAAAAAGATCAAGGGATGCTAAAAAAGGTAAGGGATGCAAAGGGGTTGACATTATCCCGTGATCGCAGACATCAGTTGCGATTCTAGTCTGAAACGCAACGCTAATAGGAGGAGCGACAACTGGCTTGTGGCAGCCAAGCGTTCATAGCGACGTTGCTATTTGATCCTTCGATGTCGGCTCTTCCTATCATACTGAAGCAGAATTCAGTAAGCGTTGGATTGTTCACCCACAAATAGGGAACGTGAGTTGGGTTTAGACCGTCGTGAGACAGGTTAGCTTTACCCTACTGATGAAGTGTTGTTGCAATAGTAATTGAAGTTAGTACGAGAGGAACACTTCATTCGGATAATTGGTATTTGGGTCTGCCTGAACAAGCAATGGCCCGAAGCTATCATCCGTTGGATTATGGCTGAACACCTCTAAGTCAGAATCCGTGCTAGAACGCGACGATTACCGCCTTTTCCGATATCTACTTGAATACGAATAGGTCTTCGGGTCCTGAGTCATACTACGTGGGGAGGTCTTGCAGTGCGGAAAGGCGCTGTGAGGCACCTGCTAATGTTAATTTCAAATATTGGAAGAGATAAATCCATTGCAGACGACTTTAATTGAACAGGGTATTGTAAGCAGTCGAGTAGCCTTGTTGCTACGAGCTGCTGAGATTAAGCCCATTGTTCTACAGATTTTTATGTTTCGACATACCATTCTTCTTCTCCTTTTATCCTTTCTGATGATTAGCTTGCTGCGTGAAGATCAGAGAGAGAGATCATTGTCTTTGTAAAGAAAAAAAAAAGTTGCAGAGTAATGTAGGGAGAAAGGGAGGGGAGTGGAGGAGTGGAGTGGAGTGGAAGGCATCAGATGGATGAGAGAGGAGGGCACCAGATGTGGAAGAGGGGAAGAGAAGAGGAAGGGGGTAGGAGGCTGCTAACTGGGTAGAGCTGGGTAGCTGGGTAGCTGGGTAGTTGTGCGTCAAGTAGGAAAACCCCATCATCAATCTTCTTTTTTTTTTTTTTTTTTTTTTTTTTTGAATAGGGATCAACTCTCTCTCTCTCTCTCACACACACACACACTTGCTTTTGCATGACTAACTCACAACCTTGGTTCTTTCTTCTTTGTCCACACTACTCTTGGCGATCCAGTCATGGCACAGGACGGTCACACTTGCAATCGAGGAGAACCTGTCCCCTGTGGGGCCACTATCCGACTGAAGCATGTCAACACAAAGAAGTATCTCCACTCTCACCATCACAACTCGCCCATGCCAGGTGGTCTCGAGGTCTCTGCCTATGAAGGTTCCGATGATGGTGACAACTGGATCCTTGAATGTGTCAACAAGAGTGACAAGTTTTGGATGCGTGAATCCGAGTTCGGGTTGAAGCATGGCAACACAGAGAGATATCTCAGTACGTCGAGTCGATTTGTTTTTGGAAACCCGATCCCAGGACAACAGGAGGTCGCTGCCCATGCTTTAAACAACTATGGAGAACAATCTTGGAGTGCTCAGGAGGGCGTCTACTTTGCAGAAGAGGTGAAGCAAGAGCTTTGAAGACAAAGGGGAAGGACACAGTGATAGTGAAAGAGAATAGTTGATATTTAATAGAGATGGACAATATCCTCAGGCACTCTTGTTTTTTTTTCTTTTTTTTTTCCTCTTTTCATTGCTGTCGAAGCAAGACTCTTGGAGTCAGAAATCAGAGACCCATCCCCGTGCGCGGAGCAAATACATCCGTTTGTGTTTTATTTTAGGCAAACTGATTATCGAAACGCACCTCAATGTCTGCTGGATTAGGCGTTGCTAGTTCCTATCGACTTTTCTCCCTCTCTCTCTGCCTTCTTTTGTTTTTATGCAATCTTGATAATAATCTTGCCCTTAGCTCTCAGTGACTGACTTTTGTCAAAGGCCTTCAGGACCGAAGGCAACGAAAAGTCGTAGACCGAATCAATGACAGGGTCAACCTGTGCATCCTGATCCAACACCTTGACTATCTTGGCCAGTGATTCTCCATTCGGAGCAGCCATAAAGAGATGGTATCCTGGTCCAAAGGTCAATAATGAAAATACTTTTTTGCTTGCAATCACTGCGTAGATGTAGAGAAGATACAGTAAGGAGGATGCGATCCTGCCGTCGGCTGCGATTCGGACAAGGTTTCCGGAACGTTTCATTATCGTCCCGTTGTGTGCCCAGATCTAAAGGGGGGTTTTTTTTATTTAAAAATAATAATAATAATAACGACATTGCGTTAGAGGAAGCGAAGCCAAAAAGTAGAAAGAAAAAAGAAAGAAAGAAAGGAAAGGGCTGTAGCCAAAAGTCTTACCTCGGCTGCGGACTCATCGCCGACCGTGTCTAGGACAATGTCGAAATCCCTGTTTTTGTAGACATCGGTCACTTTGGTGGTCTTGTAGTCTACCACTTCATCTGCACCTAGGTCCTTGACCAACTGAACATTGGCCGTTGAACAGACTCCGACCACAAAGGCGCCCATGGCCTTGGCAAGCTGGACAGCCACCGTGCCTAAAGGAGATGAAGGAGGAGGGGAAGAGAATAGAGTAAGTAGCCAATTCGGAGGAGGTTTTGTTTTTGTTTGTTTGTTTTTTTTTCCCATGGCAAAAAAAAAAAAAAAAAAAAGGAAGTGGAGGAGGAGGGAGAAACTGCTTTTTGTTTTTCTTACCTGTTCCACCACTGGCTCCCATGATAAGCACCTTATCACCTTTCTTGATACCACCCTTCACCACTAAAGCCTCCCAGATGGTGGTAGCCACCAAAGGCCAAGCAGCAGCCTGTTCAAAACTCCAACGTTCAGGTTTCTTGATCAAAAGACTCTCATCCACAAGCACATATTCTTGCAGGGCACCTGTATTTCGGAACGACAAATACGCCATGACCTCGTCTCCCAAATGAAGGATACCTCTTGTGGAGGATTGGCCTACTTTGGGGCCAATAGCGACGATGGAGCCAGCGACATCGAGACAAGGAACATTGACCTTGGGCACGAGCAAACGTACGACACCTCCTTGCATCAATTTCCAGTCAGCGGGATTGAGGGCTGCGGCATGGACTTTGACTAGGACATTGGACCCAGTCACCTCGGGCAAGGGAAGGGAGTCATTGAAGGTGAGGATCTCTTGAGGACTTCCCGGGGCCGTATACTGGATGGCCTTGTAGGTCTTGGGCAGATTGTTTGCGAACGTGGCCATTATCTTTTAATTTCAAGGGTATTAAATAAAAAAAAGGGGGGGGGGAGGTGGTGGAAGGTGGGAGGGAAAGAGGAGTGGAGAGTATTATATCCTTTCTTTGGTGGGAAATGGGTCTGTGCCAAGTTGTTGATCGATTGGGTGTAAAAATAAGGTGTGAAAGTATAGGGGCAGGGTTGAGTAGAGTGAGAGAGAGAAAGAGAAAGAGGAAAGAGTGTTTAGTGATGATACCAAAGAGGGGCGCCCTTTTTATCCTCTTTTGAGATTTCGATCGGGATGGGCAAAAAGGACCTGCTAGGCCTCGTTTACCCTTTCCTGCGATCTCTCAATCTTGGAAACAGGTTTCGAAACCTGCCTTTCCGTCCTTCCTTCCTTTCCTACAAGAGTTAAAAAAGAAAGAAAGAAAGAAATGGAAAAAAAAAAAAAAATTGTGCGTTACGTTTCGTTGCGTGTACTGCCTCTCCTGAACGTTCCGATCGACTCGGTTCGCACCCAATCGCTAATTTGTCTATCACGACGGTCTTCAAAACTTTTTTTTTTTTTTTACAGGCCCCGTCAGGGGTTTTATTCGTCGGCGCGCACTCATACCACGGTCTGCGGACGTGGCCAGCTAGTTCACAAAAACTACACTATCCTACAACAGAAGAGTAGAGAGAAGAAGGAAAAGGTGGAGGGTGACCCAGAAACGATATAGCTACTAAAAATACAAATGCAGAGAAAGGGAAAAAGACCAGGTACAAAGAGCACTCGCAGAGGGGCAAGTCAAAAGGCAGGATCTACAACTAGGGCAAAGGGTCCGGGGGGTCCAGGAGCTGCGAGAGCGGCTCCCAATCAAATAGGTCTACGTCAGCGACGTTTGCTCGCTTGATGTCAGGTGGCTTCGGTCTTGCGCGCGAAACTGGAGGAGTGTATTCCCCTGGCATGTCTAAAAAGGGACCATAGCCAGGGGTGAGCCACATCCAACCAAATATCTCCTCCTCCTTGGACACCACAATATACGGAGGGTGATTCCAAGTCTTGTGCATTCGCTTATAATTGGCATCTGAAGTTGCTGCTGGGTTTGGGTTCGTTGCTTGCTGTTTGCTGTCCTTGAGGTTGGCTTGTTGGAGTGCTGTGTGTGCACGGAGCTTGAGGCTGTTGGCGGTGAGCCAGAGGAGGTCGTCCGCTGTGCCTTCTCTCGGGGGTTGTCCCGGGAGTAGCTTGTGGATGGCAACAAAAGTCCTCCAAATGCTGTACAGGACCAACAAGTGGATGTGTACTGCGATAGGGGCAGGTTCTCAATTTCTGGCCATCCCAGCATGCAGTTGTCAGGCAGACTGCTGACGACCATGCCAGGGACGATGGTGGTGATCCAGGAGCGGGCAGCCTTCCAGAGGGCCCAGACTGCTCCACAGTTGGCGAAGGCATGTCGAAGGTCCTCCATGTGAGGCTCCTGATCTGGGTAGTCAATGAGGCAGCGCTTGTACTTGCCATTGACGTCTTCCTTCCACTTGGCTCTGGCCCTGTCGGTGGTGATTGCATGGTGAGCGAGATTGAAAAGAAAAGACCTCTCTTTTGGTGTCCTGAGGGGGTGGTGTGTGCGCCTGAAAACCGTGTCCCACCACTTGTCAGGATAGGGTTCGTTGTTTTGTGTAGGAGACTTGAGCCGCAGCCTACCATAGACTGGGGCGTCTGGGTCTTTGCCTTGGTCGAAATTTTCCTGGCGAGTGTTCTGCTTTCTGCTCTCCAGGTATTGACGGGCAGCGCGGACTGAAAACCCTTCAATGTCGACCTCTCCTGCGAAGACGGTCTCCCCTCTAACGTCGGGGTCTGTGTTGGGGTGGGGGTGGAGTCTGGCGAAGGCCTACATCGCGTCTGGAACCACTGTGAGGCGGTAGTGGTCTTCAAACTCTTTTGGTTGACGGTCAAAATGGAAGAGAGAACAGCCGATATTTGTCATTTTTAATCCTTGGTCAGTCTCACCCTCTAACCCGCTTTCCTCCATGCAATGACCATGCTCTCATTTATAAAAAAAAAAAAAAAAACCCCTCCATTCCACTTGCATATAAATCATCGGCCTCATTGAGCCAAAAAACTACAATTTTATATCAAATACTCCACCCCCAGCTCAAAGCCACGCTTCTCATTTGCTTCGATCAGCACGATGGACGACAGATCGCCCTTTTTTTTTGTTAACAAGGACCCCATGTGGGCATGCAGAGCTTATGGTATACCAGGGCGGCCGGAGCCGCCCTGTTGTCACTTGGACCTTAAACGAGAATGAATCTCGCAAATGGATACTACAGAAACTAGTCTACAGTGTCCATATACTCTTCGGCATCATTCACATCGCATGAATGGGTCGAGTATTGTCCGCCCACCCCCTACGTGGCCTGTTGCGCTCATTCGTCGTCTTTTAGCCGGCGTCCATTGTCAACACTTTTTTTCCAGCTTCCTAGCCGCTCCATCACATTCAGCTTAGTCTTTCCCTGCACATACTTCAGAACTGTTTCATCCGCCTCTCTGTACGCCTCTCTGAGATCGGGCTTCGGCCGCTGTGGACTGTTCAAGTCTGAGAAATCACCGTGGCTAGGTTGGTGTCTCCCATCACCATTGCGTCTCCCGGCGCGTTTGCTCACCGCAGTGATTCCCTTCGTCTTTTCCCAGTCCACTGTGGCTGTACACCTCTGTCCCCAGATCTGCGTGCGTCCAAATTCCTCAATGGCTTCGAAAAATCGAGTCGCCATATCCTTCGCTATCGGTCTTGTCGTCCTGTGCATTCTCTTCCAGCTTGTTATCATCACTTCAGGTACCATTCCCTGATACGCCTCCATGATTGTGTGTTGCGGCTCTGCATTCCTCCTGTGCCTCGATCTCTGTTCAAACTCCCTGGGTCTGATCTCTTCAACTCCTTCAAAGATCCCCTCCAAGGAGTCCCAAAGATCCCCTTCACTCTTCTCCGTGAACGTTGGTTTTTTCCTCTTGGGTGAACCACCGTTCCTCCTAGCGTCCCTCGCTTCCTCCAACCACACCTTGCACTCTCTCTTCCACTTCCTCTTTCCACTCTCCTTCACGGCCTTCACCGCCTCTCGCCACCCGTCCTCCTGCTCCTCCTTTGTGGCCCTGCATTCCCAGTAGTGTTCTTCATGAGTTCGAAATCTTGGACGCTGATTGGCTGAAACTCTAAATCTAGCCAATCAGCGTTCAAGATTTCCAACTCACGAAGAACACTAATTCCCAGATGTGCTCCATCGTCTCGGTTTCCTCCTCGCAGACCCTGCACGTGTCGGTATCATACAGGTCTGGGTGTTGCTTCTTCATCTCGCTCAGTGTCGGTTTTTTTTTTTTTTTTTTTTATAACAATCTGTTAGTCTCGCTCAGTGTCGGAAGCATCCCGTGCATCTTCTTCAACCTGTGCGATCGCCTCTGGCAGTCTCCTTCACTCGTGTAGAAACTCCTCGGTGCGTTCCTCTCGTGAATGATCTCCAGTGTCGCGCTCCACTCGATTGCTTTCCAATCGGAGATGTATCGCCTCGTCCTGTTCTGTCTGACCCAGTGCTGGTGGGCCCTCGCTGCCGACTGTAGCTTCAAGACTTGTCGAACATCATCCTCCACTGCGTGATCCATGAAACTAGCCCTGCACCCATATCCAGCCCCCTTTTTTTTTTTTTTTTTTTTTTTGTTAACGAGGGCCCCACGTGGGCATGCAGAGTTTATGGAATACCGGGGCTACTGCCCCGTTGTCACTTGGGCCATAGCAGGATCTAGCCCTGCAAATAAACACTAAATAGTTCTACCTAATATCCAGATACTCTGTTCGCCATCACCCACGTCGCATGAGTGGTCGTAATGCCAGCTCCCTACGCGGCCTGTTGCGCTCATTCGTCGTCGTCGTCTTTTAGCCCTCTTGGTCCATCGCTAACATTTTTTTTTCCAACTCCCCAGCCGCTCCATCACCTCCAGCTTCCTTTTCCAAGGTAGTACTCATGCACAGTACGGTCTGCTTCATCGTATGCCTCCTTGAGGTTCGGCTTCTGCCTCAGCGGATTGTTCAAGTCGGAGAAATCTCCACAGCTACCTTGGTGTCCGTCAGCACCGTTGCGTCTCCCAGCGCGTTTGCTCACTGCAGAGATTCCTATCGACTTTTCCCAATTCACTGTGGTGTCACACCGTTGGCCCCAGATCTGCTTTCTACCATACTCCTCAATGTTCTCAATAAACCGGCTGGCCATATACTTTGCCGTAGTCCCTGTCGTCCTGTGCATTATCTTCCATCTTAGCACCAACTCTTTTGGTACTAAGCCTTGGTATGCTTCCATGATGGTGTGCATCGGTTGGTCGTCTTCCTCCTCGTTGTCCCTCTCCTCGTATTCCCTTGGCCGGATATTTGCCACACCTTGAAAAACATCCTCCAGCGAGTCCCACAACTCCTCATCCTGTCTTTCTGTGAACCTCGGCTCCTTCTGCCTGAACTTCTTCTTTTCCTGCTGAGCCTTCTCCTTTCTTTCTTTCCTTCCACTCTCCTTTTTCTCCTTCAGCCACTGTCTACGTCCACTGTCCTTCACTCTCGACACCATCTCCTTCCATCCTTCTTCCTGCGTCTGCCTCGTTGCTCTACATCTCCCACGTGCTCCATCGTTTCCGGTTCCTCCTCGCAGACTCTGCACGTATCCTCCTCATATAGGTCTGGGTGGCGCTTCTTCATCTCGGTTAGAGTCGGCAGCATCCCATGCAGTTTCTTTACCCTGTGCGCTCTCTTCTTACAGTCGCTTTCGCTGGTAAAAAATCCCCTTGGCGGGTTCCTGCTGTGGATAATGTCTAGAGTTGGACTCCATTCAATGGCTTTCCAGTTCCTGATGTACCTCTTGGTCCTGTTCTGTCTAAGCCAGTGTTGGTGTATCCTCGCCGCCGACTGAAGTTTGAGCAGCTGTCGCACGTCATCCTCTAGCGGATCTCCTAGGAATGTTGCTCTACAGCCGTACTCTTCCTGCATTCTGTCGGGCAGTTTCCACTCTTGTCTTTCTCCCCTATGCGCCCTGTTCGCTAACCGGTCCGCCGCCTCATTGCCACCCACACCCGAGTGACCTCTGACCCATTCAACTGTAACCCGTTCTCCCTGATTACAGTATGCCCTGTGCACCTGCGTCCACCACTCCCGCATACGTGGCTCTCTGCTTGATCCTGCGAGTAGCATCCACGCGGCCCTTTACTAGCTTTTTGAAAGCCTTTGACAACAGCCGTGTTGTCCAAGCGGACTATTGTCTCCCTTCTCCCGTGGGCTGCATAGGATTGCTGCGAGGAGCCCGATCAGCTCTGCCTTCGTCGACGACGCGTATCCACTTGTTGATCCTGAGATAATAGAATCGCAGCCATGCCCTCGCTCTGCCACCACTCCGAAAGTCATCTTTACACTGTCTTTGCCCATGTCTTTCATTGATCCATCAGAAAACAATACAATGGTGTCCTCGTCCTTCAGTTGTTCTCTCCACCGTTTGACTTCCTCGATCGTTAGTCTGTTCAACTGCACTCCTTCAAAGACTCCCTGTGGCTGTACCTCTGTAACTGCTTCTCGGAGTGGTATTGCTTCCCTCGCCATGGCTATTTCGGCTTCCCTCCTGACGGCGTTCCTTCTGTCTGTGTTGTCGATGTTCACCAGGTGTGTCAGCCTATTCAGCCATGGTCTCCTTCTTCTCCTTGCGGACTCCTTGGCGTACCTTGTTCGGAGCGTTCTTCGCAGTCTTATCCGACTTCGGTACTCGTGCCTTCTCCGCCTTACAATTCGTCTTCTTTCTTTTTTCCTTTTTTCCTTCTCTTTTTCTCTTTCTTTTTTCCTTTTTTTCTTCTCTTTTTCTCTTTCTTTTTTTCTTTTTTCCTCTTCTTTTTCTCTCTGCTTTTCCCACTCTTTCTCAAGTGATTTTTCCAGCACTTCGAACTCATATTCCAGGTCTTCGCGCACAATCCACTTGTTCCCCCCTCTTCCGACCATTCTCTGTCTAACCCATGTGTCTTTCCTCGTTTTCCTTTGGGCGTATGTCTCTTGCATCCTCTTTGTGTCTGCCCTGTTCTGCATCGAGAACACTCTTCTCACTACCACTTCTTCTCTTTCTCTTTCCTCGTTTTCATTCTCGCTTTCTTCTTCACTCTCACTCTCTTCTTCACTCTCACTCACTTCTTCACTCTCACTCTCTTCTTCACTCTCTTCCTCTTCCTCAGTTGTGTATGAAGCCTCTGTCTCAATTGCTTCCAGACGCTCCTCTACTCTATTCTGCTGCTTTTCTGTCCACCTCCTTAACACCTCTCTCTCGGCTTCCTGTCCACACATCTGCTTCTGGATATTCTGGTACCATTTAGGCGGGAGAATCTTACTGTCGTTGAAGCGTCTCCGGAACTCACTCCAAGCGATCAGGTTTGTTTTCTCCTGGTCCATGATCTGCTCAGCGAAGAGTACTCCCCTTTTCCCTAGTTGGACTTTCATCTCTTCATCTAGTCCACCCCCCATCCATTCTTGGATGCTTACTGCTCCGTTACTGAGTCCAAGGTCGGGTCCAAGGTCCACTGCTAAGGTCATTCCTCTATCTGCAAGGATCTGACACACTCCACTAGTGATACTGTGTCTCTGGAGCTCCACAATGTCTGGCACCAGGGTAGGTACTGACGGCAACCTCTGTGCTTTCTGCAACGCGAACAGTCGTGCACGGGCTGTTATTCCAACCAGTCCATTGTCTCCGAGTCGTAGCCATAGGCTTGTTATTTGTTCCTCAGCCTGGACGTCCTCGAGCCTCCTGATTGCCCCCAATCTTGTGTGGTGAACAATACTGTTGGGTGTCGTTTTAGCGAGCATGCTTGCACCCATATCCATTTTTTTTTTTTTTTCACTATGACACCACAATATTGGGGTCTATGATTTATTACAAATGGGTTGCTCTTGAGAGTTAGGATTTTCCTATTTGTCCCGGAAATCTACGGTGGTTGTGTGTTGATATATTCTCGCGTGCCCTTGCTGTAGGCCTTCCTTGGTCGTCCTTGGTCTTGCTTCGGCGGGCGCATCCTGTGTGGCCTCCCAGTGTACATTTGACTCAGTCTCTTAAAGTCTCGATCCGACATATTTCTTGACTTCCCCATCTCGTGTTTCGTCTGCGGCCCTCAAGTAGTTCATTTTCAAAGTATGGTTGCTGTTCTTTCAGCAACCCACTTGCAAACCATAGGCTTGGAGACAGCGGCACCACCAAACTGTTTGCATGATTAGGTCGCTGTGCCTATTCCCTACATAGCCATGTGAGGCCAATTTTTTTCGCCGAAGCCAGGGAGCCTATCTCCTGTGTGATACTTTCAATTCCTAAGATTTACCATTTCCCACTTGCACTTCTAGGACCGTCCTAGTCATGCTCCGGGGTTGGGGAGTGCTTTGTAAGGGGGACTGGAAGAGCTGGAGAGGACAGCTCTTGGGACCTGGTGCTACACCTGCCACCAGGGTAGATGCGGAGATTAAATCTTAGCCTTGGCCCCGAGCACAAGTAGAAAAAAAACTTAGAAATTTTTCCGTATCACTTTTCCATGGCTCCCAAAATTAATTGCGTCCAATTAATTCTGTTCACCTCTACCGGGACTCGAACCCGGGCCCCGAGGAAGCGGGGCGGGAAGCTTTACCAACTAAGGAAGGCTCACCCGCCTTCCAGCCCCCCCCCAAAAAAAAAGGGAGTGTCCAGAAACCCCTAACCCTTCCTTCTGATCTGGAAAGGGAAAAAAAACAGGGGTCGAGGAGCGGGAGCCGTTACCCGTAGCTCACGGCTTCCGTGGTGTAGTTGGTTATCACATGTCTCTCACTAAGACAAGGTCCCAGGTTCGAACCCTGGCGCAAGCACTTTTTGCTTATTCCTACCTTTCCCCCTCCCCCGGTGGGATAGTGGCGGGTTCCGTATAGCTCCAGGATGAGAGATCCCCCCTCGTTTACGGTTCAGGAACGATTACAGAAAGTGGTTTCCTTTTTGAGGCGACAATTTTTTCTAGATCAAGCATCACGTGTCGGCTCTTTACACAGGAGAAAAAAAAATGGGCAAGAAATGGATGCGTATTTGATTAAGAAAAGACAATGCACTAGTAGTAGACTCTTTTTTACAATAAAAACAAAACAAAATAAAATAAGAATAAAGACCAGCTTCTGGAAGTGAGAAAGAGAAAAAGATGGGTTGCTACAACTGAACAGAGGAGACTCTTTTTTTTTTTTTAGAGAGCACCACGATCAACCCAAAAGCTCTTGGAGAAACCCGTATATCGCACAATATCGCCCTTCTTGAACACATCCAATTCAATCCTTGCCCTCAAGTGGATTCGTTTCGTGGGATCCATACTCATCATCACTTGTGTAGGGTGCAAATAAATGAATTGAACACCACTAGGCAGTCCACTCGCCACAACATCATAGCGTTTTGCCGAGACTTCATCCTCCACATAGACACTCACAGTACCCGTCAGTCCTTGAGCTGATTCGGGAAATTCCCAGCCAAACACATAAGGAGCCCCAACCATGAGGCGTACCTTGGCTTCGACCCAATGTGTCACCCGGATGAGACCTCCGTCATGCACAGTAATAGGAGGTTGATAGCCTGGATCGTCGATATGCTCTGCCCAAATCTTGGTATCTTCGTCGTTCTGGAAATGGTCAGGGTCAATGACATGACCGGCTTCGTTATGGCCATGATGATGATCATCGTCACCATCGTGCATGTCCTGTTCCTTGTCCTGTTTGTCGGCTTCGATGGCATCCTGATGCTCATGTTCATGTTCGGGGTCCTGCTCATGTTGATGTTCATGTTCATGTTCAGAGTCTTGCTCGTGTCCATGTTCAGGGTCTTGCTCATGTTCAGGCTCAGGGTCTTGCTCAGGCTCGTGCTCGTTGCCATCCCATTCGTTGTCTTCCTCATCCTGGTCCTCAGATTCATCGTTTTCACCCTTCTCTGGAGTATCACCCTTCTCTCCTTGATCCCCCTGAGCGCCCTCTTCGTCTCGATCCTCTTGAGTATCATCTTCGTCTTGATCTTCCTGAGTACCTTCCTCGTCTTGATCCTCCTGAGTATCCTCTTTGTCTTCACCGGTTGTCTCTGGAGTAGGGTCTTCAACTGGCATATGGGTCATGGATGGATCCTTCTTTGTCAAATCATTTTCCAGAGGATTACTGGGGGTCATGGCCGGCATGGGTCGGATACCAAGAGCAATCTCCAGCTCATTGATAGTAGGTGGCTTCCGTTTGTCTTTTTCGAAATTCCGCTTAATGATGACGGGAAAGACACTTCGTCTGGCCAGGATTTTGTTCGTTCGGGCGTCATACGCAGTGACGACCAGTCGGGCCCGTGCCTGGATAACTGGGTCGGGGATCGAAGTCGTTGGCACAATGTCTCCGATCTCAAGTTCATGCCCACTAAAATAGGCCGGGTCCTCATCCTCTTCGGTAATGACTTGGCCATCCCCTTCCTGTTCCAGCGCCAGTTGGTCCCTGGTAAACACATCATAGGGGACGGAATAATCGATGTAGCGTTCAATTATATCTACATACCGTCTAAAGGGGCGACGGTCCACAATCAGAGCCTCGGGGTTGGTCACTGGATCTTCAGGAATCAATGTCAGGTCAATTGTCGCGCCATCGGACATATCAATGTCGAGCCAGTTGATAGAGATCAGGTCCCCTGAAACCCACTCAGTGTTGGGCTCGGGGTTGAGGATATCAAACTTTTTAGGTCCCAGGTTGGAGACGCCGCTGGTTGGCTCCTGGTGTGGCTTGAACGCGGGGGTCTCTGGCTTGTCTTTGTTTTCTACTAGGGTAGGTTCGTCAGGGTACGCACGACGAGAGAGTGCCCCACGTTCAGGGGAGATGATCTGAAGACGCTGATTTGTAGAGTCAAGGTCAAGACGTTGGTGGACAGGAAAGGAGCTGGTCAAAGTGACTAAAGTCAATGCAATCGCTAGAGCAATGAACGTGACTCTGGGCTTGGAATACCCCCAGGTTGTGGTTGTTGACGGGGTCGACATTCTTATGATTAAGGTCTTTTCTTTAGATATTTGTCTAGTATGCTGAAGTGTTGGAGAGTGGGGTATCTTGTCCAATCAATGGTTCGTGTAGGAGAGAGAAGGGGTCGTGAGTCTAGTAGGGTTTGTAGGTGTGTGTGTGTGTGTGTGTGTGTGTGGTCGTCAAGACTTCAGCAAGGAAGTGGATCGGGAAGAGTGTTAACGGTTCTCCAAGGTTTCGTGAAGGGGAGTCGAGAGAGAGAGAGAGAGAGAGAGAGAGAGAGAGAGAAAGAGGGGGGAAGGGGGTTGATGAAAGGGAGGCGAGAGTTAAAGATGAATGGCGAGGATTACGGAGCTCATTCGATCAATGAAAGAGAGATGAAGAGAGAGGAGAAAAGATGGTGGATGAATAGTGTCGGGAGAATAAGGATGAAGGAAGGGAAATGGAGAGACAGATGAGAGATGGAAGAAAAAGTGCAAAAAGAAGGAAAAATGGAACCGATGGGATGCCAAAAGACACCTCGACCGTTTTCTCCGCTGCTCTCTCTTTCTCTCTGTCTCTTTCCCTTGGCCTTCATTCAAGCAAAATCACAAAAATAAACCTGGCCTATTTGGGCTCTCAGGGACGAAAATGCAATGAGCAAGCAGTGACTGGCAGCAGAGCACCCTGTCACACCCTAGAAGGACCCTCTGTTATCGACGAGTGTACGCCTGGTTGTACGTAGTAAAGGCCAAAAGAGCCCCCCTTTGGCTGTTGGTTTCTCTCCATGTCAAGAGAAAGCGACGGACAATCTGGCGCTATGGGCCTATTCTAGGCTTACAAGATATCTTGAGTCTGTGGCACCTTTCTCTTTCTCTCCTGACTATCTTCCTAAAATCCCTAGTGGAGATGTAAACTTGGATTACTTATCCTGAATGGTGCTGCAGCTTTGAGGCATAGCCATCCGACCTAGATCCATAGAGAACCCAAAGCATGTTTCTACAACCCGATCAACATCGCAAGAGTCATAATTAAGAGCTGCATTGGGGGGGTTTATTTTCTTTTTATATGATAGGTGCTGCGAGGGGAATTAGCAGGACGGAGAAATTTCTCATGCACTTGTTTGTTGTTTGCTTTTGTTCAAAGACGGCGCAACTCTGGCGCAACTCCCAGAACCTGACAGGGATGCATTGCAGTGTGGCACAATTAAAATCGAATCACTGTCTCCTCCCCCTTACCCATTCCCCCAAACTCAATTCCACACAGGTCGCAGAATGCAGAGCAGGCAATTTGTTTTTGGGAAGGAGCACTAAGAAATCAATGAGTCTAATAGAAAGAGAAGCGTTTTAAAAACGAGTAGCATGTCTTGATGCAACGAGTATTCTGTCAGCAAATCTGTGCCCTGTATTCCCCGATCAATCCAGAAGTGTCTGTTTGTCCTACCCATTCCTAGCATTGCGGAGAAAAGGGGAAAAAAAGGGAAAAAGAAACTATCGACCTCAATCCCTAGGAACTGTCCATACTATGCTCCCGCATTGATCAAGACCCTCCCAGTGCGTGATTTGACCCATTTTGCAGTTTAGTCGAGGGTCTTCTAATATCCTCCCTGCTCTATTGTTACATTAGATACGAAAATGAGCGGCCAACTTTGAGCGGTCATCCTAGTTCCCTGCATAGGCATCGTGGTTGGAACTCCTTATTGATCTAGTAAGACTAGCAGCTTTAACCCGTGGTCCCACGGGTGTCCTCATCGCATCCGGTTGGTGAAACCTTGGGTGTTGAGAACTTAGTTGTCCCAGTTTGTAGACTGGTGTTCATATGAATAAATCGACGGCTAAATGGATCCATTGTATGCCGATCTGGGGAAAGCGGTAGTGAGGCTCCAGCGAGTGGAATGCACATGGCCGCATTTTGGTCATGACCTTTGGTTGTGTTGTGCAACTTGTACGATTCACATGCTTGGTTGGTGCATTCAACTGCTCCGTTGACTTTGATCATCTTGACCTTGCCTTTCACGATCCTCCTTGAGCGCACCAACTGCACCTCCTTGAAGTAAAAAGGGCGCGTTTGGGAACTGCGATATTCATCCTGATCTCCCACTACTCCATATCGCATATGTAAATCCCGTATTTTTTTGCCGCCTCGTCGAGAGTGACCCTTGATGCGGCTGCCAACGCCCGTGCCTGCATTGCCATACAGAAAAATTAGAATGGGCTGGCTGTCCTTTCCCTGTGCAATTAGCGACGTGACTAGTCTAGTCTGCCCTGAGTATCACAGGGAGCCTCCATTGCATCTCTAGCAGATGTTGGAGGCGTGGAATGTTGAGTTTTCTCCTGTGAAAATGAACAGGTATGCTTGGTGGGACGCACAGTCCTGACAAATGGCTCTAACGTTCTCCGCTCTGCCGAGAGTAGATTCGACCCTCCTGCTATCGCAACACAAACAGCCGCGTTCACATCCCGGGACTTGATCGTATGTTCTCGTTGGACTGACCCGCACTAGCTTTTGGTACACTCCATTGCTCCATGCACCTGAACCATCTTCTCCTTGCCATCAATAATACGACGTGACCGTGCCTTCCTCAGTTGTCTAAAGCACTCTGCGCACGTCTGGCTCGTCCTGAACTCGTCTGTAAGTCCAACCACTCCACACCGCATATGCTGCTCTCCCATCTTTCCTCCTCCCCGCCTAGCATGTTCTCCAATCCGGTTTCCTACTCCTGTCCCTCCCGACCCAACCAGCATCACTGAAATGAGTGATGGAACATTCCTTCGACACTGAGCTGGATGTTGATAGCTACCCCAGGTACGCGCTATGTGGTGCCATTGGCAACTATCGCACCATCCATACAACGAGACACCTCTAGAACAATAAAAGACGAAGAGCCAGTAAAAAAAAAAAAAAAAAACTATTTTGTTCTGTTCAGCTGCACCTGTTGGACTCTCTGATTTAAACATCTCCGATGTGTGATTCTTGACATACTTCCATTCTGCTTCCGCCAACTTCCCTCACGCGCTTTTTGACATGAATCAGCGCGGAATACTTTTTTTTTCTTCAGGTATCAGGGGGTCGATGTCTGCAGTGCACGGTCTTCAATTGACATAGTCATGAACTGATAGAGAAAGAGAATGAGAAAAAGACTTTTTGAACAAACATTCCTCGGGTTAAGGCTGCACGATACGCGGTAGCTCTATTCTGCATAGCTGTGGCACGTAGGACTAAGAGCTTGTATTCAAACTCCACTTCCAACCAAACTATTTTTTTTTTTTTTTTTTTTTTTTTTTTTTCAAATCCTACTTTTTCGAATCTTATTTTTATCAAACTATCCCTTTTTTTTTGTCTGTCCTGCTAGAGTGGATGCTAGAGTGGATGAATAAGTGAATAAGTGTATTGATCTGGATGAGTGTGTAAAGAATGAGGCAGAGTTCTTTTCTCTTTCTTATCTCTCATTGCTGGTTGTTGAGCCACTCTTTCTAGCACACTGCACATGGCATCATTTCGTTTTTCATTGGGTCAAGTGGTTATCTTGAGAAAATGAAACATTGAATAATCGTCTTCCTCAGGTTTACGCTTTTCGATTCGCTCCCGTTTGCGATCTCGACTGTTTGGGTGTTATTTCGTATGTGTGTAACGCTACAGGGAGAGCGAAAAAACGAAAGCGATAAACTGTCGCTTTCAACCCTGAGGAAGACGATTGCTTCATCAGGGCCACGACAGCCTCGATTTGTTAGTTACGGTGGGAGGGGATAAGAAGAAAGACTGCAGCCAAGATGGCTAAATGGAAGGGGCGTCCCCGCGTCTTAACAGAGGCCTTTGAAAGGCTGTATTTCACTACCATGAGCAGATGCTTTTGCTGGATCTCCTCGCGGTCTGTGCATTGACCATCGGTGTGTCTTTTTTCCCACTCAGTCTTGAACCTTGATCTCTGGTTGATCAGATGCTGGATAACTGCTTGTCGCTTGCCATTGTTGCCACAGTGGCAATTGCAATTTACCATGAGCCGGTCTTGGTCTCCTACTCTGCACCACACTAATGCGTTTGCAAATGCTTTTATCATCTGTTCTCTCGTTTGAGAATCGTTGATGTCGATGTCACAAAAGATTTCATTTCCTTCCTTAAGGATGACGACGGTCCATGAATGAAAAAAAAAATACATTTGAATAGATGGATCGGACTCATTCTCCGAGGAGCGTCGGCCCATTCATCTCAAGGAGGACGGAGGGTCGATTAAGAAGGAGAATCTTAATGGGATTTCCTTCTTTGAGCATCGATACACTTTTAGGCTGATTCAGGCTACGTGCGTAATTAATAGACATAAAGTCCAGACTGCAAGTTCAATAACAAACGATGATTGATTTGGCACAACCTTTTTGCTACTTCAAAGGGCTGGTATTCTTACCATGGCTTTTTGAAGGCCTTTTTTAATTCACCGTCATCCAGGTCATCCCCTTTTCTCTTGGTGGACCGGACAGCCTGTCTTTTCGAAGATCGAAAGACTGCTCGACTGGTTGTGCCAGTGAAGGATATGGATGAACGTTGACGAGGAAGATGCAAGACTGGTCTCTGTAGTCTCCACAACTAGGCCTCTGTCGCGCAGGCCTTTGGAGTCCAAGCGAGTGAACACACGCCACTCTTGATGATAATTTCCGTTGTCCACTGTCGGCTGGATCGAGGCCCCTGTGATGTTGTTGACGCTCAAGAAGCCAATCTTGAGATGTGTTCTCGACAGGGATAGCTTAATAGGACAAGGCCATGATGGCGAATGGTTAAAGAACAGAGAGCAGAGTTTAGGTGTTCGACACTCTTTTAAAAATGCTGATGCTCTTAAGCTTTGATCTGATTTATCTAAGAACTGTGATTTCTGCAAGGCGGGAATTTTCGAACCCCAGTTTGGAGTCGCTTATTATGTAAGACACATTAGCGAGGCCTCCCTCCAGGGAAATATTCGATCTTGCAAAAAGAATCTAAAGAGGCCTGTCTCCTGTGGACTGGTCGTTAGACACAGAGTACTGTAGTCTCATTCCTGCACTATCAACCCAGCACCCTTATATTGAGATATGAGGAACTGTCGTCTGATATCCAGAAGATGTGATTGTCTGAGCTTCGTTTAATGATTAGAAGGGAAAGCAAGGGATGCTCAGGATTTAGGCGTATATTCTAGGAGACTTGCGCCTAGTGGTGTAACCCAACTAAGGCGACTATACACTATGCTTCTCAACCTTTCATCCTTCACAACGAGTGTTGTTTCCGAAGGTATGGTACATGTTGTAGCCCACCCTAGGATGGCGATTCCGTACTCCCTTTAATCCAGTAGTTTCATCTTTGGAAACCAATAATCCCACTAGCTGGGTTGCCGCCCTTTTGGGTGCACTCCATTGTCTACGCCTTACCCTTGACGGGAAGGTTCTTTGCATTGATCTCCATCCTCCCGCCTACAAACCACGCTGTTGATCCCTGCACATATTGGCAACAGGGCGGGCCCACTCAGGGAAAAGGGACTAGAACAAAGAGGAGGAAGAGAAAAAGAAGTAGGGAAGGTGGGGGTTTGAAGAAAGGGGCAGAGCTCGGTGTACGAAGGAGAAAGGTCTAAGAGATTTTACTAGAAAGAGAAAGAGAAAAGAAAGAGAAAGAGAAAGAGGAAAGAGGAAAAAAAAAAAAAAAAAAAAGGAGCACGATTGCTATAGAAACAGGGGATGGACCCCCTTCCACTGATGGCATCCCGCTTGGCATTTGGGCCTTACCGCTCCTTTTCTTCTCCCCCCTCTCTCTCTCTCTCTCTCTCTCTCTCTCTCTCTCTCTCTCTCTCTCTCTCTCTCTCTTTGCCAATTATATCAACTCCTTGCACCCTCCTTCTTCGAAAGCTTTGGCGTCATCTTAGCTGCTTTGACCTAAAGGGAAGAGTGGACGTGTTTTCCTCTCACCCCTTTTGCTGACCCTTTCCATTTTCTACAGCGGCGAAAAAAAAAAAAAATAGTCCCCCAAATCTCCCCAGACATCTCTCTCTCTCATTTCTCTTTCTCTTTTCTCTTTCTCTTTTCTCTTTCTCTTTTCTCTTTCTCTTTTCTCTTTCTCTTTTCTCTTTCTCTTTTCCTTTCTTCTGACGTTCGTCACCTCGGCTCATTCTGCACTTTTTACTCTCGTTCCAAATTTCCCTGTGTGTCCTCTTTGAAACTCTCAGTTTACTCTCTTCAAGGTCTTGGGCCTTGTATGCGACATGAAGCTAGGCAAAGGGGCTACCGGGCTCAATAGCCGCTCAGCCATCCGCTTGATCTGTGTCGCGTCACTGGTTCTCTCTGGACTAGTGTCGCATGCCAGTCTCGCTGCGGCAAATGACAACAACGATGCAGTTGCTGCCTCCAACATCAACGAATCTCCTCCCGTTCATGATCTCCACATGAAGCAGCAGCATCATCATCATCATCACAATGCTCTTAGATCCGAGGAAAGCTCTCCTAAGGAACAGAGTGCAAGCACTGGCCACAAGCCAAAGAAACATGGTAAAGCTCAGAAGAAGGGTCATCGCCATCATCATATCAAGAAGCTCTACCAAGTCCGTTCTCAATGGAAAAAGCCAGATGCAAAGTCTGGGAGAGGCCACACTAAGGAGAAGTGTGCTAACAGGGGCAAGGACAAAGGGAGTCCTGTCACTGGTAAAGTGACGCGAAAAGAGCAGCCAAGATCTAGACTTTTTCTTCCTTTACTTCTACGCTTTCCTCACCAAACATGTGTCTACACTCGATCTCGATATTAGCCTCCTTTGGAATCTTGGTTTGCGATAACAGGACTATCAGCGCTGTCTACTGTCCTACAGGCACCAAGCCTCGTCCTGGTGCCCAACTGAAGGAATTCCTCGACCAAGCGCTCGGCCAGGAGCCGTCTAACGAGCTCGATCAGAACCATATCAGGTTCCACACCAAGGGACACAAGGGTAAAGGCGCTCGTGGTCGACATTGGCACCGAGGAAAGAAAGGCCGCAAGCACTCCGGTGGAAAGCACCATCGCAAGCATCACTCGAAATGCCGTGACAAGAATGATAAAAAGTGCCGTCAAGCTCATCGCCGCAAACATGGTCATCATCGAAACAAGAAAGGGGAACGTCGTGTGGCCTATCTGGACATTATTCCAATGGATCCACCTTGTCCAGTGCCCATCAAGGAAGACATTGCCCGAGCCATTAAACAGTTAACTGCGCGCGATCTGGAGTTGCTCAAGCCCTTCATCAACTTGAACACTTACTCCGAGATGCTTGCCACAGATATAACCTCGGACACCTTGTCTGCTCAAAATAACAAGGGTGACTGCAAGGGTGTCTGGGACGACAAATGTACGTCCGTTGGCGTCTTTTGTGGAATCGATATCTTTGGTTGCAACACCATTGACGATGGACTTTACAAGTGTGACTCGATCGGTGGAGATCCCAAGTTGCTAGAACTCTGTCCTCTTGGTGGATGTGTCTCTAGAGTGGATACTAATGAAGCATCGAGCTGTAGACAAAGCGAGTGCGAGTGTTCTGAAACTGGCTCCGTAAGTTCAAATGTCCCCCCTCTTCTCTCTCTCTCTCCTTTGAACCTTTGACTGTCTAGGGTTTAGGTCTAAAAAAGAAGTTAATGTCGAGTTTCCCTCCTTTTTCGAACTGCCATTTTTAGGTTTGCGGTTCCAGTTTCCCTCCAAGCTGCAGACTCGACCCCGATACTCTCTATCACTGCAAGGCCTCCAACACAACTCCCGTTGCTGTTCAGAAATGTCAAGGACAATGTCCCAAGGGTGCGACTGAATGTGAACAAGTTATACCTCCGGAGTGTGAGTGTAAAGCCATTGGAACGGTACGTCAACGTAGTTTGTTCGGTCGCGATGTCCTATCTCTTTCTTTCTTTTTCTGTCTTTCTTTCTAAAGTAGCTGGATTTGTGCATTTTTTTTTTTTTTTACATGAACTATCTAGATCTGTGGTTCTACTTTCCCCGACCATTGTGGATACGAGCCAAACAGCCTGTATGCATGCAAGGCCGAGGGTGATGCACCAATCATCATTGAAAAGTGCAAGTCCAACGTTTGTCGTCCTGGTCTTCCGAGCTGTAGTATTGTTGAGTGTGAATGCGCAAAAACCGGAAAGGTAAGTATTTTTTTTTTTTTATATTAAAAAAAAAAAAAAGGACCACGCCCAGTTGAGTATCTCACTTTTTTATATTATTATTTTTTTAACCATGTCATTTTCTTTTTTTCTTTTTTTCTTCTTTTTGTTTGTTTGTTTTGTTTACCCAAAAGACCTGTGGTTCCAATTTCCCAAAAGATTGCGGACTCGAGGATAATTGGCTTTACGATTGCACTCAGCGTATGCTTCCTGTTCCCTTGTACGAATGCAAGAGCAAGTCTTGTCCAAAGGGCTCTCATGAGTGCGCTATTGACCCTTGCGCTTGCAATTCGACCGGCCAGGTAAAAAAAAAAAAAAAAAAAAAGGATCTTTGGTGTCTTTACTGGTTGATCAAGGTTTAAAGGACTGTAATCTGATCCATCATCATTATCTATTTTTTTTTCTTGTTTCTAGATCTGCGGATCGACTTTCCCTGCGAGCTGTGGACTCAAGAAGGATTGGCTGTATGAATGTGTGGCTGAAAACCGCCCGACGCCTTTGTTCGAATGCAAGAGTAAATCCTGCATGGCTGGAGCTACCAAATGTGACGAGGACCCTTGTGCTTGTAAATCAACTGGAGAGGTATGTCTTCAAACACCGCGTAATTCCTGAAAAATCGCCTACACGATAAAGCAACTCGAGACTGATTCCTAGCTATCTTATAGATTTGTGGTTCAACATTCCCAGCCAGCTGTGGGCTTAAGAAGGACTGGCTCTATAAGTGTGTGGCGAACGAGCATCCTACTCCCCTCAACGAATGCAGGAGCAAGTCCTGTCCATCGGGCGCCAACAAGTGTGACGAAGATCCATGCGTTTGCAAATCGACCGAACAAATCTGTGGTTCAACCTTCCCCGATAGTTGTGGACTCAAGAAGGATTGGTTGTACACCTGTGTGGCCAACAGCGGTCCTACTGAACTGAAGGAGTGTACAAGTAAGTCTTGCCCATCTGGATCCAATAAGTGTACCGAAGACCCTTGCGCCTGCAAAGCGACCGGACATGTAAGTATTTTTTAAGCTCTTTCTAGCACCCCTAGTCCACCATCTGGCGAGTATTTCCTTTTTTGAATTTTGTTCGTCTAATAGTTTTTTCGTTACTCGGTGAATTACTTTTAGATCTGTGGTTCCACTTTCCCAGATGGCTGCATGCTCAAGGAGGACTGGCTCTACGAATGCGAGGCTGAGAAACGTCCAAAGCCCCTGATTGAATGCTCAAGCAAGTCCTGCACTGCCGGGAACTCTCAATGTGATGAAGACCCTTGTCTTTGCAAGAAGGACCAGCTCAAGGTAAAAAAAAAAAAAAAAAAAAAAAGAATTACTTGTCAAGTTATGTTTGTGTTCGTGTATCTCCCCCTCCCTCTCTAAACAATCTTTTGGTGTGTGTTGTAGATTTGCGGTTCTACTTTCCCAAGCCGGTGCGGATTGTCCAACAGCTCGCTTTATCTCTGCTCATCCGAGGGCTCCAAGCCAGCGTTGGTCAAAGAGTGTCCCTCTGGTGTTTGCCTTGCTGGAAAGGATAAATGTGAACCTGGTCCATGTGATTGCACAAAGACTGGAAAGGCAAGCTTACCGAACAAGACTCTTGTGCATGTCATGCCTCTCTGCCTCCCTCCTCCCCCTTCCCCTTTTTTAACCAAGACTCTTACATCCTCTCCCTCTGGTTTTTTTTTATCGTGTAGCTCTGTGGTTCAAGTTTCCCTGAGAGCTGTGGACTCGATCCAGGCTCGCTCTATGAGTGCAAAAACGTCGAGTCTCCTCCTGTTTTTGACAATAATTGTACTTCCAGAATCTGCCCCAAGGACGCCTCCGAGTGCACAATCGACGAGTGTTCATGCAAGGCTGCTGGCGATGTAAGCCCATTTTTTTTCCAAGGAAATGAAAGAGGCCGGGGGAAGAGCGTGAAGTGTTCGGTGGTAATTATGATTGTTTTATTTTCTCTAATCTGTCCTTTTTCTTCCTCTCTCACCTAGATTTGTGGATCTGACTTCCCAGCTAGTTGTGGATATGACCCAGATACACTATATAGATGTAATGAGGCTGGTTATAAGCCTATTGTTGTCCTGAAATGTCGCGCGGGCTGCACAAAGGGAACAAACAAGTGTGCGATTGATAGGTGCTTATGCAAATCTATTGGAAAGGTAAGGCTACTCTCTGGTCATTTCGTGGGGAGTATTTTTCATCAATATCTAGACACAAGGTATGATGTTCTAAATGATAAGTTATTTTCGTTCTGCATGACTAGATCTGTGGTTCGACCTTCCCTGAAGATTGCAACCTCAAAAACAACGCGCTTTACGACTGCCTCACGGATAATGGATCGCCTGTCGTCCAAGAAGAGTGTGGTAAAAAGACATGTCCTAGTGGTGGTTCTGAGTGTGTGATCCCACCTTGCACATGCAAGGAATCCGGAACAACGGTACGTTCTCCATTGGATCCTTTTTGCTTTGTATGTCTCACCAAGTTAGCCATTTCTCATTAACTCATATATAACATCTAATGGGGGGTTTTTTTTTAATCTAGATCTGTGGATCGAGCTTCGATAGTTCTTGCGGACTTGAAAACGGAACACTCTACACTTGTATCGATATCGGAGACCCACCTCGCGTGAACCGCAGGTGTTCATCTGGGGAGTGTCGACCAAACGAAAAGAACTGTGTCCCGGGACCTTGCGAGTGTACTTCTGTTGGAAGGGTAAAGTCAAAAAGATTTCTTTGTCGGTGATTAGGGCTGCGTCTTATCTCTAGTACGGAAAGGCCGCTTTCTTAGCTAATGATTTCATGTGTCGCTTTTTTTTTTTTTTTTTTTTTTTTTTTTTTTCTTTCTGCAATTAGATCTGCGGTTCTACATTCCCTGCAGAGTGCAAATTGAATCCTAATGCTCTCTATGAATGTGTCTCGATCAGTGGATTGCCAAAGCTTTATGAGAACTGTAAATCAGGAAAATGCACCTCAGGAAACCGCGTTTGCGACGAAGACCATTGTGCTTGCAAGACCAATGGCACTGTAAGTGAATCTCGAGAGGTTTCGACCATTTTTTCTTCATCTTTCTATTGTTTCCATGTGGGCAATTTTCGTACATGGATTGCTAAGGTTGCTAACGTTCTAATTTTTTTTTGTTGTTGTTGAAATAATAGATTTGCGGTGCTTCCTTCCCAGTTCATTGCCATCTCGAACCAAATGCAGTGTACAGATGTGGCGGAACAGGATCTGATCCTCAGCATCTGAAAGACTGTATGCCATACGTGTGCAAGAGCGGTGATTCAGACTGCTCACCCGACACATCCTGTATCTGCAATTTCAATGGCAAGGTAATTGAGCATAAAGAGAGGACAGGATTTCCTTCATTCTTATTTTGAGATATTCTGGTCAACTCTGGAAGAGTAGATCATCTTGAGCAGAGATATTGTCTTATTCATTTGATTTTTCTTGGCGCGTCTTCTAGGTCTGTGGAGTGGACTATCCATCCGAATGCGGTCTCCAAAGCGACTCTTTGTATGAGTGTATCTTGGGCCAAAAGCCTGAAAAGATCGCCAAATGTATCCCAGGAACTTGCCTGGCAAGAACCGGAAGATGTGACCAAATCGACAACGATTGTCTCTGCAAGAAAGCGGGACAAGTAAGTGTTTTCCTTTCTTCTTCAGTCTCTCGGGTATTTTCGTAAAGTGATATCGAAAGGCCATGGATCTAGGTCAGCTAATGAATGCTCCCCTACTCTCCTTCATTCCTTCAAATAGACCTGTGGATCCAATTTCCCCCGCAAGTGCAAGTACTTGAAGGAGGCTACTTACTCTTGCCCAGGGGTTGAGGAATTTCCAAAACTTATTGCCTACTGTCCTTCTGGTTCCTGCCCCGTTAACTCTGACGAATGTGCCCCAATTGACAAGTGCGATTGTGACACGACAGGAAAGGTAATTTTTTATTTTCATTCTTTTTGCCGCTCACTCCAAGTTGCTACCGCCTTTACTTACTAAATGGACCTAAATTGTGATATCGTCTATCAAAAAAAGATTTGCGGATCAACCTTTGACAGCACTTGTCGTTTTATCAGCGAGGCTCTTTATGAGTGCAAGGTTGTCGGAGATCCACCTGAAATCATTGAGACTTGCGAATCCAAGAAGTGTACGAGTGGTGCATCAGAGTGTGGTGAGATTGACCCATGCGCATGTCATATCACTGGCCAAGTAAGTGTTCTAGATTTCAGATGTAGAGGAGACCAATCCGAGTATCTATTTCATCACACACCTTCCTTTTCCATCCTCACTAATCGATTTCCTCCTTCTGCAGATCTGCGGCTCTACGTTTGATCCAAGCTGTGGACACAACCCAGATACACTATACTATTGTCGAGATGAAGGCGATGCACCTTCCTCTATCAGAGACTGTGGTCGTAATAGGTGCCCCAATAATTCAACTGCCTGTCTGCCAGACCCTTGCCTGTGCACCGTATCCGGTCAGGTAAGTTTGTGATGTGTCTACAATAGTGTAATGAATACAAGGAAATTACGAGAGGGCATCAAACAAACCCAAGCTCTCTTTTGTCTACAAATGACACCCGTAGATTTGTGGCTCGTCGTTCCCCACAGAGTGTAGATTTGAGCGCAACTCTATCTACTTCTGCAAGGGACCTGGCAGCAAGCCAGATTTTATCGCAAACTGTGAGTCTAAAGACTGTCCAGTAAACGCAACCCAATGTACTCCTTTGCCCGACAAGT
This sequence comes from Mortierella sp. BCC40632, assembly GCA_011634665.1. Taxonomy (NCBI): domain Eukaryota; kingdom Fungi; phylum Mortierellomycota; class Mortierellomycetes; order Mortierellales; family Mortierellaceae; genus Mortierella; species Mortierella sp. BCC40632. The sequence goes on from WAEK01000010.1 coordinate 399,545, forward strand.
GTGTTTGCGATAAGGCTCAACAGGTATGTTTGCAGAGTGAAAGTTTTACCTAAGACCAAGGAAGAAATGGATCTCTGAGGAGTAGAACATTAATTCGCTATACTATGATTTTCATCTTTTTTTCATCCTTGATTTATAGATTTGTGGATCCACATTTGACCAGTCCTGCAACCTGGATCCGAACTCGCTTTACTACTGCGGTGGAAAGGGCGAAAAGCCCAAGCCCGTCCAAGAATGTATTTTTGGCACCTGCCCTTCCGGTACTAGCAATTGTGTGCGCGACCCATGTCTTTGCACTGGAAGCGGGCTCGTAAGTGAAAATTCCTCATCTAAATACTCCCTCTGAAGAAAAAGAGAATGTGCTGTTGAAGTGAAACTAGCGCTAAATTCTCTACCCTATGTCCTATCCCATATTAGCCATGTGGAAGCGAGTTCCCAGCCGAGTGTAATCTGGATCCAGATACCAGGTACAACTGTGCGGCAGATGGCAGTAAGCCAGATCCAGTCAAGAAGTATCCTCCTGGACAATGTCCCGACCAAAAGGATCCGTGCCTGTGCCAAATCAACGGCACTTTGTGTGGCTCTACGTTGATCAAGGCGAATTGCTCCACTTCTGAAACAGATTCGAATGCGATCTACAAGTGCGAGGATAAAGAGTTCCCTGTGCTTGACACAGCATGTCCTGATACGGCTATGTGTCAAGAAGACTCTTCTGGAGCCAGTTGTAAGGAGGATCCTTGCAGATGTACTGAAAACACGCGAGTAAGTACGAGTCTTAATAAGGATCTCCAAAAAAGGGATAGGCTACAATGCATAGTGCGACTGAACCCTGATATTAATGTAATCGTTTCTATTTTTTTTAGACATGCGGTAGTAGCGTGGACGAGAGCTGTGGTCTTGACAGAGGCAGTACCTATATCTGTAATCAAGGCAATTACGAACTTGATGCTAATTGTACCGAAGGTTGTAATGAAAGAACTGGAAACTGCTTTACTCCATGCGAATGCAAAGGCAGCGGAAAGGTCTGCGGATCAAGGTTCCCAGATTGTGGACTGGATACTAGAATCCTCTATGACTGTGCAACGGGCGGTCAGCCAGTCCAAGCTGAAGACTGTAAACCCGGTACCTGTGAAGACAACACCGCAGTGAGAAGCCAGCCCATCTTTGCAACTAAATATGATGACAAATGTTCACCAAACCCCTGTCTATGCGGTGCTGAAGATGGCCTGGTCTGTTCGTCCAAGTTCCCTGAGGAATGCGGTTTTACAAGTGAATCGGTCTACTCATGCAAAAGAAGTGGAGTCCAGCCAGAACGCGTTCGAGATTGTAACCCAACGGTGTGCGAGGTTGTCGATGGAGCGGCGCAGTGTCGAAGAGATCCTTGTGCCTGCAACACCACTGGATCGGTAACTCTTTTCATTTATTTATTTATTTGTTGTTGTTGATGTTGTTGTTGTTGTTGTAACGGCCAGGATACTAACAACTATCTTCCTTCTTGTTCTCAACTATGAATGATGAATAGTTCTGTGGATCGGAGTTCCCAGCCGACTGTCGGCTCCCAGGCAACACGGTTTATTCATGCACAGAGGTGGATGCCCGCCCAGTTATTGCCACTACATGCGATCCTCAGAAATGTATTCCTAACAACGGAGCGGCCTCCTGTTCACTTGATCCTTGTGTCTGCCAGAGTGACAACACGACGGTATGCATAAAAATGGAAGAAGGGGGGGATCATCCTGATTTGAAAGTTTTCTGATATCGGCTTTTCAAAGGACCAGTGCGCCATCACTAATCAGTCATCATTCATTTTATAACTTTATTATAGCTTTGCTCAAATGAATTCCCAAGGAGCTGCAGGTTGACCGTAGATAGCGTGTACTCTTGTTCAAGAAGAGGAGACCCGCCAGTACTTGTTCAAGATTGTGCTCCTGAGAAATGCTCCAAGACGGCTAACGGAGCCAGATGTAACAAGAACCCATGCCTTTGCAGCGAAGCAAGAGACAAAGTAAGTCAAAGGAATTTAATATGAGACTCGTCTTTATCGTAGGGCAAAGTGGAAGGCCATGCTAAAATACGAACGCAAATTTGATGTGATATACTTATAGGTTTGTGGAACGGAATTCCCTGAACGATGCGGATATGGCAACGCGACGATTTACAAGTGCTCCGGAAACAATGTCCTACCAGAAGCAATTGAGCAATGTCCAGAGACACTTCATTGCGCCTACGAGAATGGCGGCGTAACGTGCCATAACGATTTGTGCCATTGCCGTGCTGAAGATCTTGGTGTCAAAGTAAGGGATACCAAAAAAATGACTGACTATGATTTCTCAACAGCTGCTCTAGTGCTTACTGAATCTATACTTGATATCCTGTTAGGCATGTGGATCTGACCTCTATGCAGCATGCGCGTACGACAATGAGACTATCCACACCTGCGAGCAGGTGGGCGATGAGTGGGCGATAATCCAAGATTGTCTGCCAGGAAGATGTGTAACCCTAACCCCTGCAGAACCAATGTGTGCCTTTGAGCAATGCATCTGCAAACCTGAGGACAATGGCAAACAGGTAGCTATTTTTTTTTAGCGTTGAAGAGTGGATGACCTGGCTGAAGTCACTCTCTTGCAGTCTTGCAGTGGCGACCATTCGTGGTTAATTTATTCACATACGTTTACTTTGACGATAGTTCTGCGACACCAACTTCCCGCAAGAGTGTGGTCTCGAAAAGAACACCATCTACACATGTAACCAAGATACAGAAGTTCCAATCAAGGTCGAAGCATGTGATCCTCATCAATGTGTCCGAAACAGCGTTAACGGAACAGCTATTTGTGAAAAGAACCCCTGTCTTTGCGATGGAGATTACACCGTAAGACACTTTCTAAAATGGCTTGCTTCTGGGAACTTTATCCCTTCAGAGGGATGGGAAGCAATGCGGGTCACTAATCCGTCTCCTACTCCTCACCTTCCCACTAACTATAGGCCTGTGGAGCTACCTGGCCAGCGAATTGCAGATACGAGGGTAACTCAATCTACAAATGTAGTGGAAAGGATACCCGACCAACCCTTCAATCAGATTGCAAGCCTGATGTCTGTGTTATGGACCCGAACCAAGGCGCTGTCTGTCGATTGTTGCCATGCAAGTGTGCTAGCGAGGATCCTGATGTAAGTCCATGGCAAATCAATATTGACAATATTTGTTGTACTTTTATTGAAGAGAAAAAAAAATATCTTGCTAACATTCCACTGAACGTTGAAAATTCAAAATCTGGCGGAGAATAGCTTTGCGGCAAGCAGTTCCCTGCTGAGTGTGGGCTGAAACCAGAGGCGATCTACAGCTGCTCTGGACGTGGCGCTGATCCAGTGCTAGTGCAAGAATGTGACAAGGAGTGCTACCATGAATTCTCTGATCACACTTCCCGATGTATCGCTGGTCCTTGCGACTGCCCACCGGTTACTGAGCCTACTGATGTAATTACAGCCATTCCTTTCAAGAAAATTGACTGGGAGAGAAAAAAACCCTCTTGTAGGGATCCATTCGGCTAATCTCTCTCTCTCCTTTCTAATTCATGGCTCTTAACAATAGTTCTGCGGCGCCAACTTCTTTGGATGTGGCTTGAGGCCCAATAAGCTGTTCACTTGTACCGAGACAGGAAAACCACCTTTCTTGAAGGAAGACTGCGAGGGAGAAGGAAAGGCTTGTGCCGTTCTTGGAAACTTGACCGGTATTTGCGTCCCACTCAACTGCGAGTGCCAATCTGGAAAAGACTTTGTAAGTGAGATGGATGGTCTCTTCTCGTTATTAATTCTTGGATTACTACTGTACGAAATCATGCTAAATAACGGCTCGACCCCTCTGATGACTAGATGTGCGGTATTGAATTCCCTCTTCCACACTGTGATGTCGAGTTGAACAGTTTGTATTCTTGCGAGGACCCCAAGAACCCAGTGATTGTTGAGCGCTGCATTGGAGAATGTGATCCATTCCAGGCCACCTCGTTCTGTAAGAAAGATCCATGCTGGTGCAAAGCCAACAGAACTGAGGTATGAAAAAAATACTCTTGTCTTTATTTGAAAATTGAGATTTGTTCTGGACAGAAAAAAGATTAATAGGGAAGGCTAATCATTTGGATCGATCCGTTATTTTCCTAATGGTGATTTAGATGTGTGGTTCGGAATTCGATGTGGATTGCACGAAATACGATGCCAACTCTCTCTATGACTGTTCGAATGCTACCAACCCTGTTCTCAAGCAAGATTGTGATCCTGGTTTCTGCAAGATTAATCCATCGGCTCATTGCTTTATCGTTGACTGCTCCTGCAAGGAGGACATGAATAAGGTAAAAAGAAAAAAAAAATCTTCGAGTTTTGAAGCATGACTGTTGGAGCATTTGATAAGAGGCAGATTTTCTCAACATTCTCTCTATTTTCTCCCTTCCTAGATTTGTGGTAACAAATTCCCAAGTGAGTGTAACCTTGGATCACGCTCAGTATACGATTGTTCGGGTGGTAAAGAGAATCCTGTGTTGGTGGAGGATTGTGCCCCGGAAGAATGTATCATGCAAAATGACGTCGGTCAATGTAAAATCAACGAGTGTCTTTGCAAGGAGGGCGTCAAGACGGCAAGTTCGCGAAGTCCTATATCCAACATTGTTATTGTTTTTTTATACATTACCAGATGGGTGATTGTTTATTAATTTTAAGTTCTTTTGATTGTTGCTGAAACAGGCCTGTGGATCTAGTTTCCCAGAAAGCTGCGGTTACCCAAGAGACTCAAAGGCTATTTTCAGCTGTGACGGTGTTGGACAGAGACCAGTTCTTGTTACCAACTGTACTACGGAGTGCGAGTTTACTAGTGATGGTCAAGCAAGATGCAAACCTGACCCATGTCTCTGTGGCAAGGAATTCGCCGGAAAGAGGGTTTGCGCCAAACAGTTCCCTGAAGAATGTCCACTCACCACGGATAAGCTTTACTACTGTGACAAGGAGACCGATCGACCAGTCGTGGCTGAAGATTGTCCTCTTCCGTCCACATGTGAGATCGACCTCGGCACTGGCTCCTGTGTGGCCCCGTTCGACCCGTGCAAGTGCCCAGCTGACAAGGTCACGATTTGTGGCTCTCAGTTCCCAGAGGACTGCGCGCACGATAAGGAGACTGTCTTCAACTGTGAGGGAAGAGAGAAACAAGACCCAGTCCCAGTGGCTTCCTGCGCACCACGAAAATGCATTCCTGAGAATTCTACTGCCTACTGTGAACCTGATCCATGCCTTTGCAAGACTAACAACACAGTTGTACGTTGGACGAAAAAGCTCCTGGATTTGATTCCTAAAAAAAAAAAATGGAACGAGAGTTGACTCATCATATTGCTTCTGTTTCTATCTCTTTATGATAATAGTTCTGTGGATCGTCCTATGTTAAGAATTGTGGCCTTGATCAAGACACTCTTTATATTTGCAGAAATCCAGGAGTTCTGCCTGAGCTCATTGCTAAATGTGACGCAAATGGATGTGACTCGACCACTAGTTCCTGCAGACCTGACCCTTGTGGATGCCCCAGAGTCGCCCAGGCAAGTCAATTTTTTTGTCATGATTCAGCAGTACCTTCTTCCTTGACTGAGAGGAAGAAGGACAGACAGAAAGAGAGTGAGAGCGAGAGGGTCGATTCTAATAGTCTCTCTTATTGTTGTGATAACCTACCAATAGCTCTGTGGATTGGACCTCGATCCTACATGCGGATATGATACTTCAACACTCTATGAGTGTCCAAAGGTCGGCGAGAAGCCTACCAGCTCGATCAAGTGTGAATACGGCTGTGTCAAGGGATCTGACAAGTGTACCGAGCCCCCACCCGATCCTTGCGAGTGCAAGAAGGCCGGACTGGTAAAGAATCATGTTATTTGTGACAGACTGAATAGAATGGTTGGTCCGTAATCTTTGTCCTCTGGCTAATCGATGTTAACTTTTTTTTTTTTTTTTTTTTTTTTTTTTAAAAACCAACAACAACAGATTTGTGGATCCGCTTTCGACATAGATTGTGATTATAACCCTGACACTTTGTTCGAATGCTCAGACAAAGGAGCGAAGCCTGTTAAAAAGGAGAAATGCATTTCAGGAGGGTGTGTCTCTGGAACGACATCTTGTGTACCAGATCCTTGCAAGTGTGGTAATGCTCTATTGGTAAGTGACTTTGGACCTCTTTTGTGATTTCTCGTAGATGTGAAAGAAGAAGAAACGATTCATGAACAATTCCTGATGCACTACTATTCCTACTACCTTTTTAATTAGACCTGTGGATCCGATTATCTGGACTCGTGTGGATTCTCCAAGGACAAGATCTACTCTTGCACAGGCAAGGGCGCTATTCCTAGGCCAGCCCAGGACTGCTTGCCAGGCTATTGTGAGAACGTGGATGGAAAGGCTGTTTGTAAACCAAACTGCAATTGTATCGACAATAAGGACACTGTATGTTCACAGAATGCTAAGCCTGCTTGTTCAAAGACGAATGGATTGGACGATCATTCGTAAATTAATTCTAACGGTTATGCTCTACTTTTTTTCCCCCCTTCTGTCCTGGGTACCAACAACAGTGCGGTATTGATTTTGACCCAGGATGTGGCCTTAATAACGATACCCTCTACAGATGCTCTGCTGTCAGAGCAGTGCCTAAACCTAGGGAAAAGTGTAAAGAAGGCGCCTGCAAAACTGGAACGCACGAATGCTATGTGGACCCTTGCGAGTGCAAGAGTGTTGGAGATCTCTGTGGTAAAGACATTTGTACGACTCTTCCAGCTGACACAGTCTATGCATGCTTGAGCGTCGGGGGCAAACCCCAGGTCAGACAGAATTGCCCCAAGGGTAAATGTAATGGTGGTAAATGCGAACCAGTGGAGTGCCTTTGTACCGATGATGGACCCTTCTGCGGAAAAGAGTTGCCATGCCCAGGACTCGATCCAGCGGGATACTACGCGTGCACAAAGGGCTATAAACCATACGTCATTGGCAAATGTACTGATGATAAACCAGCCAGGGGAGATTGTCTCTGCAACGATGGCAATTCAGTAAGTAGATTTAACATTGTAGACAGTTTTGCTAAGACTCCCTCAACCCCAACCCTACTCTTTACTGACAGATTTCTTTTGCTCTTTGATATAGATGTGCTCTACGTACTTCCCTGCAGAATGTGGATATAATCGAGATCAGGTCATGGGTTGTCCCAATGGCCAGGGTACCAAGCCAGTTACTCTTCATCAATGCGGTGTTGGAAAATGCTTGAGTTCTATCAAATGCGACCTTGACTGCAAGTGTAAAAACAGTAACAATGTAAGTTCACTCGCTCGACAGAGATTGGACGTGTTACGCCTTGATTCCCTATCTCTTTCCTTCTCTTTTTACTGATATATATGGTGGAATCTACTATAATTCCTAGGCGTGTGGCAAGCAATTCGATCCTTCATGTGGATACGATCCAGGAACACTTTACTCTTGCTCTGGTGCGGGAGCTACACCCAAATTTTCTAAATCGTGTGGAAGGGGCGATCTTTGCGCGACACCTAATTTCGTCGGTCAGTGTATCAAGGAGTGTGTCTGTCCTAACGTTGATAATGTAAGCTCCGCTTTTTCTTTTCCTTTATCCCTTCCTCTCCCCCTCTCCCCTCTCTCTTCTTTGTTTCTCGCTTTTAAATACTAATGTTTCTTTCTTGACTCTCTCTCCAGACATGTGGTGCATGGTTTGCGTCTAGCTGTGGACTTGACCAGTCGGCCATATATCGATGCGACTATACCGGAGCCAGTCCTGTTTTAACAAGCAGATGCTCTATTCCTTGCGGTGTCCGGAATGGTCCCGACAGGTGTGGAAGTGAGGTTCCGAAGTAATACCGATATCCTTCATATCGTTTAGTATTGGTAATACTAAAGCAAGACATAGTCGATTCAATGATGGAGATTGATGAAAGGATGTTTGACAGCTGAGATGGACGAAAAGTCGAGTCCGACAGCATGCTTAGTGGATGGAAGCAAAGATCTATTTGATTAAATATGAATAAATATGTAAATGAATAACAAGTGAAAAAAAAGGGTACGCTCTTCCTCCTTTCTGGACGGTGCCAGAAATTAGTATGAGAGGTCGAGATAATCAAAATCGAGGTCTCAAAGTCTTGCTTCAAGTGCACACATTACTTACTGATATGGTACAGGACACTTACTAAAACTCGACTGTTTCGTCCCCGGAGAACGGGTGTCAAGTCGATCCATAAAGAAAAAGAAAAGAAACGGCGGAAGAAATGTGGAGTGGATGGAGAAGAGAGGCGATTGTCACTATTTTAATTAAAATGATCGGTCATCTACGACTAACAAAGGCGAGAGAGAGAGGGAGAAAGAGAGAGAGAGTCTTATGTTTGCAATCTATAGCCTGCATCCCTTTCATATTCTTCCCTCTCCTCTCTTCTCCAAAAGGTCTTCTGTCCATGAATGTTAGTTTTCGAATGGAAGAAATGACACAGTAGAGGATCACTAGTCCTATGGCAGACAAAGTCTTTGGGTTCTTGAAAGAGAAGAGAGATCAGAAATAGCGGCAGTAGTTCCTTGAGTGATATTGAGAAGCTTAAGTTACCCTGAATGACCTTCCTCCCCCCCCCTCCTCTCCTAATCGGTCGTGGTGGGATTCCTAAAGACAAAAGAGTGTGTAATAGATAAATCTACTTAAGTCTGAACTAGAGATAGACTAGCAAGACTTTCTTGCACGATTTCCAGAAACTATTAAGCGGATCATATCGAAAGGATAGGAGAGAGAGAGAGAGAGAAAGAGAGAGGAGAAAAAAAAGGGGGTAGGAGAGAAGGTGGGGTTGACCATCTACTCTACATACTCCACTCTGCCTATGTCACTTCCTCCTTCCTCCCCTTCCCTCTCATCTCCCCCATTTTGTGGCGATGGACTTGTAGTCAAAATCATTCCAGAGTCAACGATGGGCGAGATTGGAATCCTATGCTGGTAGAAGAGCAAGCCATTGTCGCTTCGCTTAATTCTTCTGTCCTTTTTTCATTTCTCATGGACTGAATTTTTTTTTCTCGGTCTTTTCTCCTCTTTTTCTCTTTCGTCTCGCAATCCACATTCGTGTAATACAACCCAAATATTTTAATCTCTCTCTCTCTCTCTCTCTCTCTCTCTCTACACAAACTTATCCGAGTTATCCAAGTCGATCATGCTCCCAGCCCGCGCTAGTCTTTTCTTGGTCCTTGCGGCCCTTACGACGACTGTTCTTGCTCAAGCAGAAGAGGGTGTGGAGAAACGGGCATCCATGGCAGAAAGCCCAAAGATTCCAGGTGAGGTCTCTCTCTCTCTCTCTCTTTCTCTTTGACAATGATGGCGAAGCAAAAAACAACAAACACAAACGAAAAAAAAAAAAAAAAAAAAAAAAAGGGCGACGACAACAATGGCAAAGTAAAATAAAATGGAAGCAGGAACCTGTGATGAAATCGATCTAAACCGAGAAACTCTTTTCTTTCATTCTTTTTCTCTCTCTCTCTCTCTCTCTCTCTCTCTCTCTCTTTCACCTCCAACAACTAAAAGTAAAAGAAATTATCAAGTCATTGCAAGACTGTAACGGGGTTTGCGAGACTCAGAGCAGTCTATGCGAGTTTATGCTTTCTGATAAATTATTTCATGAACATATGGAGCCGAGCAATTGCGAAAGGATCATCAACCGCTGTAACGAGGTTTGTCGTAGCACATTCTCGGCCTAGAAGCCAACTAGAGACGAGGCGGAGGACGACGAAGGAAAGGAAGGAAGAAAAAAAGAAAAGTCTTTTTTTAGTGGCTCCAAAGGACTCTATCGACCCCCATCCATCAATAAAGGACGGGAACAGATCCGATTTCACTTTCTTTCATTTATTGCAAGGAGGTATGACAGAAAAAAGGAAACAACAACAACAACAACAGCAACAAACAACTAAAGAGCTGGGTAAGATGGATAGTGGTAGTGGGTGGTAGTGGCAATGAGAGCGTGTATTCGCTGGTCTGACTCTTTTTTTTTTTTTTTTTTTTTTTTTTTTTTTTTTTTGATTTTTGGAGAAAAAGGAGGGAAAGAGGCTTGTCTATCAAGGTGAGGAGGAGAGTGAAAAAAAAAAAAAAAAAAAGAAGAGTCTCACTACTGAGATGCTGGGGAGGAGGAGGAGGAGGAGGAGGAGGAGGTGAAGGGGATTTTTTGCTCCTACCTCACCGAGGCTGGAGTATGTATGTTGGTGGTGTTTACTGAGAGGCATGGTCCAATGGTGAGAGGGGGTAAAGAAGAAGAAGAGGGGAAAAGGGGGGTGGAGAAGAAGGAGAGAAGTTTCCCCTCTCCCTCCCCCCATCACAATTCCAAAAGAACCTTTTATCTAGTACCACCAGAATCGCCAGTAGATCACCAGCAAAAAGACAAAGCCAACAATAATTGGAGGTCCATATTTGCGGTACATGGCCTGCAAGTTGACATCTCTAGCCGTTTTGCGGTACATGGCACTATCTCGCAACAGTTGATCCGATTTGCCCTGAAGGTTGTCTAGCGATTCACCTCGATACAACAGATCTTCCATGTTCTTAGTCATGATCTTGGTGACGTCCTGAAGATCCTCATGCAGCTTTGTGAGGTTGGATTGAGTTCGGGTATCTTGATAAAGCCTTTTAGTCTTTTGCATGAACGTTTCTATTCAGAGGAGATAAAGATAAAAAAAAAAAAAGACCATTTGGGAGGAGGTGAGGAGGAAAGGTGTGTGAGTATGTGAGCCTTTGTGAGATGAAAGTGGATCCTTTGAGAGGCGAATGTTCGATCGTTTGTCACTTTACCAAACTTGACAAAGGCATAGGGTCGGAGACCGGGGCGGTCGAGTTCGTTGCCGTAGCTTAGGAAGAACTCTTTGGCGAGATCATCGAGGTATGTGAAGGCGAGCTTGCGAGGATAGTTGTGCTCGCATATGCACAGGTATGCGACGCCATGGTCAATGATGTAGCTAAAAGAGCATGAAGAGAAGAGCGGGACGGATCCAAATATATGAGTGGTCAGTGCCCTGCTTCAACTCGATGGGTAGATGACTGTCTTTCTCTTTTTGGAGCGTGATAGAGTGGGTGACGAGGGTGTGTGTGTTGTGTATGCACAAGATCGACACGTCGCCTGAATGATTCCCACTGTGCTGGCCTATCATATCCTGCCGCGAGGCGAGTGAGCGGGAGAGTAGAGAAAGAGAGAGAGAGAGAGAGACACAGAGCAGCTGGGAGGAGGGAGGCGGAAAAAAAAAAAAAAAAAAACCTACTGAAAAACATAACTTCCAGACTCGATCGAGCAGCGTCTCTCCGAGTTCATGGTGAGTTTCCGGAAGATGAGCTTTGCTTGCGACTTGTACTCCTTGAGCTCCATCTCGACCTAGTAAAGCAAAGTGGGGGAAAGAGTGGGTCGTGTCATTCACATGAGCTGCCTTGGGAGACCTTCCCTTCCTCTCTCCCTCTCTCTCTCTGTGTGACTACCAAATCCCCCCAAAAGAGACTCGAGCCAAGAAAGAGGTCCCCCCTACCTGTTCGTCGTCCATGGACGCGGCCAAAGGCAGTGCTAATCATCCCAATGCAAAGAGGGGTCGATGACATAAAGTGAGCAAAAGAGCATAGGATTAGAAGAAAAGTAGGGGACATGGACATTTTCGACATTGAGCCGACTGCTGATCCTCTGCTTTTGGCATTGCAAAGAAAGTGAGAGTGAGAGCGAAGGACAGATGATGAGGTGATGCGGTCGTTACCGTCAGAGACGCGTGCAATCATTGTTGTCTTGACCATCTTTTTATTGCTGTTGTTATTGTTGTTTCCGCCTAATGTCCTGTTCCTAGTAGTTGTCCTGGCAGTATATAGTCGAGATGGTGTCCAAAAAAAGCCAAATCTCGGTTGAACGATGGAATGAGAAATAACTGATGGAATGATGGAGACAAGGCCAACCTTAAGTCCTAGGAAGGTTTCCAAGCGATGGATGGGGTGGCTTGTCAGGCATTCCTACTTCTAAGCGCTCTGCCAGGAGACAAGAGAAAGAAGCGAGAGCAACTGAATGTGTGAATGTGAGTAGGAAGGGTGGCATTGCTCTTTGGAAGCCATGTAGACTACTAAAAGTGTCTATAGAGCCACAAGTCCCTTGGGCTCTCGAGATACGAGCTCTTTTCGGCTCTCTTCGCTAACACTGTGTCAGAACTTCTGGAGAAAAAAAGATAATCCGTCAACCTATTTCAAGCGGAACATGCACAAACGCATAGTTGGTGTCAAGGGTTCACTCAACGAAGAAGATTGGACGATGTCTGTTTTTCTTATCTCTTGTTTTCTGATTTTCTGCTTCCCTCTCTCTCTCTCTCCCTCTCTTGGACTTTCGGGCACCTTCCTTCTGGTCGACGCTTTAGAAATGAACTCCCTTTGGTTCTTTTTTGGCACAGGGTCTAGGGGAGTCTGTCCAGCTCTCTTTCACTCTGTCTTCCGTGTGGACAGACGGTTGATCACCTTCTTGTCTCGCGACCAGTAGAGTCCAGTGTTGAGTCGAGTCGAGTCGAGAATCCAAAGAACGCATATGAATGCCGAGTGCCCGTGTCTGTGTGTGTCCAGGTGCTTGAGTTACCAGACAGAAAGCGAAACACACGCCTGAGACAAAACCAGTCTGCGGTTCATGCCATTTCGGCGGACTGCCTCCAAAAAGGGCCTCGGTTCTTTTTTATTTCTCTCTTTCACACCCTTTCACTTTTTCTTTCCTTCACATCCTTTGCTCTCACTCTACCCCATCTCCACTCTCCACTCTTCTCTAACAATTACTCCTACGCACCCTTTGTTACTATCATACACCCTTACCTGACCGCAAGAGCTTGCTCTCTCTCATAATAACCATGGCTGACGAAAAACTCGCTTACGAAAACATCTCCCAGGCAATCCACCAGGCGCACTCAAGACAACCTATCTCAGCCACTGACACCTCTCACCTGGCTACTACTCCTATCGGCGCTGCCACAAGCACGAACACCAGCTCGGCTACCAGCTCTACTGGTTATTCACAGGATACTATCCAGCCCGTGCCAACGACGGCCCCACAGGGTTCTTCTACCGAGAGCTCGACCACACATGCCAAGAAAACCGGTACCCGGTCGACCTTTTGCCCCAATAGTCTCCAAAAGACGAAGCTGACCGAAGCAGACTACGAGGACCCTGAAAAGGATCGGCCGCAGCCCACAGGATGGCTCGCCAAACTCGGATTCCGGCAATGTGCAAACTATGGCGATCGACTTGAAAAGGAAGGCGACCCACAGAATCAAACATACTACTGAGCAATCGGATAGTTGCAAGTATCGTCAAAGATCCCAGATGGAAGAGGAGAGGCAATGCCAGTCCTCCGATTTTTTTTTTCTTTCTTTCTTTCTCTCTCCCCTTTCAGGCATACAGCCCAAGAGAGAATAGCCAGTAAACCAGTTGGGCTTAAAGAGAAGCGAGAGCCTCTCTTTCTCTTTTCAGTCCAGTCCTCTCCCGCACCAATGAAGAATGATAATAAAAAAAAAAAAACAACCGAAAAAACATATTCAAAGGGGTCCTTGGTTTGTCCGATTCTGCAAACCGAGTTTAGTTTCGCCTTTACATTCAACCGAAAATCCGGAAGGGAAAAAAGAGTATGTCACTGAGCATGAATTCAAAGGTACATCATTGAGCCGCCCAGAAGAAAGGTCCCTTGACGAGAGCATTGGGATGTTGTCATGGTGTCTCTGGACGACTATCGGAAATTTGCAACGAGGTCTAGGGTCACGGGGCAAGAGAGATATCAAGAGATCAAGAAAGAGAGACAAAAAGAGTGTGTGAGTGAGAGAGAGACGCGTCGGATGCTTCTGACGACGCGTACGTGAATGGTGCCATGACAGAAGCGAGACACCAGAGGATCGCAATGCCTTTGTGTTTTTCTTCGTGCCCGCGTTGTTGCAGCGGACCTTTTGCTTTCCGTTGGTCAGAAGCATGGGGAAGTGGACGGGTAGGAATGCTGCAGGTCGGTGCGCGAGGAACGGAACAGATAGGCAAGTGGATATCTTACTCATCGTTTGCATCTGCTCCAGCGCTAGTGTGGCGGAGGCAGCTGGGCGAAAGAGAGAAGAACCATCTTGTCCTATGCAAATGCAAAGAAGTCGCGCCAGTGTCTGTTCCCTCTTCTCTCTCTCTCTCTCTATTGCTCTCCCTCTCCTGCACCACCCCCAAAAAAACCTTGTGGACAGACCTTTGACTCCTCGATTCATCGGGCCGTTGTTCATCATTGATTCGTTTCTTCTTTTTTCTCCTCTCTTTTAGCCTCTCCTCTCTTCCTCTCTTTTCTCTCCCTTCTTGTCTTTTCTCTGTCACTCCCTTCCTCTTCTTCTCTGTTCACCTGTCACTGCTCTGCTCTTTGATCCAACAAGTATCATGGACACGGACGACGCACAACGTCACCAATTGGTCAAGTCGGCATTTCATGCGCTGGACCATAACAAGGACGGGGCCATCAATGCCAGGGATCTGCTCCTCGTCTACGCGGACACATTCCCATCTCCAGAGCCAGGACACACCGTGCTGGACGAGGTAATCCAGCATACCTACGCGCAGGCCCATGGACCCTCACGCGATCAGCATGCCCGGTCCATCGTTTGCACTTCTCGAGACCAATGCTGAAGTTCCTCTCATCCCGGCAGCAACTCGTTTTCATTCGATATTACTCAGCAAAGCGTCGTCAGCACTGCAGAGATATTTTTCTTTCTTTTTTTTTTTTCTTTTTTTTTTTTTTTCCTGGCACTTGCTATCGTCAGAAAGTTGTTCGACAGGATGCGAGAGCGAGTGAGCGAGAGGGAGTGTGAGAGAGTGTAAAAGACAGAGATAGAGAGACTCTTCTGGAAAGACGACATTTTTTTTTTCTTCTTCTGCCGACGCCTGTGGTTTTCTCAGGTCATACCCAACAAGCTTGACATGGATCCATGGTTTTCGTTCCTGTGAACCTTGCGTCTTTCTTTCTTTCTTTTTTTCTTTTTCCGCCCAGTCCAGTCCAGTCCCAGCACCTTGGCTATGCTGGTCCCTGCACATTCCTTTCCTTTTCGTCGTATTCTGTCGATCCTAACCTCCAGAGGAACCTTTCCCCGCCCCTTCGACTTTTTCTTTCTATTTTTTTCTTTCTCTTTCTTTTTCTTGCGTCGCTCTATTTTACTTCCCTCTTTCCCTACGCTACCTCTCTTCTCTCTTTCTCTCTCTCTCTCTCTCTCTCTCTCTCCCTCTCCCCTTCTCCCTCTTCCTCCCGATCCGATAGGCAACAGCCAATGCTCTGATCTCGATCGCCTCGAGTTACTCCAACGATGGTCAGGACTCGCCTTCGATCTCTTTCCGGGACTTTCAACAATTTCTAAAGATCCATCGGATAGAAGTCATTCCCACAGATGAGAAATGGACTCAGGAAAGTCTGGAAGCGCTTCTTAAAGATTTGACCCAGGTCAAGGCCAGGATCTCGGATACTCTTCATCAGGAAGAAGCAGCGCGTGCAGCGCCAGGTACACTTTTTTTTTTTTTTTTTCTCCTCTCTTTCTCCCCTTCCCCTCACTTTTTTTTTCTTTGCTCCCATGGATGGACTAAGCCGATGATGTTGTTTGGTGCACATGTATGCAATGCAATTGATCATTGTATCGCCCTGTGCGCTCCCTCCTCTTGGGCCTCTTCGCATTATTGCATCTGTCTCTCACAGCATCTGCACCCTTGAATGACGTCCAGGGAGAGCAAGAGAGCAGAGGCAAGAGAAGCATGGAAAAAAGAGAAAAATAAGAAGGAAGGAAGGAAGGAAGGAAAGAGATGGGGTTGTAGCAAATAGACTCGCCACCAATCAAAAGATCAAGGTCGCTTGTGGAATACGCCATACATTCTCATTTGTGTCAGTCGGCTTAACTAACAAAATGAATCATCCGTTCCTTTTTCTTGTCGACTGGTGTTGGTTGGGTGATGATGCTGATGCTGATGATGAAAAGCCGCCCCAGTAGCAGTAGAGATGAAGACTTCACCAACAGAGGCAGAGTCCAGATCGGTTCTTTCGAAAATCAAGCGCATCATGACCAGTGATACAATTAAACATCTGGTAGCTGGAGGAGTTGCCGGAGCTGTCAGTCGTACTATTGTCAGTCCATTGGAGCGCATGAAGATTCTTTTTCAGGCAAGTGCTGTTATCCCCTTCTCCCTCCCTTCTCAGAGTTGGAGGCAGGGAGGCTCTTCCGCTCAGACACATGATTCCAACCCGACTTCCCCTATCCTTTTTTTTTTTTTTTTCTAAAAAAAAAAGGCCCCCCTTCGAGTGAACCTAAAGCAGCATCCTACGCATATGAATTTATAGCTTCCCTAACACTCGACTTTTTATTCGGGTCAATGTTTTTTCTTTTTTTCTTTTTTCTTTTTCAAATAGGTTCAAGGCCCAGAACCAGCCAACTACCAGGGCGTTATTCCCACGCTTCGAAAGATGTGGGCTGAAGAAGGAGTTGTAGGATTTATGCGTGGAAACGGTACCAATGTTATCCGGATTGTGCCTTATAGTGCTGTACAATTCGCCAGTTACGAACAGTTCAAGAAGGTAGAAAACAACTCCTCCCCCCCCCCCTTCTCCTCTCTCTCTCTCTTTTCTCTCTCTTTCTCGTTCTCACTTTCTCTCTTTACGAAAGAGAGCCGTAACACGCTTAACTCTAAGAAGAGATAGAGAGGAAAAAGAGAGGCAGAGGAAATCTTTAGGATCCAAGGTTCGTACTTTGATCTAACTACTATGTCTGCTTGTTTATTTGTCTATTTGTTTGTTTGTTTAAATCGCTAGTTGTTGATGGAGCCAGGGAAGCACGATCTGGACACACCAAGACGACTGACTGCAGGAGCAATGGCAGGATTAACATCGGTTGCATTCACGTATCCACTGGACATTGTGCGTACACGTCTTTCGATCCAATCGGCTCAGATGGCCAATAATAAGAAAGCATTAGCAGAGCTTCCTGGTATCTGGAAGACGATGGTTACCATTTATTCAAAGGAAGGAGGCATTGTTGGTCTCTATCGTGGTCTTGGACCAACACTTACTGTAAGAAAGAGGGGTCAAGCTCTTTTTATTTTTTATTTTTTTTATTTTTGTGGCAATGCTCCCTTCCTCCCCTCCTATGCCCCACGTTCTTCTGGATATAAGATGGCTCTAGATGTAGAAGCCTTTCCAAGGAAGAAAAGAAAAGCTTGTCTATCATCAAACTACTCTAATGCGTCAACTATTTTTTTTCAACATTGAATATATTAGGGTGTAGCACCCTACGTAGCGCTCAATTTCCAAGCATACGAGGTTCTACGCGCCTACTTGACGCCACCTGGTGAGACATCACCCTCTGTAGGCATGAAGTTGCTAGGCGGTGCGATTGCTGGAAGCTTTGCCCAGACGGTGACCTACCCATTAGATGTACTCCGTCGACGCATGCAGGTCACGCAGATGGACTCTGTTTCTTACAAGTATAGTTCTACATGGGATGGAGGTAAGTCTAAAAAAGAAATAGAAAAAGAATGGGCCATTGTACGATATAGGAGTTCTAGTTTGTTTGTTTGTTATTTTGACTAGCGTGTTTTTTTATGGATTACTCTTTACTAGTCAAGAAAATTATTAAGCAAGAAGGAGTTCGAGGCCTATACAAAGGGATGGTACCCAACTATCTGAAAGGTAAAAAAAAAAAAAAAAAAAAAACGTGAAGTGCCAAAGGGCTTGGATCCTTGTTGTTGAATAGAGTCTTTTTCCCCTCTCTTAACACTTTTCTTTTTTTGAATCTCGACTGTAGTGGCACCTGCAATTTCAATATCTTTTGTAGTTTATGAGCAGTGCAAGCAGGTACTTATTGGCAAGAAGACAACAGCAGGAATGTAGAGTACAAAAAGAAAAAAGAAGAAGAAAAAAAAAAGTCTCCCACCAATTGTGAATGATATCAGTTTTTTTCTATGACTGACAGAGGAAGTAAAATTGGCGGCGACGGTAGCCCCTCCCTCTCTCCTCTCATGTGATGTCACGGGCACGTGATCTGAGGAGGAGAGAGATCGGGAATGTTTATCACTTTCAACGGATGTGTTCCCTGTCCGGAATCTCTGCTTCGATCCCCTCCCCTTCTGCATCGCCCCATACCCTCTCCCCTCTCTAGCCTCATCAGGATCACATTCATCATGAACAACGCCAACAAGATCCTCTCTGGTGCCACTGCCACCCT
Source organism: Mortierella sp. BCC40632 (assembly GCA_011634665.1). Classification (NCBI taxonomy): domain Eukaryota; kingdom Fungi; phylum Mortierellomycota; class Mortierellomycetes; order Mortierellales; family Mortierellaceae; genus Mortierella; species Mortierella sp. BCC40632. The sequence continues at coordinate 417,782 of WAEK01000010.1, forward strand.
CGCCAAGTTGTCCAGTAGGTGTCCTGCCTCTGTTTGTCTTTTTATTTTCTCTATTTATTTTATTGTTTGGATTGTCCAATCTCGCGCAGATCTCTATTTATGATCCAAGAGAAAGTCGAGTAAAAAAAAAAAAAAAAAAAAAAAAAAAAAAAAGAAAGAAAGAGAGAGAGAGGGGGAGAGCAAGAGCGAGAGAAGAGATGAAAGAAGACTCGATTAGGCAGGACTGTCTACGAAGGATCAAAGGAACAGTCGACTGGCTCTTTTCCTCTTTTTTTTAAAAAAAAATGATCGCGATGCCAACCAACACTTGGACCCGGGATTAAACGATGCTTCACTCAGGAACAAAAGTGGAATAGTTCATCCGTCCACCGGAAGATGGCGGGCTGGGGAAATTAGAAGGGTAGCAGTGAGATGAGAGTACTCTTGTCTCCTCATCAAGTGATGATGATGATGAGAGTAGAGAAAAAGAAATCGGAGACGACCGGATTCCATGGACACGATCAGTGTCGGAGGGAAGGGGGTCAATCAGTCTACTTGGTCGCACGAGCCATTCTTTTCTTTTTTTTTTTTTTTTTTCCTTTCTTTCTTTCTTGCTCTCTCCCTTTTGCTCTTACTGACCCTATATCGTTCTACTTTTCCCTTTCTTTGTATCGTCTTTTACTCTCTCCTCTAGGCCCCATTGTCTACAACGCCAAGGTTGCAGGCCAGATTGCCAAGCAGGTCTACATTCGTGAGGGTATGGCTCCTCCCAGCGGTGCCCAGATTGAGGCCGCCAAGGAGTCGACCTTGAAGTTCCTCAAGTCGGCCCGTTCCGCCAACACATGGAAGAACATTTCCAAGGAGCAGTATCTTGGTGCTGGATTGGTCGCTGCTGAGGCCTATGCCTTTTTCTTGGTTGGAGAGATCATTGGACGCAGGAACATTGTTGGTTATGATGTGAAGTCTGCCGATAGCCACGACGCTCACCACTAAAGAAAAGAAAAAAAGTTCTGGAAAAAAAAAAAAATAACACGCACACACCAAATACGCACAAATGAAAAAGAAACCAGAGTTTTTTTTTGAACCAAACCAAACCAAACCAAACCAAACCAAATGAAAAAGAAAATATGAAATGAATGAAAGCAGGAGGATCAAAGCAAAAAAAGAGCAACCTTTCTCCTCTTCCTTCCCCATTCACAAGAATGCTGACGCGTGAATACGCTCACAAAGACTGAACCAGATGAAGACTTTATGATGCCAACCAGAACACTTTTTACTCTTCTCTGGCGTTAACGGAACTGGAAGGAGAGGAAGAAAGGAAAAGGAAAAGGAGAGAGAGAGAGAGAGAGAGAGAAAGGGAAAAAAAGACGCGTCTCGCAGCATTGGCAGATGAAAAAAGACGTGTCAGTCTCAAGGAAAAGAGAAGAGTAAGATAGAATAGCCAACAATACTTTCTCTTTTCTTTCTTTCTTTTTTTCTTTCTGTGATTGGTTTTGGGGAGTGCGACTTGCCATTTGTGGATCGAGGACTCCGAGGACGCTTTCTCTCACTTTCCCACTCCTGCAGATGGGGTCATTTCTCACTTGGACGACACTAGGGGAACATTTCAGAAGGCAAAAGAGATGTCTTGGTGATTTCTATCCAGTATGAAGCTTGAGCATTCAGACAGACTCTCTGTTGTTCGTTGTTTCTTTGGGTTTCGCGTGAAATGTCTTATGTTTGCGACAATGGTACATGTGTATTTATTTATTTTTAAAAAAAAAAAAAAAAAAGCACGCGTAGACTGGGGAGAGAGAGGGTGATTGATTTTGCATAAGGGTAGAGGGGCTATCCTTTTGGCAAGGGAGGCAATGAAAAAAAAAAAAAAAAAAAAAGCCGTGAGAGATCCTATAGACAAGATCCGATCGAATCTTCATGCTCTTGGGGGAAAATTTTGCCAAAATTGTTGTCACCTATGTTGATCACCACCTGCTGAACACCACTTGTGTCCTTTGGATGATCTGAAGGTGCCAGAAGCTTATCACTCCACTTGGTGGGTTATGCAACAATCATGCTGACGTAGACATTGTCAGGGCAGAACTTGTGGAAAGACTTCACATGCGCCTCAAGTTTGGGAGCCGAGACTGTGCTGAGTGCCTCATTCCAGTCCTTCTCTGAAAAGTTGGACGACCCTTGATGCAGCTTCATCTGCACAAAAACAGGTACTAACCGAGCACCATCGATCCGAATAAAGAAAACCAAATCCGGTCCCGACGGCTTGGACTTGGGGAAGAAAAATGGGGCGACAGGCATGCTGTTGCGAGTTGACTGATGGTTAACATGAGCGTCCATGAAATCTTCCATTGATATCGTCGCGTGGGTTGTGCCTTGCTCGAGTCCAGGCTCCCTCCACCCAACAATCTCCACCTTGCCGACAAGAGCTGGACACATGTCAATAATGGGGGGTTCGTGTGGCCAGTCCGATAGAGGTTGTTGGTTGAATGCCTCACTAAAAACATTCATCATGAACCTTTCAAACACACATCCCTGATCAGAGGCCGTTGCTCTCACCATCCGTTTCCGTACCTCCTTCTTGAAGTAGGGATCTGTGGCCATGAAATAGCTCTCTACAGCCTTGGAAACGAAAGGCTCGTCCAAAACAGTCGTAGCCTTACCCGAGATGATTTTAATCCGGCTAAAAGCATGTTCCACCAACTGTGGATCTACTTCCTTGAGGACAAGGTCGTGACTCCCAAACATGCAACGCTGGTACATAAGGAGGCCAAGCATGTTATCGATAGAGTCCACGAGCTGATCCTTGAATTTGTTGTGTTTGTCGTGGAGGCGAGATATCTCGTAGCACAAATTACCTTTGATGTGTCGATTTGCCCAAGATACTAGCCTATCCTCAGCATCTCCGATGGCCTTCTTCCATGTGCCAGGGTTATTGTATTCAATAATCCTCTCTATAGTTAGAAAGACATTAAGGTCGCAGGTGTTGAGTATACTGGACATGAGATCATCTTTGCTCCCTCCAATCATGCTAGTATCAATTTAACATACCAATTGCTGCTATAGCCGGACGGTAGTGACCCGCAAACTTTTCGTACAGCATGTCGACTGCCTCCTGTGGAAGTTGCTCGTCCAGAGCCAGCTTGGACTGGTCGTCTTCTAGACACATCTGCACCCGAGAAATGTAGGCCGTGATTGAATCTCTTCCAGACCAGCCGGGAAACTCTAGATATTCAAAAGGAGTGGAGCTATCCTTTAGACCAGAACCAGAGCTCTGGATCCAGAAGACCGTGTTGATGCTAAGCCCTGTGCCACACGTTACCTGAGTGAGCTCATGTTGACCTATATCTCGGAACGCATGGAGGATAGGCGAGAGTAATGGTCGAGCAGGGCTCACAAAGTCTGATTCTGACCTGAAGGAGTTGTTGAAACTGTCGCCCAGGATCTGTGCCTCATCGTTGATGACTAAAAGTCCGATGCCATCTTTGATCGTTGGAAGGCATCCACGATCGATAAGACGTCCTTTGACACTCCTGTAAACGTTGCGGATCAAAAGTGAAAGAGAGACTAAGCTATGATGCTGAAGCTCAAGGAGTTTGTGGAAGAGGGCGTTGAAAATGTCGTTAAACAAAACATGGGGGCACACCTGTAGGAGAGCCCAGCGAGCACTGGTAAATGTCTTGCTACAGCCGGGGACACTCAGGCAGTACTTTGAAGACAAGAAGCCGAGAGAGGAACAGCAAGAATGTGATCTTTCGTGCAAAGTAGTTGTTTGCATCGAGGTCCATAGGGGTGTATGATGCCTGGAGATCCTTTTCCTTCACGCGATCACGGATAAATCCATAAAGTCTCGCCATATCTGAAGAGCCCCAGTCATCATCAGCAGCATTAAAGTAGAATCCCCAGTGCTGAGAGAGAAGCTCAATCACAGCGCGGGTCTTGCCACAGCCTATGTCAGTACAAACGAAGATGATTGTCGGTAATAATATGTATCCAAGATAGTGACTATTATCCACAAGCTGTGAGTTGTTGAAGCCAACTTACCAGAGACGCCAAATACGGGAATATTGTATCGATTGCCCTCTTTAACGAGTTCAAGGATGGATCCGGCTGCAAGATTCCTTTGACATCGTGTCGGGTATAGTCGGGTCAGGGAGATCCATGAAGAGTAGACTTGGTCGAGTCTCTGGTGGTTTTCCGAGTCCACGACGCCATGCTCTTGGCAAACCACGAATAATGGATCCTGTTGTAGTAGGTAACGCTCCATCACCTCTCACAAACGCATCCAGAAACTTGGCAATGCCTGATCCTGGCAAAAAAAAAAAACTTGTCCGTGATTGTTTTGGTGTCCGTATGGAGATCACCTTATGTGAGAGGAAAGAGTGTGTATGTTAGAACCACCAAGAAAAAAAAAAAAAAAAAAAAAAAAAAAAAAAAGGCAGGACAAGAGAACACATGCGAGGTCATACCAGACAACGGCGAACTGGGACGAGAGGTACCCGAGTGGTATCCAGGAAGTGGAGTCAATTAGCGAGAAGGCGCTGGGGCATGGACTATGAGGATAATGGAGAGAACATAGCGTTAGAGAGCAGAAAAAGCTTGTACCAGCGGAGATTAATCAACAGACGGGTGTGCAATCGCGAAAAAAAAAAAAAAAAAAAAAAAAAAAAATAAGACTCGGCTCAGCGGTATGCACGGCCGGTTATCTCAATGCTTCCCAATGCCAAGAACATCTTCTCGATTCGAACATCTCGAAACAGTATCCATCCTGATCATGGCGACTGTCACTCTTGCCATGCTGCACATGCGATGCAGTCGAGACCCGTATCCCATTTACGCACTAGCAGTCGAAATGACCCAGCTGTAAAAGGACATCCTCCAGACTCGCTATCTGGAGCATCGTGTCCGTATCCCTGTCTCGACGGACTGGAGGCTTCGGGTGCTCGAAGAATACAGGGATCAGGAATTCCTCGTTTACATAAAGATGACAAAAATCACAATCCAACACACTGGTAGATCTTATCAAGGACCACCCGGTTTTCGCCCGAAGGGGAACAAACCTCAAGCGCCTGTGCGTGACCAGCTAAAGACATGCATGTATCGCCTTGGTGCCAAGGCAGAGTCTCTTGATCGTACAGCGGCCGCGATGGGTATTTCCAAAGGGTCGGCAAAGAATTATTTCTGGCGATGTATCGAGGCTATCTGCTCACTTTCCCCAAGATTCATACAATGGCCAGACACCAGTAGACGGCGATTGATCAAGGCGTGGAACGTGGAAAGATATGGTCTTCCACAAGCTATTGGTGCCATTGATGGGACTCACTTTCCCTACGACAAAGCCCCGAATCTCGAACCCGACGTATGGAATACATACAAGTGTCGTTACGCTGTGGGTGCCACTGCTGTCTGCGATCACGAAAAACTCTCTACATTTTTGATGCAGGGGTTTGTTGGTTCGATGCACGACTCTCGAGCATTCAAATGGACACCCCTGTATTGGAGAAGCAATATTTTTTTTAATGGGGACGAGTACTTATTGGCCGACAATGGCTACGGGCTACTCCCCAATAACTATCACGCCATTCAGAGACAAGCAACGGAATACGGACAAACGTAGGATCTTCAACAAACGACATAAATCTGCTCGTAGCATAATCGAGAATGCCTTTGGAATGCTTAAAAGCAAGTTTCGGTCTCTTGATTGTATGGCTGTGGATGTTGGGAAGGAGACAGATAGAAAGAACGTGAATAGTTGGATCTTAGCATGTGCCACCCTCCATAATTTTCTCCTGATGCATCCGGGCGACACCCTGGAGGAGCTACCAAAGAGCAAGTTCAATCGGTCCTATTCACGACGAGTGCTTGTAGAACCTCCTATGATCCATGATGAAAACGGCGATAGACGCGACGGCGATGCAAAGCGCGAAAAACTTGTGCGATATGTAGCGAGGTTCAAGCCATACTAGGGCGAGATTCTCTTGAGAAGGTCGCACTCAGCCTTCATTTCAAAAATACTTCTCCATGAAATGTTCAACCTTCTCCTCGAGCTTGACATTCCTCTCCTCCAGCCAAGCGTTCCTCTCCTCCAATCTGCTGCTGACTTCTCGGATATTGCGGAGAGCTACATTCATAACATCCAATGCTTGTCTGTCGGTTTGCTGTCCAACATCTCCTGATTTGAACATATTCAGAGCATCTGTCAAGGTAGTCATGACGGTGTCGATTTTCTTGTGGGTATCTGAATTCGCAGACCCTCATGGTAGGAGAGCTCATCGCGATGCTAACATCTGCGTCTTCTTCGTCGGTCACGACAATTGGGATCTCAGCGCTGTCTATCTCATCGTCAGGTCCTTCTCGCATGTACAAAGCAAAGTGTTAGTTTCTGACTAGCAGTGCCTCTAGATTGCACACGATAGGAGGTGGGTTTACCTTCAACATCGTTGACGGCTGTCCCAAGAGAACTAGCATTCCAAGAATTCGGGGATTGGCTCCCTACACTTTTTCCTACAACTCTCCACAGGTCCTCATAGAATGGGCATATTTTCTCGGCCTGCTCCCTTACGGTCAAGTTGTCTATTGTACCGGACCCAGTCGTCGAGACAGCTTGATGAGCCTCCCGTACCTTTTTTTTAATGTAGTCGATTGCCCTCCTAGCCGTTTTGCTATCGTACGCGTTCTTGTTCGAAACGCCTGTCTCTCCCCGAACAAACGCTGTGTGATATAATTGAACTTACCCTAAAAGGACGCCTCGACATGGATAGACATAGTGACAATAGAGGGGTCAGCAAAGGGAAGAATAAGAATCGGTGAGAAAAAGACATGCCTGGCCACTTGGCCCAGGGACGTTGGGTTTTTTTATTCATGCCTCCTGAGAGACAGGAAGCTAACTCTAATGTAAGTACTGTGAGGCGCACGTGCCTCAGGCACTGCTCCTCTAGCGTAGGCTGCTCGCCATAGATCCCAAGGCGAACACGCTGCAGCCTCATTGTACACAGCATCAATTCCACCACAGAGTTTTGCGAGAGAGGCGCAAGATGTTCGAGCAAAATTGTCTTCTGTTGTCATCCATGTTACAAGGGCGCGGGTTGTGGGCTATTTCCAGACTCCTGAAAGACCTTTTGGCTCGACAGAAGCAGACATACTCCGTGATAATGGAGAGGATTCGAAATTTCGATCCATGGGGGCTTTTAGATGATTAGCCGAGGATGGTACCCCCGCCAGCAAGACTGGAAGAGGAGTCAGCACTTTT